>JAZHFQ010000437.1:1800000-2035003 GCA_038387885.1 Spodoptera picta | reverse complement strand
CTAGTAATACTTTGCTTAATCCGGGAATCGAACCCGAGACCTCTTGCCCGGTAGTCGCACTTGCGACCACTCGGTCAACTAGGCAGTCTACTAATTTATGTAACTTAACTGATAGACTAATTCGATGTTTAATTTGACCCTGTCATCATCAATATTAGAAGGGTGTGTAATTCCGATCCTCGGGTTTTATTATACAGTTTCTTACAAGTCAACCAAATAAAAGTGTGTTAATAATTATAACTATTTCAACTACTCACTTCAACATTAGCAGCTGCCTTATCATAGAGAGTGGTCCACCAGTGCTCATTGAACTCCGACGTCGCGTCATGTCCCACTCCTACTTCACTGTGCATCAATTTAGGCTTCAATGCCTCTGATATACCATTCTCGTGTTCACCCAGCCCTTTGCCTGTGAAAAAAATCATTTTTTATCTGTGTTATTTAACAATTTCACGACAGTTTCCATCAATCACACTTAGAACATCTCTAAAACTTAGACTCTACTTTCATCTCTGGAACTACTAGTTCGCTTGAGAAATGACATAATGATATTTACTCTTCATCTTTTCTTCGTGTTGGATAATTTATTAATTGAGCAAGACCGCTATAGTCATAACTCTCCTTTTGGCTTCGCCGTAGTCGGGTAAAAACACCACGTAATACGAGCCGTGCAGCGGTTGGAACCGCGCGAGAGAAGCTGGTATTTTATAACACTTTTTCATTAACAGTAAAAATCATTAAAAACTGACCAATTTAATTGTGAGTCTATTCAATAATATAATCCGTAACTAAAGCACTGATATACACAGAAGTAAATAATAACACGTTCACAAAAATAACATGCGTAATTACCACCGCGAGTTCTTTTAAACCTAAAACTATATAGTTATTGTGTTATTGAAGTAAAACAAATAATGAAACTAATTTTAGATTTAAATCTTTGAAAATATGAGATATAAATAAATACCACGACTAAAAAGTTCAAAAAAAATAATAACATGATAACTTACCATCGGTCCAGCCGTATTTCTCCAGTTGTTTTCTCGCAAAATCCATTATTCAGTACCTCTTTAAATAATCACAAATAGATTTAATTTAAATACTCAAATTACTAAATTAGTATTATCTTTCGAAGGTATTTCGTAAACAATATCCTCTACAAACACGCGCGGTTGATACTGCCACTTCGACGTCGAAACTAGAAATGTCCTGTGCCACAAAGCTGACAGAGCAAGTCGGTGCTTCGGCTTTTCAAACAGAGCTACCAACATTAAAATCTTGAAGCAGCGTAATGGATAGGGATGCGTAGCATTCAGATTACATCGATATCGATAAAATATTAACTCACATAAAAATTATTGTATAAATTTCCAAAAGTGGAGAAGTTGTTTTGAAAACTGGCAAAATAATACATTTCGATGACTCCATCGTATAGATCCATTAGTCTAAAACCTTACAGGAGAGTCATTCAGTGGCGTAGCTAAGGGGGGGCGGCGGGGGCGGCCCGCCCCGGGTGTCACCCGTTTAAGGGTGACACCCGAGCCCGACTATGACCATCAGTTATAGTTCTTTCTATTTATAAAAAATCGTAAATCTGCGGCAGAGAGCATAACCGCCACTAATAAAATTATCTAGGTAACTATAATATCGTACCACGAACATAATAATTGATATTAAAAAAAAACAATGTGCACAGTGTCAATCGATCAGGGATTCCCCCAAAATTTAATACCCCGTTCGCGCATAACCAACGCTAGTCAGGGGATTCCCTCGATATAGCGCTCGTCACTTGTATTGTGGATTGGGCTTCTTTTGTTTCCGACCGCATTCATTTCAATATTCGCTTACATGAACGTGTGAAAGTCTAGTGCAAAGTGTTTGTTAAATCTTAGATATTATAAACAACATTTTTTGTATAAAAGTCGATTCTTGAAGAAAATAAACAAGGTAAGTGAATTATTTTTGTTATTACAGGTAATACTTACATTTTTTACCCATTTAGTTTCTAATAGCAGTATCTTAGATTATTTTGAAAAACCCTTCAATTTTATTCTCTTTTAATTACTGTGTATTTTAAACTATATTATTGAGACGTCCCAAATGATAAATAGGTACCTAAAGAAGGTATTTCAGACGGATTGCAATAATATTTTTTTGTTTAGCCTGGGCAAGTATTACTTATCTACTAAAGGTATTGTTTTATTAAAATAGGTTTTAAAGACTTTGCTGGTGTAAAAAGATTTTACTTATATTTCTACACGTTTTACGATATTTCTTTAGGTAATAATGTTTAATTGTAAATAATATTCTTATTTATTATTAACTTACTTAATATTTTCCTATCTAATAGCAATGGGATTTGTTTACAAAAACGGAATACATTCAGTTTAAATTTTTGATTGAAAGTTATCATAATCATAATATCATACAACTTCGCGTACATTGATTTTGCTCCGAGATGAGCAGCTCGAGCACTCGTGCCACGGATATCACAATTAACGTTGGAGTTTTTAACTAATATTTTTCTAATAATACTTAAAAACATATTTACACCCAGACGCAGGATTGTTAGGTAATACAAATTAACATTTAACAATCCTGCGTCTGGGAAAAATATATTTCACAAAGCTAGTTACGTAACGTGTAGGTGTTTATTTACTGTTATAATTAGTTTATAAAATCAACGTTTCACTTACTAACTAAAAATATTTTTTAGAATACCCAGAACGAAATATGCCTCGGGGAATTCATACTTCGAAAAGACAAAGCGGGTTTCAACAGAGAAAAGCCAAAAAGGCTAAAATGGATGAAATTCAGAGCATGTCCGGTTCTCTTTTAAAATATGTCACAAAAGCAGATAGCGGCCAAAGTTCAAGTAAAGTACCCGAATCTCCTGCTGACGAAAGTAATGATTCACATCTTGGAGACTATCACTCGGATAGCAACATCGACAATACAGAATCAATGAAGACGACCCAGGACCTTGACGGAATCAAAATAAATAATGAAAATGACGCCGTTAATGCTACTTTCGGAGATAGTATTAGCTTTGAAGAATCAGTTCAACACTTGAGAGATGTTTCACATTGGAGTTTACCGGTACCTGATAATGTTCGCCTTGACATAATAAAATAGGGCAGTGAACATTTCCAGAACAAAGAAGGACCGTTTCCTACTGTATCTCGTCATGGTTCAAAGATTAAAGGTGATTCTCGTCATCTTTCACAGGAATGGTTTTATAAACCGATGCCTAGTGGTGAAAAAATTCTACGATCATGGATGGTATTTTCTCCTATATCAAATAACCTGTACTGTTTTTGCTGTCGTTTATTTGCTGTCAGTAACATACAAACAACATTTACAACTGGATTTCAGAAGTGGTGGAAACTAAATCCTAAAGTATTGGACCATGAAACTTCATGTGAACATTTAGAAAATTTTGAAAAGTGGAAAACTTTGGAAATGAGATTAAAATCTCACACCACAATAGATGATGCAGCCTTGCAATTAATGAATACGGAAAAACAGAAGTGGAAAAATCTTTTATCTCGATTATTAGATATAACATTGTTTTTGGCTAAACAAAACCTAGCATTTCGTGGACATGATGAAACCAAAGGGTCGTCTAATAAAGGTAATTTCTTAGAACTAGTTAAACTGCTGTCAAAGTATGATGCAGTACTCAAAGAACATATACTATATTTGGAGCAGGAAAAATCACCTAAAGTAACATATTTATCGCCAGAAATACAAAATGAGTTCATAAATGTTTTAGCTAATCATGTAAAATGTCAGCTTGTAAACGAAATTAAATCGGCCAAATATTTCGGAATCATGTTTGATAGCACACCTGACGTTTCACATGTTGATCAAATGTCTGAAGTGATTCGTTATGTAAAAATTAATAATAGAAAAGTAGAAGTCAAAGAAGTATTCTTAGGATTCTTTCCTTTACATGGAAAAAAAGCAGCTGACTTAAGCGCTGAAATACTAAAGAAGCTTGAAAACGATGGCTTAGATATTATGATGTGTCGTTCTCAAGGTTATGATAATGCTGCAGTTATGAGTGGTATACACGGAGGAGTACAAGCTATTATAAAAGAAAAAAACAATAAAGCAATTTTTATTGGTTGTATAGATCATTCAATTAATTTATGCGGCCAACATTCGTTCGCACAAAATGTGACTTGTGTTACATTTTTCGGAGCACTGGAAACAATATTTAACTTTTTTCAACTTCCACAAGCCGTTGGGAAGTGCTCCTCAATCACAGCAAAGCATCTGTTAAAAGACTTTCGACAACGCGATGGAGTGCTCATTACGGTGCAGTAAAAGTATTGGCTGAAAATTTTGATGGGATAATATCTGCAATTGAGGAACTATGTGACCAAGACGTAAATTTAGAAACTAGAGGTGCTGCACAAAATCTTATGCCTGCTGTGTGCAATTTCTCATTCCTTTGTTTTCTTTTCTTTTGGAATGATGTGCTAAGGGAAGTGAACAATGCTCAGATTGCATTACAAAGTAAAGGTTTATGTGTTGATGAAATAATCATAAAACTAGAAGCACTTCGTCTATTCATTGGAGAGAAACGGTTGCATCTAGCAGAAGAGGCAATAGATTTTGCTGTACAAAAATCGGAAAAATACAACATTTCGATGGAACGACGAATTCGTCGCAAGAAACGCATGCCCGGTGAGTTAGCGTCGTCCACCGATGCTGGACTTACACTTAGAGCGGAACTTCAAAAGGACATGTTAGAATGCCTTGACAGATTCAATATTGAACTCGAAACAAGAGTAAAGTCCATTAAAGACGTAGCTTCATTGTTTGAGGTTGTGCAGTCAAAGACCTTGCTTTCGGCAAACACTGAACAGTTAAAATTAGCTATATCAAAATTTACTAACCTTTACGATGAAGTATCAGAAACAGAACTCCTTTTAGAAATACCAAGATTGAGAAGACATTTAAAAGCGGCTAATATTACTGTCTCTAATTGGGTGATACTGGACTTTTTGAAATTTATTGTGGAATGGGATTTTACAGAATCTCTTCCGAATCTAACGGTAGCACTAAAGTTATTTATAACAATATGTGCATCAGTAGCTTCATGTGAGAGAAGTTTCAGCAAATTAAAATTAATTAAAAATTATTTGCGGTCTACAATGACCGAAACCAGATTAAACAATCTTGGTATTTTAACGATAGAACATGAAGCAACACAAAATATAAATTTTGAAGACGTGATTTCGGAGTTCGCTAGTGTCAAAGCTAGAAGGAAGAAATTTTAATTTTTAACAAACTACATAAATTTGTTTTACATAATAAACAAATATTTGTAATAGGTACTCATATTTTAATAAAACGTAAATGATTATAACTTTTTTTTATTTTAACAGTTTCGATTGAGTTTTAGGGTGACACCTATAAAATCCGCCCCGGGTGCCACCTATGCTAGCTACGCCACTGGAGTCATTTAACCCGTCGTGTGTCTAAACGTGGATCCACCCGAGACAATGTATTATTGTGTCTGATATCGGTGCATTCTAGCGGTTAAAGGTATTAACAGGAAAAGTAGCGCTAGTTTTATATAGTTATTTTGCAGCCATTTAAAATTTTATAAGTATAAGATTTCCCCTTACACATACTTGGGTGCAGAGAGCGTCAGCCGCTCAGCTACCGTTTGTCACAGCACTTAACAGGAGACAAAAAAGTCTTTAATCTGTATTTTATTTTAATGTATTTTCTTACCTATATATATTCTAAATTATTGTGCTAACTGTACAGTCAGCTAAATTATTTAGTATACAGCCAAGCAGGTAAGAAAATAAAGATAGTTTCAGTACCAACAGTTGCCGTAACTATTGTTACAGCAAATTATATGGTTTTTCTAAAGAGAATACATAGAATAGAATAAGAATAAGAATAAGAATTTTATTTGCTCAAACATGTGTGTGCATACAGAATTAAAATAATACAGCATGCAAGATCTTAGACAAAAGTGGCTTACGACATGTCTGCCATTTATCATGGCGTGCAAAAATCTATTATATAAAAAAAAATTGGTTGATGACTGTGAATTATTACATTAATTTTAAAATTTACACTCATACCTACATTAAATATCTGCAGTATCATTATACATTATTAATTAATTTGTTCATATTCAATTAATATTTACTAAAAATGATTTAATTATTATTATACAAATTATATATTTTGCTTATTATTTAATAACATTCAATTGTAATAATATTAACAATATGTTTCTTTGTGTCCTCCACTGTGACACAACCTTAATTAGGGCAATGTTAGTTTTTATTGTTATTTATTTATAACAATCACTGACTCACTTAAAAATTCCGTTATACTGTAATAGGCTTTCTGTGCCAAAAACAATTTCATTGTTTGTTTTAGTTTAGGTATAGTTAGTTCTTTCCAACTTTTGGGTAATTTATTATAGATAATTGGTGCCATGCAAAATACACTCCTGCGCATAAGTGCAGTTTTTGATGTATGTAAACATAGTTGGCTATCGTCACGTCTATTTCTTGGAAATCTGTCTGCCATACGAGGAAACAAATGTGGATTTGTCTTCACGAACATTGTTATTTCTAATACATAAAGTGAAGGCAATGTTAATACACGATATTTAATAAAGTAATTTTTACAGCTGTCAGTAGATTTGAGATTACATATACATTGTACATACATACATATACATTGTAATCGCTATTGCACACTATTATACACAGACAATATAATGTCTGTACTGAATTAATTTATATTTTCGAGGCATCGAAGTAAAACACCACACTTTTTTTAAGTATTATAAATAATCATATAAAGGACCTAAACCAATACTAGGTAGCGCCACCTGGTGAATAAGAACAATAAACAAGTCTTGTCAGATATGTATAGAATTGGAATGTTTTATTTAAAAAAATATTTATATATTATAACAATTGTTCCACATTAAATATCTCAAAAGAGTCTCAGAAAAAATCTAATAACAGACTGAATAACAATCTTCTAATTATTTCATAAGATCAATTTTCGTGCAATTTTGGAATATTTATAAAACTAATTAGTATTGCTTGCAGTCACGTCGTCATCTAGATCCTCGATCACAGATTCGTTATTGCTGAAAATAAAAAATATATAATATTCATATAAGGTAGCACCCAATATTATATGGGACTCATAAAATTGCTGGGAAGAAGTGGGTGTTACATTATGTATGTGTGCGTCTGTATATCCCTTCGGTAAATATGCACAAAATGGCATATTTTTATGTATACGCCGTAAAATTCATATCGTTTTCGTCCCGAAGTAAAAACGTTCTCGGTAATACAATAGTTTTACAAAGAAACAAAATGTTTAAAACAACAAATAACTGATAAACCATTGCAAAAAGCAAACTTCGAAAGCAGACTCGAACATACTCATAGTCATAGTACATTGCGAAAACACCACGCCATGTAATTCTCGAAGAGGCAATTCTCGTCAGATGGCACGTGCGATGCAAATAGTGCCTACAAATTTGCCTTCAGTGTCTCGTACGCGTAAGTCGATGAATATTTTTTTTTACTAAAAAATATGGACTTTTTAATTTTTTGTTTTTAATCTATGCATCAAAAGTACTTTTTATGGCAAGTTGTTTTGCCGCGGACCGAAAGCGATATAAATTTGACGGTGTACAAAATGATAAAAATTTTTTTTCATCTCGCCACAAAGTTCATAATTCTTAAAAAAAGACTGTTTACAAAACAAATACAAGAATAATTGCCAATCAAACAATGTAAATGTGAAGACATGTCTTTGATAAGTTATGCCCACCTTTCAAAATCATTTGCTCGCCTTCAAAAACTAGAATAAACACTATTGAACAATTCCTATTGTAACGCCATATGGAAAACCATAGACTATATGAAAACTCAATAACCTTTTGTCTGTTGATAGTTGCGGGTATAATGTGTTTTATACCGGGAGCCGGTGTTTCAACAGATAAAAGGACAAAATAAAAAAAGAGAAGCAGCTGCAATGTGGAGCAATGAGGGAGACGTGTTGTTCGTAGAAATAACTTTAATTGAGTGCCTTATAACTAACTTACACTACTTACTTATAGGGCGAGGTGTCACACACACTACACCTCCCCCGTTTTTTTCGGAAAAAAAATATTTAAATTTTTTTTTTGAACATTAATTCCAACATACATAATTATTTCTTAAAATAGGTATTCGCACTGTTGACAATATTTTAATACTTTACGATTCAAGCTAAAGGTATATTTTGAAATTCATTTGGTAAATTATTCTTACAACTGAAATAATCATAATACTTACAACTGTTATCTCTTTTCATCATCATCATCAACAGCCTATAAATGCCCACTGCTGAGCAAAGCCTCTTCTCACACGGAGAAGGTTAGAGCGTTAATCACCACGCTTGCTCAATGCGGGTTGGCGATTTCAAACTTATAATTAGAAATTATAAGTCCAGGTTTCCTCACGATGTTTTTCCTTCACCGTTTGTCAGTGGTGTCTAAATAATCTTAGAAAGTACATATAACTCGGAAAAAGTCACATTGGTACTTGCCGTTGGTAGGTTTCAAACCCGCACCCTCATGCATGAGAAGCGAGCGTCTTAAACCTCCAGGCCACCACGACACTATTATTATCTCTTTTACAACTTATTATAATCTCTTACTCACTGTTCTATATCTAGGTACACATAATATATTTTATTTTGCTTAAATATTTCTTTATTATAATCGTAAGGTACATACACATGTAAGCACATTATATTTATACAGGACTCTCCGGTACCTGTTCATTCATTATATTTATTTCATTATATTTATTTATCATTCTTCATTTCATTATTATACTTGTGCTTACTTTTATTCATTTCTATATTTATTTTAAAATTTAGTGTCAATATTTAAGATTCTTATGATCTCCAATAATTTTCACAGAGAGAGCTCGTCTACACCATGATCAAACTAAGGACATGAACACTAAACTGTACCTTACCATGTGTACCTATTATATTTATTATTAACTTATCCTTCAACTATCAAACCTAACATAAACACAATCTAATTGAATTGCTTGGTCTACAAAATATTACGTTGTCTTTAGGTGATCAGCCCTCAGTCATACGCCGAAACTTGTGTACCAAGTTATTCCAAACTACCTAAAAACCAAACTTACATACTTATACAAACAATGAACACATCCCAAAGCCGAACTAATATCAAATTTCATTCATCTAATTTATTTATTTCATAAGACAAAACCAAAGTGCAGTTGTTATTGTTAATCGGTGTCAAGTAACACGATTCTTTCAAAACAATCTGACACTCGGTATGACATCATTTACCTATATGGGCATGGGAACATTCCTTTAATCTGATTAATGTAAGCGAACTATGAAATTTAAAATTCTCTAATTTACAACAAAAATTGCAAGATTAATATTTCGTTCAAAATAATATGAAGTATAAAAATTATTCAACATAAAAAAGTACTAGTTATGATTGTCAACAGGCGTGAATTATATCTAGTGTAAAATAATATTTTATAACTAAAATAATTAAAATTATGTGATATAACTTAAATTAACATATAATATACGTGGGGCCTATTACAATTATGTTTAACTTACTACTACAGTTCTATATATTGGTGTCCATTTTCACTTTTTAACTACACTATACTAATACACTTAACATTTTAAACACTCAAATTCTTTCGAGTCCGGTTACATTGCGTACCCAGGGTAGCGGAGATTCTCTCAGACGCTACCTGGTCGCCAACATCTCCCGGCTCCATCCTCCAGGACACCAACCGCTCCCGGCAGGTCCACATCAGGCTGCATCGACACCCGGCAGCCAGCAAAAATATCCAGATTTTGTTTTTTTTTTAGGCCACAATGCACTTTTTTAGTCCACACTTAAATTACTTAATTATTTTTAACAAATGCAAATATCCAACATTGTACTCGTGCGCAGCGCTGCCCGCGTGGCAGCACTGGCAGGGTCGCCATGCAATGTGGAGCAATGAGGGAGACGTGTTGTTCGTAGAAATAACTTTAATTGAGTGCCTTATAACTAACTTACACTACTTACTTATAGGGCGAGGTGTCACACACACTACACAGCTTTCAACAACGAATATAATATTTTACAACAAAAACCAAAAAAATGACACCAAGTTTTTCAACCTGTTAGTTATATAAAATGAAACGTTATTTACAATTTGCAAAGTAGATAACATGGACAATTTAATTTTCATTTTTCTTCTTATTTAACAGGGTGTCCATTGCTTTATAGACTAAATCTTTTGTGGGCTTACTGCAAAAAAAAGATAAAATGAGATCTTGCCTTTTATTCACCAAAGAGATACGCAGTGGTGCATACATTAAATTTTTCAGAGTCGGATAAAAACCTAGAGAGCGCCCTAGGCAAGCACCTTATAGTTAATTTTTGTTGGCGCCGCGACCGCTCTATATCCAGTTGGGGGCCCTAGGCATTTACCTAGTTTGCCTGAGGGATAATACGGCTCTGATTAGATGTAACACTATACAGGGTGACTTGTAACTCGACGTATTCCTTGCAGTGGAATACGTCGAGTTACAAGGTCGGGAGGTGATAATACAACTAATTTCCTACAAAATTTGACACTAATTTACTTGCTATTTTGAAACGAATGATATTTCTGCCAGCATTATTATAAATAAATGTTTATTAATGTATTGAAAACAAGTGTGGGAGAGCCATGCTCATGCACAGCCATGCACGAATGGGCCGGGTCGACCGGAGTGATACCACGGCCTCACAGAAAACCGACGTGAAACAACGCTTGCGTTGTTTTACGTCGTATGAGTGAGGTTACCGCAGGCCCAATTACTCCTCTCCTCAATTTACCCAATCTCTGAATCCCCCACAATCCTCAAATTCCCAATTCCCAAAAGTGCGTTACCGGCCGGTAACGCACTTGTAACACCTTGGTATTTCGAGTGTCCATGGGCGGCGCCGATTGCTTACCATCAGGTGATCCGTATGCTCGTTTACCGGCTTATGCCATAAAAAAAAATAAAACCAAAATCATCGAAATGAAACCAGTAGTTTTTTTTACATATGGGTGTTTTTGTAGTCAGATCGGGTTTTTTTGACAAAAACTTAAAATGTTGAATATCACAGAATCTAGCCACTTTAGGACCTCAGGGCTAATTTTGTAGGAAGGTAGTTATACATCACCTCTCGAGAGGAATACGTCGAGTTAGAAGTCACCCTGTATTATAGTCTGTAGCTAAATTTTATAAGCATACTAAGGGCCGATTTTTCATATTCATTTAATATAAAGTTAGTATTCAACAGTTAAAAATATGACATTCGACAGTTCTCCGTATAGAAGAAATGTAAAATATTGAAAGTTATACCTCAGATAAAATTTTTGTCGCGTTACCAAAATCGCCCTCTAGTCTCATAAGTAAAAGTTCTCCCCTATATGTACTCGGTGCAGAGAGCGTCACGCGCTCAATTACAGTTTGTGCTGATACAAAAATAAAGGTTGATACGCCGTAAAATTCATATCGTTATCGTCCCGAAGTAAAATAGTTCTGTCTCGGTAAAACAATAGTTTTACAAAGAAATAAAATGTTTAAAACAACAAATAACCATGGCAAAACGCAAACTTCGAGAGCGGATGCGATTATACTCATAGTCATAGTACATTGCGAGAACATCACCGCATGTACTTCTCGAAGAGGCAATTCTTGTCAGATGGCACGTGCGATGCAAATAGTGCCTACAAATTTACCTTCAGTGTCTCATGCGTAAGTCGATGAATTCTTTTTTTAATTTATGCTTCGAAAGTACTCCTTATGGCAAGTCGTTTTGCCCCGGAACAAAAGCGTTATAAATTTGACGGTGCACAAAATGATAAACTAATTTTTTTATATAATTGCCAATCAAACAATGTAAATAAGAAGAAATATTTTTCGAGTTTGAGTTTTTCGATGCCTTATAAATAGTTTGTTTTTCCTATAATTGAATTTAATCTTAAGGAGTATATATTTAATTTAGTAATATTTAGTTTTAATTTTATTTAAGTAATCTTTGACAATCATATTTTCCTTTATTACCAGAAGAAAAATGAAAATTAAATTGTCCACGTTATCTACTGAGCAAATTGTAATAATGCCTTCCTTTTTTGAAGTCGGTTAATAAAAAGTACCCTATTATTTCTAACTTTACGTCTTAGTCCGGTCAATTTAGACTAAAAAATGAGAGTGAAGTTACATAAAGTCCAAACAAGCTGAATTTTTGTGAAGTTGTTCAAAACATAATTACAAACAATGTCTAGAAGTTCCCCATCATTCCCCAGTAAGGAAAAAATTTAATTCAAGGTCAAAGGTCAAAAAAATCATCAATAACCATAAGTGCCTACTGCCTAGTAAAAGACTCTTCTCACACAGGAGAAGGTATCAACATTGACCGCCACGCTTATTTAACTCGTCGAGTACCGGTTTTGTAGACACAATTATAGAACAACAGGTTGCGGTCACCGGTGACCGCTTGGTGTTTGACAGTTTAAGGTAATAATACTAACTTGTGAGCAGTCCTGCCTACACATTTAGCAAATAATTCTTCATAAGTAATTTTGAGCACATCTTTCTTTTCTGCTTCATCCTCGGAGTCTGATTCCCTCAGTCTCTCCATGTTATTTGCACCGTTAGTCAGTACCGCAGTCCGTACGAAGTAGTCGGAGCACTGGTCCTCGTTCTCAGCGTCCTTCTGTTGTTTATTCAGTTTCCAAGTACTATTGGTAATGACGAATTGTTTATCATCTTTTGTTTTCCCATTCTTCTCTTTTACCTGGAATTTCGAAAGTAAGTTTAATTATTATGCCATAGTATATTAGTTTTAAATTATCGCAATTATTTTTTAAACGCTATTTAATATTTAAACAAACATTAACAGTTATTATATACATAACACACATATTACATCTGTCTACCAGAGATAATTATATCTCTTTGTAATAGGCAGATGAGACAACTATTGATGATTGAGATTGATGATTATCTATCACTCCATTTTTAAGTATATATTAACAGTTAACATAATGTTTCACACAACAAATTAAAGTTATTATTATGTTAATTGCTTTACGTAATAACCAGCTTATTGGTACCATAATATGGTCATATAATTGTTGTATCACCATAAAAATCTGCCAATTATGTGTAGATTATAAGGTTAACAAACATTTTTTTCTTTAATGTCCGTCTGTTTCTGTTTCACTCGACGGAATGAATCTTAATCTCTATTTTAGCTTGAATCTACTACACGCTAAACACGCTCCTACTCATAAACATCATTTGTTCAATTGAAGTATCATTCTCTTCTATGACAAAATAAAAAATACATAACATAACATCACGCCTTTTATCCCCGAAGGGGTAGACAGAAGTGCACATTCTACACTTTTGCACTTTTGCATTGTACAGACAATGCAACACCCATTTTTCACTATTTATTATATGAGTCCCATGTACTAGGGTGTGAGCCTATTGCCACATACCGGGCACAATTCCGGACTCGGTGCTACTACTACTGAGATTTTTTTTAAAACCTAGTAATACTTTGCTTAATCCGGGAATCGAACCCGAGACCTCTTGCCCGGTAGTCGCACTTGCGACCACTCGGTCAACTAGGCAGTCTACTAATTTATGTAACTTAACTGATAGACTAATTCGATGTTTAATTTGACCCTGTCATCATCAATATTAGAAGGGTGTGTAATTCCGATCCTCGGGTTTTATTATACAGTTTCTTACAAGTCAACCAAATAAAAGTGTGTTAATAATTATAACTATTTCAACTACTCACTTCAACATTAGCAGCTGCCTTATCATAGAGAGTGGTCCACCAGTGCTCATTGAACTCCGACGTCGCGTCATGTCCCACTCCTACTTCACTGTGCATCAATTTAGGCTTCAATGCCTCTGATATACCATTCTCGTGTTCACCCAGCCCTTTGCCTGTGAAAAAAATCATTTTTTATCTGTGTTATTTAACAATTTCACGACAGTTTCCATCAATCACACTTAGAACATCTCTAAAACTTAGACTCTACTTTCATCTCTGGAACTACTAGTTCGCTTGAGAAATGACATAATGATATTTACTCTTCATCTTTTCTTCGTGTTGGATAATTTATTAATTGAGCAAGACCGCTATAGTCATAACTCTCCTTTTGGCTTCGCCGTAGTCGGGTAAAAACACCACGTAATACGAGCCGTGCAGCGGTTGGAACCGCGCGAGAGAAGCTGGTATTTTATAACACTTTTTCATTAACAGTAAAAATCATTAAAAACTGACCAATTTAATTGTGAGTCTATTCAATAATATAATCCGTAACTAAAGCACTGATATACACAGAAGTAAATAATAACACGTTCACAAAAATAACATGCGTAATTACCACCGCGAGTTCTTTTAAACCTAAAACTATATAGTTATTGTGTTATTGAAGTAAAACAAATAATGAAACTAATTTTAGATTTAAATCTTTGAAAATATGAGATATAAATAAATACCACGACTAAAAAGTTCAAAAAAAATAATAACATGATAACTTACCATCGGTCCAGCCGTATTTCTCCAGTTGTTTTCTCGCAAAATCCATTATTCAGTACCTCTTTAAATAATCACAAATAGATTTAATTTAAATATTCAAATTACTAAATTAGTATTATCTTTCGAAGGTATTTCGTAAACAATATCCTCTACAAACACGCGCGGTTGATACTGCCACTTCGACGTCGAAACTAGAAATGTCCTGTGCCACAAAGCTGACAGAGCAAGTCGGTGCTTCGGCTTTTCAAACAGAGCTACCAACATTAAAATCTTGAAGCAGCGTAATGGATAGGGATGCGTAGCATTCAGATTACATCGATATCGATAAAATATTAACTCACATAAAAATTATTGTATAAATTTCCAAAAGTGGAGAAGTTGTTTTGAAAACTGGCAAAATAATACATTTCGATGACTCCATCGTATAGATCCATTAGTCTAAAACCTTACAGGAGAGTCATTTAACCCGTCGTGTGTCTAAACGTGGATCCACCCGAGACAATGTATTATTGTGTCTGATATCGGTGCATTCTAGCGGTTAAAGGTATTAACAGGAAAAGTAGCGCTAGTTTTATATAGTTATTTTGCAGCCATTTAAAATTTTATAAGTATAAGATTTCCCCTTACACATACTTGGGTGCAGAGAGCGTCAGCCGCTCAGCTACCGTTTGTCACAGCACTTAACAGGAGACAAAAAAGTCTTTAATCTGTATTTTATTTTAATGTATTTTCTTACCTATATATATTCTAAATTATTGTGCTAACTGTACAGTCAGCTAAATTATTTAGTATACAGCCAAGCAGGTAAGAAAATAAAGATAGTTTCAGTACCAACAGTTGCCGTAACTATTGTTACAGCAAATTATATGGTTTTTCTAAAGAGAATACATAGAATAGAATAAGAATAAGAATAAGAATTTTATTTGCTCAAACATGTGTGTGCATACAGAATTAAAATAATACAGCATGCAAGATCTTAGACAAAAGTGGCTTACGACATGTCTGCCATTTATCATGGCGTGCAAAAATCTATTATATAAAAAAAAATTGGTTGATGACTGTGAATTATTACATTAATTTTAAAATTTACACTCATACCTACATTAAATATCTGCAGTATCATTATACATTATTAATTAATTTGTTCATATTCAATTAATATTTACTAAAAATGATTTAATTATTATTATACAAATTATATATTTTGCTTATTATTTAATAACATTCAATTGTAATAATATTAACAATATGTTTCTTTGTGTCCTCCACTGTGACACAACCTTAATTAGGGCAATGTTAGTTTTTATTGTTATTTATTTATAACAATCACTTAAAAATTCCGTTATACTGTAATAGGCTTTCTGTGCCAAAAACAATTTCATTGTTTGTTTTAGTTTAGGTATAGTTAGTTCTTTCCAACTTTTGGGTAATTTATTATAGATAATTGGTGCCATGCAAAATACACTCCTGCGCATAAGTGCAGTTTTTGATGTATGTAAACATAGTTGGCTATCGTCACGTCTATTTCTTGGAAATCTGTCTGCCATACGAGGAAACAAATGTGGATTTGTCTTCACGAACATTGTTATTTCTAATACATAAAGTGAAGGCAATGTTAATACACGATATTTAATAAAGTAATTTTTACAGCTGTCAGTAGATTTGAGATTACATATACATTGTACATACATACATATACATTGTAATCGCTATTGCACACTATTATACACAGACAATATAATGTCTGTACTGAATTAATTTATATTTTCGAGGCATCGAAGTAAAACACCACACTTTTTTTAAGTATTATAAATAATCATATAAAGGACCTAAACCAATACTAGGTAGCGCCACCTGGTGAATAAGAACAATAAACAAGTCTTGTCAGATATGTATAGAATTGGAATGTTTTATTTAAAAAAATATTTATATATTATAACAATTGTTCCACATTAAATATCTCAAAAGAGTCTCAGAAAAAATCTAATAACAGACTGAATAACAATCTTCTAATTATTTCATAAGATCAATTTTCGTGCAATTTTGGAATATTTATAAAACTAATTAGTATTGCTTGCAGTCACGTCGTCATCTAGATCCTCGATCACAGATTCGTTATTGCTGAAAATAAAAAATATATAATATTCATATAAGGTAGCACCCAATATTATATGGGACTCATAAAATTGCTGGGAAGAAGTGGGTGTTACATTATGTATGTGTGCGTCTGTATATACCTTCGGTAAATATGCACAAAATGGCATATTTTTATGTATACGCCGTAAAATTCATATCGTTTTCGTCCCGAAGTAAAAACGTTCTCGGTAATACAATAGTTTTACAAAGAAACAAAATGTTTAAAACAACAAATAACTGATAAACCATTGCAAAAAGCAAACTTCGAAAGCAGACTCGAACATACTCATAGTCATAGTACATTGCGAAAACACCACGCCATGTAATTCTCGAAGAGGCAATTCTCGTCAGATGGCACGTGCGATGCAAATAGTGCCTACAAATTTGCCTTCAGTGTCTCGTACGCGTAAGTCGATGAATATTTTTTTTTTACTAAAAAATATGGACTTTTTAATTTTTTGTTTTTAATCTATGCATCAAAAGTACTTTTTATGGCAAGTTGTTTTGCCGCGGACCGAAAGCGATATAAATTTGACGGTGTACAAAATGATAAAATTTTTTTTCATCTCGCCACAAAGTTCATAATTCTTAAAAAAAGACTGTTTACAAAACAAATACAAGAATAATTGCCAATCAAACAATGTAAATGTGAAGACATGTCTTTGATAAGTAATGCCCACCTTTCAAAATCATTTGCTCGCCTTCAAAAACTAGAATAAACACTATTGAACAATTCCTATTGTAACGCCATATGGAAAACCATAGACTATATGAAAACTCAATAACCTTTTGTCTGTTGATAGTTGCGGGTATAATGTGTTTTATACCGGGAGCCGGTGTTTCAACAGATAAAAGGACAAAATAAAAAAAGAGAAGCAGCTGCAATGTGGAGCAATGAGGGAGACGTGTTGTTCGTAGAAATAACTTTAATTGAGTGCCTTATAACTAACTTACACTACTTACTTATAGGGCGAGGTGTCACACACACTACACCTCCCCCGTTTTTTTCGGAAAAAAAATATTTAAATTTTTTTTTTGAACATTAATTCCAACATACATAATTATTTCTTAAAATAGGTATTCGCACTGTTGACAATATTTTAATACTTTACGATTCAAGCTAAAGGTATATTTTGAAATTCATTTGGTAAATTATTCTTACAACTGAAATAATCATAATACTTACAACTGTTATCTCTTTTCATCATCATCATCAACAGCCTATAAATGCCCACTGCTGAGCAAAGCCTCTTCTCACACGGAGAAGGTTAGAGCGTTAATCACCACGCTTGCTCAATGCGGGTTGGCGATTTCAAACTTATAATTAGAAATTATAAGTCCAGGTTTCCTCACGATGTTTTTCCTTCACCGTTTGTCAGTGGTGTCTAAATAATCTTAGAAAGTACATATAACTCGGAAAAAGTCACATTGGTACTTGCCGTTGGTAGGTTTCAAACCCGCACCCTCATGCATGAGAAGCGAGCGTCTTAAACCTCCAGGCCACCACGACACTATTATTATCTCTTTTACAACTTATTATAATCTCTTACTCACTGTTCTATATCTAGGTACACATAATATATTTTATTTTGCTTAAATATTTCTTTATTATAATCGTAAGGTACATACACATGTAAGCACATTATATTTATACAGGACTCTCCGGTACCTGTTCATTCATTATATTTATTTCATTATATTTATTTATCATTCTTCATTTCATTATTATACTTGTGCTTACTTTTATTCATTTCTATATTTATTTTAAAATTTAGTGTCAATATTTAAGATTCTTATGATCTCCAATAATTTTCACAGAGAGAGCTCGTCTACACCATGATCAAACTAAGGACATGAACACTAAACTGTACCTTACCATGTGTACCTATTATATTTATTATTAACTTATCCTTCAACTATCAAACCTAACATAAACACAATCTAATTGAATTGCTTGGTCTACAAAATATTACGTTGTCTTTAGGTGATCAGCCCTCAGTCATACGCCGAAACTTGTGTACCAAGTTATTCCAAACTACCTAAAAACCAAACTTACATACTTATACAAACAATGAACACATCCCAAAGCCGAACTAATATCAAATTTCATTCATCTAATTTATTTATTTCATAAGACAAAACCAAAGTGCAGTTGTTATTGTTAATCGGTGTCAAGTAACACGATTCTTTCAAAACAATCTGACACTCGGTATGACATCATTTACCTATATGGGCATGGGAACATTCCTTTAATCTGATTAATGTAAGCGAACTATGAAATTTAAAATTCTCTAATTTACAACAAAAATTGCAAGATTAATATTTCGTTCAAAATAATATGAAGTATAAAAATTATTCAACATAAAAAAGTACTAGTTATGATTGTCAACAGGCGTGAATTATATCTAGTGTAAAATAATATTTTATAACTAAAATAATTAAAATTATGTGATATAACTTAAATTAACATATAATATACGTGGGGCCTATTACAATTATGTTTAACTTACTACTACAGTTCTATATATTGGTGTCCATTTTCACTTTTTAACTACACTATACTAATACACTTAACATTTTAAACACTCAAATTCTTTCGAGTCCGGTTACATTGCGTACCCAGGGTAGCGGAGATTCTCTCAGACGCTACCTGGTCGCCAACATCTCCCGGCTCCATCCTCCAGGACACCAACCGCTCCCGGCAGGTCCACATCAGGCTGCATCGACACCCGGCAGCCAGCAAAAATATCCAGATTTTGTTTTTTTTTTAGGCCACAATGCACTTTTTTAGTCCACACTTAAATTACTTAATTATTTTTAACAAATGCAAATATCCAACATTGTACTCGTGCGCAGCGCTGCCCGCGTGGCAGCACTGGCAGGGTCGCCATGCAATGTGGAGCAATGAGGGAGACGTGTTGTTCGTAGAAATAACTTTAATTGAGTGCCTTATAACTAACTTACACTACTTACTTATAGGGCGAGGTGTCACACACACTACACAGCTTTCAACAACGAATATAATATTTTACAACAAAAACCAAAAAAATGACACCAAGTTTTTCAACCTGTTAGTTATATAAAATGAAACGTTATTTACAATTTGCAAAGTAGATAACATGGACAATTTAATTTTCATTTTTCTTCTTATTTAACAGGGTGTCCATTGCTTTATAGACTAAATCTTTTGTGGGCTTACTGCAAAAAAAAGATAAAATGAGATCTTGCCTTTTATTCACCAAAGAGATACGCAGTGGTGCATACATTAAATTTTTCAGAGTCGGATAAAAACCTAGAGAGCGCCCTAGGCAAGCACCTTATAGTTAATTTTTGTTGGCGCCGCGACCGCTCTATATCCAGTTGGGGGCCCTAGGCATTTACCTAGTTTGCCTGAGGGATAATACGGCTCTGATTAGATGTAACACTATACAGGGTGACTTGTAACTCGACGTATTCCTTGCAGTGGAATACGTCGAGTTACAAGGTCGGGAGGTGATAATACAACTAATTTCCTACAAAATTTGACACTAATTTACTTGCTATTTTGAAACGAATGATATTTCTGCCAGCATTATTATAAATAAATGTTTATTAATGTATTGAAAACAAGTGTGGGAGAGCCATGCTCATGCACAGCCATGCACGAATGGGCCGGGTCGACCGGAGTGATACCACGGCCTCACAGAAAACCGACGTGAAACAACGCTTGCGTTGTTTTACGTCGTATGAGTGAGGTTACCGCAGGCCCAATTACTCCTCTCCTCAATTTACCCAATCTCTGAATCCCCCACAATCCTCAAATTCCCAATTCCCAAAAGTGCGTTACCGGCCGGTAACGCACTTGTAACACCTTGGTATTTCGAGTGTCCATGGGCGGCGCCGATTGCTTACCATCAGGTGATCCGTATGCTCGTTTACCGGCTTATGCCATAAAAAAAAATAAAACCAAAATCATCGAAATGAAACCAGTAGTTTTTTTTACATATGGGTGTTTTTGTAGTCAGATCGGGTTTTTTTGACAAAAACTTAAAATGTTGAATATCACAGAATCTAGCCACTTTAGGACCTCAGGGCTAATTTTGTAGGAAGGTAGTTATACATCACCTCTCGAGAGGAATACGTCGAGTTAGAAGTCACCCTGTATTATAGTCTGTAGCTAAATTTTATAAGCATACTAAGGGCCGATTTTTCATATTCATTTAATATAAAGTTAGTATTCAACAGTTAAAAATATGACATTCGACAGTTCTCCGTATAGAAGAAATGTAAAATATTGAAAGTTATACCTCAGATAAAATTTTTGTCGCGTTACCAAAATCGCCCTCTAGTCTCATAAGTAAAAGTTCTCCCCTATATGTACTCGGTGCAGAGAGCGTCACGCGCTCAATTACAGTTTGTGCTGATACAAAAATAAAGGTTGATACGCCGTAAAATTCATATCGTTATCGTCCCGAAGTAAAATAGTTCTGTCTCGGTAAAACAATAGTTTTACAAAGAAATAAAATGTTTAAAACAACAAATAACCATGGCAAAACGCAAACTTCGAGAGCGGATGCGATTATACTCATAGTCATAGTACATTGCGAGAACATCACCGCATGTACTTCTCGAAGAGGCAATTCTTGTCAGATGGCACGTGCGATGCAAATAGTGCCTACAAATTTACCTTCAGTGTCTCATGCGTAAGTCGATGAATTCTTTTTTTAATTTATGCTTCGAAAGTACTCCTTATGGCAAGTCGTTTTGCCCCGGAACAAAAGCGTTATAAATTTGACGGTGCACAAAATGATAAACTAATTTTTTTATATAATTGCCAATCAAACAATGTAAATAAGAAGAAATATTTTTCGAGTTTGAGTTTTTCGATGCCTTATAAATAGTTTGTTTTTCCTATAATTGAATTTAATCTTAAGGAGTATATATTTAATTTAGTAATATTTAGTTTTAATTTTATTTAAGTAATCTTTGACAATCATATTTTCCTTTATTACCAGAAGAAAAATGAAAATTAAATTGTCCACGTTATCTACTGAGCAAATTGTAATAATGCCTTCCTTTTTTGAAGTCGGTTAATAAAAAGTACCCTATTATTTCTAACTTTACGTCTTAGTCCGGTCAATTTAGACTAAAAAATGAGAGTGAAGTTACATAAAGTCCAAACAAGCTGAATTTTTGTGAAGTTGTTCAAAACATAATTACAAACAATGTCTAGAAGTTCCCCATCATTCCCCAGTAAGGAAAAAATTTAATTCAAGGTCAAAGGTCAAAAAAATGAGTTTTTCGCTATTTTCAGCAAAACGGTAAGTTTTATGATAAAAGTACTTCAGACAAAAATTGTAGATCATAAAATTATCTATAAAAAAGTATTAATACTTTTTTTCTTACAAGCCATCGTTTCTGAGATATAACGATTCTAAAAGTTATAAAAGTTGTTATCGTCATAATAAATGCACACGTTTCCACGCCACCTCATTTTTTTGACCTTTGACCTTGAATTAATTTTTTTCCTTACAGGGAATGATGGGGAACTTCTAGACATTGTTTGTAATTATGTTTTGAACAACTTCACAAAAATTCAGCTTGTTGGGACTTTATGTAACTTCGAATGTCTAAATTGACCGGACTATCTGCAAAATTTCAAAGGTTTAGTAGTTACGGCGTGAAAGCGGAACAAAATCACTTTCCCATTTATAATATTACTAAGGATAGTGTTGGATTAGGAGCTAAAGTTTGCCATGTTATTATTAACAGGATAGAATTTCCTCTACTCCTTCAACATAATTATGCGTAATTCAAATTGAAACTGAACAAAAACTTTGTTAGTTTAATTATTTATTACAAATAAAGCACAAAATTAATAAAACATGTTCATTATTTCTTATATTTACATCACATTATCCAAGTTTCTTATTCTAATTCATTATCTTTATTGTTTATCGTCGTCTTGATTTTCATCTTTTGATTTTTTAGTTTTTCTATCATCTTTCTCTACATTTTGTGCACCATTGTCTTCATCTGTCACTTGACTTTCGCCAGACAAAGACAACTCATCTGATTCAGCCAATTCACATTTGGTGATACGTGTATCAGGTTTTTCGTTATTGTAGCAACGATTGCGTTTCTTCTTCGTTTTCTTTTTAATTCCTGTGTTATCAGTGTCCATATGGAAGCTTATGCTGTCAACTTCTTTTAATTTATTGAAGTGTGAATACCCGCTGCATTTTGTTTGAGAAAGTAGTTGAGCCTCTTGTTGCGCTATCCTTGTTGACTTTCCTGTAGCTCTTAAGCCATGGCGAGCACCTCTGAAAGATATAAATAAAATATGTTACTAATTAAGAAAATAGAAGTAATTCTATTATTCGTCGGAAAAGAGTAATTTTTTTAAATAATCATTTTTATCAGTTTGTTTTAAGTACCATAGACATTTTTTTTAATGAAGATGAAATTATTTGCGAGGCAAAGGCAGTATGAAAATATGATTCTCATCATCATCAATAACCATAAGTGCCTACTGCCTAGTAAAAGACTCTTCTCACACAGGAGAAGGTATCAACATTGACCGCCACGCTTATTTAACTCGTCGAGTACCGGTTTTGTAGACACAATTATAGAACAACAGGTTGCGGTCACCGGTGACCGCTTGGTGTTTGACAGTTTAAGGTAATAATACTAACTTGTGAGCAGTCCTGCCTACACATTTAGCAAATAATTCTTCATAAGTAATTTTGAGCACATCTTTCTTTTCTGCTTCATCCTCGGAGTCTGATTCCCTCAGTCTCTCCATGTTATTTGCACCGTTAGTCAGTACCGCAGTCCGTACGAAGTAGTCGGAGCACTGGTCCTCGTTCTCAGCGTCCTTCTGTTGTTTATTCAGTTTCCAAGTACTATTGGTAATGACGAATTGTTTATCATCTTTTGTTTTCCCATTCTTCTCTTTTACCTGGAATTTCGAAAGTAAGTTTAATTATTATGCCATAGTATATTAGTTTTAAATTATCGCAATTATTTTTTAAACGCTATTTAATATTTAAACAAACATTAACAGTTATTATATACATAACACACATATTACATCTATCTACCAGAGATAATTATATCTCTTTGTAATAGGCAGATGAGACAACTATTGATGATTGAGATTGATGATTATCTATCACTCCATTTTTAAGTATATATTAACAGTTAACATAATGTTTCACACAACAAATTAAAGTTATTATTATGTTAATTGCTTTACGTAATAACCAGCTTATTGGTACCATAATATGGTCATATAATTGTTGTATCACCATAAAAATCTGCCAATTATGTGTAGATTATAAGGTTAACAAACATTTTTTTCTTTAATGTCCGTCTGTTTCTGTTTCACTCGACGGAATGAATCTTAATCTCTATTTTAGCTTGAATCTACTACACGCTAAACACGCTCCTACTCATAAACATCATTTGTTCAATTGAAGTATCATTCTCTTCTATGACAAAATAAAAAATACATAACATAACATCACGCCTTTTATCCCCGAAGGGGTAGACAGAAGTGCACATTCTACACTTTTGCACTTTTGCATTGTACAGACAATGCAACACCCATTTTTCACTATTTATTATATGAGTCCCATGTACTAGGGTGTGAGCCTATTGCCACATACCGGGCACAATTCCGGACTCGGTGCTACTACTACTGAGATTTTTTTTAAAACCTAGTAATACTTTGCTTAATCCGGGAATCGAACCCGAGACCTCTTGCCCGGTAGTCGCACTTGCGACCACTCGGTCAACTAGGCAGTCTACTAATTTATGTAACTTAACTGATAGACTAATTCGATGTTTAATTTGACCCTGTCATCATCAATATTAGAAGGGTGTGTAATTCCGATCCTCGGGTTTTATTATACAGTTTCTTACAAGTCAACCAAATAAAAGTGTGTTAATAATTATAACTATTTCAACTACTCACTTCAACATTAGCAGCTGCCTTATCATAGAGAGTGGTCCACCAGTGCTCATTGAACTCCGACGTCGCGTCATGTCCCACTCCTACTTCACTGTGCATCAATTTAGGCTTCAATGCCTCTGATATACCATTCTCGTGTTCACCCAGCCCTTTGCCTGTGAAAAAAATCATTTTTTATCTGTGTTATTTAACAATTTCACGACAGTTTCCATCAATCACACTTAGAACATCTCTAAAACTTAGACTCTACTTTCATCTCTGGAACTACTAGTTCGCTTGAGAAATGACATAATGATATTTACTCTTCATCTTTTCTTCGTGTTGGATAATTTATTAATTGAGCAAGACCGCTATAGTCATAACTCTCCTTTTGGCTTCGCCGTAGTCGGGTAAAAACACCACGTAATACGAGCCGTGCAGCGGTTGGAACCGCGCGAGAGAAGCTGGTATTTTATAACACTTTTTCATTAACAGTAAAAATCATTAAAAACTGACCAATTTAATTGTGAGTCTATTCAATAATATAATCCGTAACTAAAGCACTGATATACACAGAAGTAAATAATAACACGTTCACAAAAATAACATGCGTAATTACCACCGCGAGTTCTTTTAAACCTAAAACTATATAGTTATTGTGTTATTGAAGTAAAACAAATAATGAAACTAATTTTAGATTTAAATCTTTGAAAATATGAGATATAAATAAATACCACGACTAAAAAGTTCAAAAAAAATAATAACATGATAACTTACCATCGGTCCAGCCGTATTTCTCCAGTTGTTTTCTCGCAAAATCCATTATTCAGTACCTCTTTAAATAATCACAAATAGATTTAATTTAAATACTCAAATTACTAAATTAGTATTATCTTTCGAAGGTATTTCGTAAACAATATCCTCTACAAACACGCGCGGTTGATACTGCCACTTCGACGTCGAAACTAGAAATGTCCTGTGCCACAAAGCTGACAGAGCAAGTCGGTGCTTCGGCTTTTCAAACAGAGCTACCAACATTAAAATCTTGAAGCAGCGTAATGGATAGGGATGCGTAGCATTCAGATTACATCGATATCGATAAAATATTAACTCACATAAAAATTATTGTATAAATTTCCAAAAGTGGAGAAGTTGTTTTGAAAACTGGCAAAATAATACATTTCGATGACTCCATCGTATAGATCCATTAGTCTAAAACCTTACAGGAGAGTCATTTAACCCGTCGTGTGTCTAAACGTGGATCCACCCGAGACAATGTATTATTGTGTCTCATATCGGTGCATTCTAGCGGTTAAAGGTATTAACAGGAAAAGTAGCGCTAGTTTTATATAGTTATTTTGCAGCCATTTAAAATTTTATAAGTATAAGATTTCCCCTTACACATACTTGGGTGCAGAGAGCGTCAGCCGCTCAGCTACCGTTTGTCACAGCACTTAACAGGAGACAAAAAAGTCTTTAATCTGTATTTTATTTTAATGTATTTTCTTACCTATATATATTCTAAATTATTGTGCTAACTGTACAGTCAGCTAAATTATTTAGTATACAGCCAAGCAGGTAAGAAAATAAAGATAGTTTCAGTACCAACAGTTGCCGTAACTATTGTTACAGCAAATTATATGGTTTTTCTAAAGAGAATACATAGAATAGAATAAGAATAAGAATAAGAATTTTATTTGCTCAAACATGTGTGTGCATACAGAATTAAAATAATACAGCATGCAAGATCTTAGACAAAAGTGGCTTACGACATGTCTGCCATTTATCATGGCGTGCAAAAATCTATTATATAAAAAAAAATTGGTTGATGACTGTGAATTATTACATTAATTTTAAAATTTACACTCATACCTACATTAAATATCTGCAGTATCATTATACATTATTAATTAATTTGTTCATATTCAATTAATATTTACTAAAAATGATTTAATTATTATTATACAAATTATATATTTTGCTTATTATTTAATAACATTCAATTGTAATAATATTAACAATATGTTTCTTTGTGTCCTCCACTGTGACACAACCTTAATTAGGGCAATGTTAGTTTTTATTGTTATTTATTTATAACAATCACTGACTCACTTAAAAATTCCGTTATACTGTAATAGGCTTTCTGTGCCAAAAACAATTTCATTGTTTGTTTTAGTTTAGGTATAGTTAGTTCTTTCCAACTTTTGGGTAATTTATTATAGATAATTGGTGCCATGCAAAATACACTCCTGCGCATAAGTGCAGTTTTTGATGTATGTAAACATAGTTGGCTATCGTCACGTCTATTTCTTGGAAATCTGTCTGCCATACGAGGAAACAAATGTGGATTTGTCTTCACGAACATTGTTATTTCTAATACATAAAGTGAAGGCAATGTTAATACACGATATTTAATAAAGTAATTTTTACAGCTGTCAGTAGATTTGAGATTACATATACATTGTACATACATACATATACATTGTAATCGCTATTGCACACTATTATACACAGACAATATAATGTCTGTACTGAATTAATTTATATTTTCGAGGCATCGAAGTAAAACACCACACTTTTTTTAAGTATTATAAATAATCATATAAAGGACCTAAACCAATACTAGGTAGCGCCACCTGGTGAATAAGAACAATAAACAAGTCTTGTCAGATATGTATAGAATTGGAATGTTTTAT
Organism: Spodoptera picta; assembly: GCA_038387885.1. Taxonomy (NCBI): domain Eukaryota; kingdom Metazoa; phylum Arthropoda; class Insecta; order Lepidoptera; family Noctuidae; genus Spodoptera; species Spodoptera picta. The sequence goes on along the minus strand of JAZHFQ010000437.1, from coordinate 2,007,588 downwards.
TTAAAAAAATATTTATATATTATAACAATTGTTCCACATTAAATATCTCAAAAGAGTCTCAGAAAAAATCTAATAACAGACTGAATAACAATCTTCTAATTATTTCATAAGATCAATTTTCGTGCAATTTTGGAATATTTATAAAACTAATTAGTATTGCTTGCAGTCACGTCGTCATCTAGATCCTCGATCACAGATTCGTTATTGCTGAAAATAAAAAATATATAATATTCATATAAGGTAGCACCCAATATTATATGGGACTCATAAAATTGCTGGGAAGAAGTGGGTGTTACATTATGTATGTGTGCGTCTGTATATACCTTCGGTAAATATGCACAAAATGGCATATTTTTATGTATACGCCGTAAAATTCATATCGTTTTCGTCCCGAAGTAAAAACGTTCTCGGTAATACAATAGTTTTACAAAGAAACAAAATGTTTAAAACAACAAATAACTGATAAACCATTGCAAAAAGCAAACTTCGAAAGCAGACTCGAACATACTCATAGTCATAGTACATTGCGAAAACACCACGCCATGTAATTCTCGAAGAGGCAATTCTCGTCAGATGGCACGTGCGATGCAAATAGTGCCTACAAATTTGCCTTCAGTGTCTCGTACGCGTAAGTCGATGAATATTTTTTTTTTACTAAAAAATATGGACTTTTTAATTTTTTGTTTTTAATCTATGCATCAAAAGTACTTTTTATGGCAAGTTGTTTTGCCGCGGACCGAAAGCGATATAAATTTGACGGTGTACAAAATGATAAAAATTTTTTTTCATCTCGCCACAAAGTTCATAATTCTTAAAAAAAGACTGTTTACAAAACAAATACAAGAATAATTGCCAATCAAACAATGTAAATGTGAAGACATGTCTTTGATAAGTAATGCCCACCTTTCAAAATCATTTGCTCGCCTTCAAAAACTAGAATAAACACTATTGAACAATTCCTATTGTAACGCCATATGGAAAACCATAGACTATATGAAAACTCAATAACCTTTTGTCTGTTGATAGTTGCGGGTATAATGTGTTTTATACCGGGAGCCGGTGTTTCAACAGATAAAAGGACAAAATAAAAAAAGAGAAGCAGCTGCAATGTGGAGCAATGAGGGAGACGTGTTGTTCGTAGAAATAACTTTAATTGAGTGCCTTATAACTAACTTACACTACTTACTTATAGGGCGAGGTGTCACACACACTACACCTCCCCCGTTTTTTTCGGAAAAAAAATATTTAAATTTTTTTTTGAACATTAATTCCAACATACATAATTATTTCTTAAAATAGGTATTCGCACTGTTGACAATATTTTAATACTTTACGATTCAAGCTAAAGGTATATTTTGAAATTCATTTGGTAAATTATTCTTACAACTGAAATAATCATAATACTTACAACTGTTATCTCTTTTCATCATCATCATCAACAGCCTATAAATGCCCACTGCTGAGCAAAGCCTCTTCTCACACGGAGAAGGTTAGAGCGTTAATCACCACGCTTGCTCAATGCGGGTTGGCGATTTCAAACTTATAATTAGAAATTATAAGTCCAGGTTTCCTCACGATGTTTTTCCTTCACCGTTTGTCAGTGGTGTCTAAATAATCTTAGAAAGTACATATAACTCGGAAAAAGTCACATTGGTACTTGCCGTTGGTAGGTTTCAAACCCGCACCCTCATGCATGAGAAGCGAGCGTCTTAAACCTCCAGGCCACCACGACACTATTATTATCTCTTTTACAACTTATTATAATCTCTTACTCACTGTTCTATATCTAGGTACACATAATATATTTTATTTTGCTTAAATATTTCTTTATTATAATCGTAAGGTACATACACATGTAAGCACATTATATTTATACAGGACTCTCCGGTACCTGTTCATTCATTATATTTATTTCATTATATTTATTTATCATTCTTCATTTCATTATTATACTTGTGCTTACTTTTATTCATTTCTATATTTATTTTAAAATTTAGTGTCAATATTTAAGATTCTTATGATCTCCAATAATTTTCACAGAGAGAGCTCGTCTACACCATGATCAAACTAAGGACATGAACACTAAACTGTACCTTACCATGTGTACCTATTATATTTATTATTAACTTATCCTTCAACTATCAAACCTAACATAAACACAATCTAATTGAATTGCTTGGTCTACAAAATATTACGTTGTCTTTAGGTGATCAGCCCTCAGTCATACGCCGAAACTTGTGTACCAAGTTATTCCAAACTACCTAAAAACCAAACTTACATACTTATACAAACAATGAACACATCCCAAAGCCGAACTAATATCAAATTTCATTCATCTAATTTATTTATTTCATAAGACAAAACCAAAGTGCAGTTGTTATTGTTAATCGGTGTCAAGTAACACGATTCTTTCAAAACAATCTGACACTCGGTATGACATCATTTACCTATATGGGCATGGGAACATTCCTTTAATCTGATTAATGTAAGCGAACTATGAAATTTAAAATTCTCTAATTTACAACAAAAATTGCAAGATTAATATTTCGTTCAAAATAATATGAAGTATAAAAATTATTCAACATAAAAAAGTACTAGTTATGATTGTCAACAGGCGTGAATTATATCTAGTGTAAAATAATATTTTATAACTAAAATAATTAAAATTATGTGATATAACTTAAATTAACATATAATATACGTGGGGCCTATTACAATTATGTTTAACTTACTACTACAGTTCTATATATTGGTGTCCATTTTCACTTTTTAACTACACTATACTAATACACTTAACATTTTAAACACTCAAATTCTTTCGAGTCCGGTTACATTGCGTACCCAGGGTAGCGGAGATTCTCTCAGACGCTACCTGGTCGCCAACATCTCCCGGCTCCATCCTCCAGGACACCAACCGCTCCCGGCAGGTCCACATCAGGCTGCATCGACACCCGGCAGCCAGCAAAAATATCCAGATTTTGTTTTTTTTTTAGGCCACAATGCACTTTTTTAGTCCACACTTAAATTACTTAATTATTTTTAACAAATGCAAATATCCAACATTGTACTCGTGCGCAGCGCTGCCCGCGTGGCAGCACTGGCAGGGTCGCCATGCAATGTGGAGCAATGAGGGAGACGTGTTGTTCGTAGAAATAACTTTAATTGAGTGCCTTATAACTAACTTACACTACTTACTTATAGGGCGAGGTGTCACACACACTACACAGCTTTCAACAACGAATATAATATTTTACAACAAAAACCAAAAAAATGACACCAAGTTTTTCAACCTGTTAGTTATATAAAATGAAACGTTATTTACAATTTGCAAAGTAGATAACATGGACAATTTAATTTTCATTTTTCTTCTTATTTAACAGGGTGTCCATTGCTTTATAGACTAAATCTTTTGTGGGCTTACTGCAAAAAAAAGATAAAATGAGATCTTGCCTTTTATTCACCAAAGAGATACGCAGTGGTGCATACATTAAATTTTTCAGAGTCGGATAAAAACCTAGAGAGCGCCCTAGGCAAGCACCTTATAGTTAATTTTTGTTGGCGCCGCGACCGCTCTATATCCAGTTGGGGGCCCTAGGCATTTACCTAGTTTGCCTGAGGGATAATACGGCTCTGATTAGATGTAACACTATACAGGGTGACTTGTAACTCGACGTATTCCTTGCAGTGGAATACGTCGAGTTACAAGGTCGGGAGGTGATAATACAACTAATTTCCTACAAAATTTGACACTAATTTACTTGCTATTTTGAAACGAATGATATTTCTGCCAGCATTATTATAAATAAATGTTTATTAATGTATTGAAAACAAGTGTGGGAGAGCCATGCTCATGCACAGCCATGCACGAATGGGCCGGGTCGACCGGAGTGATACCACGGCCTCACAGAAAACCGACGTGAAACAACGCTTGCGTTGTTTTACGTCGTATGAGTGAGGTTACCGCAGGCCCAATTACTCCTCTCCTCAATTTACCCAATCTCTGAATCCCCCACAATCCTCAAATTCCCAATTCCCAAAAGTGCGTTACCGGCCGGTAACGCACTTGTAACACCTTGGTATTTCGAGTGTCCATGGGCGGCGCCGATTGCTTACCATCAGGTGATCCGTATGCTCGTTTACCGGCTTATGCCATAAAAAAAAATAAAACCAAAATCATCGAAATGAAACCAGTAGTTTTTTTTACATATGGGTGTTTTTGTAGTCAGATCGGGTTTTTTTGACAAAAACTTAAAATGTTGAATATCACAGAATCTAGCCACTTTAGGACCTCAGGGCTAATTTTGTAGGAAGGTAGTTATACATCACCTCTCGAGAGGAATACGTCGAGTTAGAAGTCACCCTGTATTATAGTCTGTAGCTAAATTTTATAAGCATACTAAGGGCCGATTTTTCATATTCATTTAATATAAAGTTAGTATTCAACAGTTAAAAATATGACATTCGACAGTTCTCCGTATAGAAGAAATGTAAAATATTGAAAGTTATACCTCAGATAAAATTTTTGTCGCGTTACCAAAATCGCCCTCTAGTCTCATAAGTAAAAGTTCTCCCCTATATGTACTCGGTGCAGAGAGCGTCACGCGCTCAATTACAGTTTGTGCTGATACAAAAATAAAGGTTGATACGCCGTAAAATTCATATCGTTATCGTCCCGAAGTAAAATAGTTCTGTCTCGGTAAAACAATAGTTTTACAAAGAAATAAAATGTTTAAAACAACAAATAACCATGGCAAAACGCAAACTTCGAGAGCGGATGCGATTATACTCATAGTCATAGTACATTGCGAGAACATCACCGCATGTACTTCTCGAAGAGGCAATTCTTGTCAGATGGCACGTGCGATGCAAATAGTGCCTACAAATTTACCTTCAGTGTCTCATGCGTAAGTCGATGAATTCTTTTTTTAATTTATGCTTCGAAAGTACTCCTTATGGCAAGTCGTTTTGCCCCGGAACAAAAGCGTTATAAATTTGACGGTGCACAAAATGATAAACTAATTTTTTTATATAATTGCCAATCAAACAATGTAAATAAGAAGAAATATTTTTCGAGTTTGAGGTTTTCGATGCCTTATAAATAGTTTGTTTTTCCTATAATTGAATTTAATCTTAAGGAGTATATATTTAATTTAGTAATATTTAGTTTTAATTTTATTTAAGTAATCTTTGACAATCATATTTTCCTTTATTACCAGAAGAAAAATGAAAATTAAATTGTCCACGTTATCTACTGAGCAAATTGTAATAATGCCTTCCTTTTTTGAAGTCGGTTAATAAAAAGTACCCTATTATTTCTAACTTTACGTCTTAGTCCGGTCAATTTAGACTAAAAAATGAGAGTGAAGTTACATAAAGTCCAAACAAGCTGAATTTTTGTGAAGTTGTTCAAAACATAATTACAAACAATGTCTAGAAGTTCCCCATCATTCCCCAGTAAGGAAAAAATTTAATTCAAGGTCAAAGGTCAAAAAAATGAGTTTTTCGCTATTTTCAGCAAAACGGTAAGTTTTATGATAAAAGTACTTCAGACAAAAATTGTAGATCATAAAATTATCTATAAAAAAGTATTAATACTTTTTTTCTTACAAGCCATCGTTTCTGAGATATAACGATTCTAAAAGTTATAAAAGTTGTTATCGTCATAATAAATGCACACGTTTCCACGCCACCTCATTTTTTTGACCTTTGACCTTGAATTAATTTTTTTCCTTACAGGGAATGATGGGGAACTTCTAGACATTGTTTGTAATTATGTTTTGAACAACTTCACAAAAATTCAGCTTGTTGGGACTTTATGTAACTTCGAATGTCTAAATTGACCGGACTATCTGCAAAATTTCAAAGGTTTAGTAGTTACGGCGTGAAAGCGGAACAAAATCACTTTCCCATTTATAATATTACTAAGGATAGTGTTGGATTAGGAGCTAAAGTTTGCCATGTTATTATTAACAGGATAGAATTTCCTCTACTCCTTCAACATAATTATGCGTAATTCAAATTGAAACTGAACAAAAACTTTGTTAGTTTAATTATTTATTACAAATAAAGCACAAAATTAATAAAACATGTTCATTATTTCTTATATTTACATCACATTATCCAAGTTTCTTATTCTAATTCATTATCTTTATTGTTTATCGTCGTCTTGATTTTCATCTTTTGATTTTTTAGTTTTTCTATCATCTTTCTCTACATTTTGTGCACCATTGTCTTCATCTGTCACTTGACTTTCGCCAGACAAAGACAACTCATCTGATTCAGCCAATTCACATTTGGTGATACGTGTATCAGGTTTTTCGTTATTGTAGCAACGATTGCGTTTCTTCTTCGTTTTCTTTTTAATTCCTGTGTTATCAGTGTCCATATGGAAGCTTATGCTGTCAACTTCTTTTAATTTATTGAAGTGTGAATACCCGCTGCATTTTGTTTGAGAAAGTAGTTGAGCCTCTTGTTGCGCTATCCTTGTTGACTTTCCTGTAGCTCTTAAGCCATGGCGAGCACCTCTGAAAGATATAAATAAAATATGTTACTAATTAAGAAAATAGAAGTAATTCTATTATTCGTCGGAAAAGAGTAATTTTTTTAAATAATCATTTTTATCAGTTTGTTTTAAGTACCATAGACATTTTTTTTAATGAAGATGAAATTATTTGCGAGGCAAAGGCAGTATGAAAATATGATTCTCATCATCATCAATAACCATAAGTGCCTACTGCCTAGTAAAAGACTCTTCTCACACAGGAGAAGGTATCAACATTGACCGCCACGCTTATTTAACTCGTCGAGTACCGGTTTTGTAGACACAATTATAGAACAACAGGTTGCGGTCACCGGTGACCGCTTGGTGTTTGACAGTTTAAGGTAATAATACTAACTTGTGAGCAGTCCTGCCTACACATTTAGCAAATAATTCTTCATAAGTAATTTTGAGCACATCTTTCTTTTCTGCTTCATCCTCGGAGTCTGATTCCCTCAGTCTCTCCATGTTACTTGCACCGTTAGTCAGTACCGCAGTCCGTACGAAGTAGTCGGAGCACTGGTCCTCGTTCTCAGCGTCCTTCTGTTGTTTATTCAGTTTCCAAGTACTATTGGTAATGACGAATTGTTTATCATCTTTTGTTTTCCCATTCTTCTCTTTTACCTGGAATTTCGAAAGTAAGTTTAATTATTATGCCATAGTATATTAGTTTTAAATTATCGCAATTATTTTTTAAACGCTATTTAATATTTAAACAAACATTAACAGTTATTATATACATAACACACATATTACATCTGTCTACCAGAGATAATTATATCTCTTTGTAATAGGCAGATGAGACAACTATTGATGATTGAGATTGATGATTATCTATCACTCCATTTTTAAGTATATATTAACAGTTAACATAATGTTTCACACAACAAATTAAAGTTATTATTATGTTAATTGCTTTACGTAATAACCAGCTTATTGGTACCATAATATGGTCATATAATTGTTGTATCACCATAAAAATCTGCCAATTATGTGTAGATTATAAGGTTAACAAACATTTTTTTCTTTAATGTCCGTCTGTTTCTGTTTCACTCGACGGAATGAATCTTAATCTCTATTTTAGCTTGAATCTACTACACGCTAAACACGCTCCTACTCATAAACATCATTTGTTCAATTGAAGTATCATTCTCTTCTATGACAAAATAAAAAATACATAACATAACATCACGCCTTTTATCCCCGAAGGGGTAGACAGAAGTGCACATTCTACACTTTTGCACTTTTGCATTGTACAGACAATGCAACACCCATTTTTCACTATTTATTATATGAGTCCCATGTACTAGGGTGTGAGCCTATTGCCACATACCGGGCACAATTCCGGACTCGGTGCTACTACTACTGAGATTTTTTTAAAACCTAGTAATACTTTGCTTAATCCGGGAATCGAACCCGAGACCTCTTGCCCGGTAGTCGCACTTGCGACCACTCGGTCAACTAGGCAGTCTACTAATTTATGTAACTTAACTGATAGACTAATTCGATGTTTAATTTGACCCTGTCATCATCAATATTAGAAGGGTGTGTAATTCCGATCCTCGGGTTTTATTATACAGTTTCTTACAAGTCAACCAAATAAAAGTGTGTTAATAATTATAACTATTTCAACTACTCACTTCAACATTAGCAGCTGCCTTATCATAGAGAGTGGTCCACCAGTGCTCATTGAACTCCGACGTCGCGTCATGTCCCACTCCTACTTCACTGTGCATCAATTTAGGCTTCAATGCCTCTGATATACCATTCTCGTGTTCACCCAGCCCTTTGCCTGTGAAAAAAATCATTTTTTATCTGTGTTATTTAACAATTTCACGACAGTTTCCATCAATCACACTTAGAACATCTCTAAAACTTAGACTCTACTTTCATCTCTGGAACTACTAGTTCGCTTGAGAAATGACATAATGATATTTACTCTTCATCTTTTCTTCGTGTTGGATAATTTATTAATTGAGCAAGACCGCTATAGTCATAACTCTCCTTTTGGCTTCGCCGTAGTCGGGTAAAAACACCACGTAATACGAGCCGTGCAGCGGTTGGAACCGCGCGAGAGAAGCTGGTATTTTATAACACTTTTTCATTAACAGTAAAAATCATTAAAAACTGACCAATTTAATTGTGAGTCTATTCAATAATATAATCCGTAACTAAAGCACTGATATACACAGAAGTAAATAATAACACGTTCACAAAAATAACATGCGTAATTACCACCGCGAGTTCTTTTAAACCTAAAACTATATAGTTATTGTGTTATTGAAGTAAAACAAATAATGAAACTAATTTTAGATTTAAATCTTTGAAAATATGAGATATAAATAAATACCACGACTAAAAAGTTCAAAAAAAATAATAACATGATAACTTACCATCGGTCCAGCCGTATTTCTCCAGTTGTTTTCTCGCAAAATCCATTATTCAGTACCTCTTTAAATAATCACAAATAGATTTAATTTAAATACTCAAATTACTAAATTAGTATTATCTTTCGAAGGTATTTCGTAAACAATATCCTCTACAAACACGCGCGGTTGATACTGCCACTTCGACGTCGAAACTAGAAATGTCCTGTGCCACAAAGCTGACAGAGCAAGTCGGTGCTTCGGCTTTTCAAACAGAGCTACCAACATTAAAATCTTGAAGCAGCGTAATGGATAGGGATGCGTAGCATTCAGATTACATCGATATCGATAAAATATTAACTCACATAAAAATTATTGTATAAATTTCCAAAAGTGGAGAAGTTGTTTTGAAAACTGGCAAAATAATACATTTCGATGACTCCATCGTATAGATCCATTAGTCTAAAACCTTACAGGAGAGTCATTTAACCCGTCGTGTGTCTAAACGTGGATCCACCCGAGACAATGTATTATTGTGTCTGATATCGGTGCATTCTAGCGGTTAAAGGTATTAACAGGAAAAGTAGCGCTAGTTTTATATAGTTATTTTGCAGCCATTTAAAATTTTATAAGTATAAGATTTCCCCTTACACATACTTGGGTGCAGAGAGCGTCAGCCGCTCAGCTACCGTTTGTCACAGCACTTAACAGGAGACAAAAAAGTCTTTAATCTGTATTTTATTTTAATGTATTTTCTTACCTATATATATTCTAAATTATTGTGCTAACTGTACAGTCAGCTAAATTATTTAGTATACAGCCAAGCAGGTAAGAAAATAAAGATAGTTTCAGTACCAACAGTTGCCGTAACTATTGTTACAGCAAATTATATGGTTTTTCTAAAGAGAATACATAGAATAGAATAAGAATAAGAATAAGAATTTTATTTGCTCAAACATGTGTGTGCATACAGAATTAAAATAATACAGCATGCAAGATCTTAGACAAAAGTGGCTTACGACATGTCTGCCATTTATCATGGCGTGCAAAAATCTATTATATAAAAAAAAATTGGTTGATGACTGTGAATTATTACATTAATTTTAAAATTTACACTCATACCTACATTAAATATCTGCAGTATCATTATACATTATTAATTAATTTGTTCATATTCAATTAATATTTACTAAAAATGATTTAATTATTATTATACAAATTATATATTTTGCTTATTATTTAATAACATTCAATTGTAATAATATTAACAATATGTTTCTTTGTGTCCTCCACTGTGACACAACCTTAATTAGGGCAATGTTAGTTTTTATTGTTATTTATTTATAACAATCACTGACTCACTTAAAAATTCCGTTATACTGTAATAGGCTTTCTGTGCCAAAAACAATTTCATTGTTTGTTTTAGTTTAGGTATAGTTAGTTCCTTCCAACTTTTGGGTAATTTATTATAGATAATTGGTGCCATGCAAAATACACTCCTGCGCATAAGTGCAGTTTTTGAAATATGTAAACATAGTTGGCTATCGTCACGTCTATTTCTTGGAAATCTGTCTGCCATACGAGGAAACAAATGTGGATTTGTCTTCACGAACATTGTTATTTCTAATACATAAAGTGAAGGCAATGTTAATACACGATATTTAATAAAGTAATTTTTACAGCTGTCAGTAGATTTGAGATTACATATACATTGTACATACATACATATACATTGTAATCGCTATTGCACACTATTATACACAGACAATATAATGTCTGTACTGAATTAATTTATATTTTCGAGGCATCGAAGTAAAACACCACACTTTTTTTAAGTATTATAAATAATCATATAAAGGACCTAAACCAATACTAGGTAGCGCCACCTGGTGAATAAGAACAATAAACAAGTCTTGTCAGATATGTATAGAATTGGAATGTTTTATTTAAAAAAATATTTATATATTATAACAATTGTTCCACATTAAATATCTCAAAAGAGTCTCAGAAAAAATCTAATAACAGACTGAATAACAATCTTCTAATTATTTCATAAGATCAATTTTCGTGCAATTTTGGAATATTTATAAAACTAATTAGTATTGCTTGCAGTCACGTCGTCATCTAGATCCTCGATCACAGATTCGTTATTGCTGAAAATAAAAAATATATAATATTCATATAAGGTAGCACCCAATATTATATGGGACTCATAAAATTGCTGGGAAGAAGTGGGTGTTACATTATGTATGTGTGCGTCTGTATATACCTTCGGTAAATATGCACAAAATGGCATATTTTTATGTATACGCCGTAAAATTCATATCGTTTTCGTCCCGAAGTAAAAACGTTCTCGGTAATACAATAGTTTTACAAAGAAACAAAATGTTTAAAACAACAAATAACTGATAAACCATTGCAAAAAGCAAACTTCGAAAGCAGACTCGAACATACTCATAGTCATAGTACATTGCGAAAACACCACGCCATGTAATTCTCGAAGAGGCAATTCTCGTCAGATGGCACGTGCGATGCAAATAGTGCCTACAAATTTGCCTTCAGTGTCTCGTACGCGTAAGTCGATGAATATTTTTTTTTTACTAAAAAATATGGACTTTTTAATTTTTTGTTTTTAATCTATGCATCAAAAGTACTTTTTATGGCAAGTTGTTTTGCCGCGGACCGAAAGCGATATAAATTTGACGGTGTACAAAATGATAAAAATTTTTTTTCATCTCGCCACAAAGTTCATAATTCTTAAAAAAAGACTGTTTACAAAACAAATACAAGAATAATTGCCAATCAAACAATGTAAATGTGAAGACATGTCTTTGATAAGTAATGCCCACCTTTCAAAATCATTTGCCCGCCTTCAAAAACTAGAATAAACACTATTGAACAATTCCTATTGTAACGCCATATGGAAAACCATAGACTATATGAAAACTCAAACAAAATAAAAAAAGAGAAGCAGCTGCAATGTGGAGCAATGAGGGAGACGTGTTGTTCGTAGAAATAACTTTAATTGAGTGCCTTATAACTAACTTACACTACTTACTTATAGGGCGAGGTGTCACACACACTACACCTCCCCCGTTTTTTTCGGAAAAAAAAATATTTAAATTTTTTTTTTGAACATTAATTCCAACATACATAATTATTTCTTAAAATAGGTATTCGCACTGTTGACAATATTTTAATACTTTACGATTCAAGCTAAAGGTATATTTTGAAATTCATTTGGTAAATTATTCTTACAACTGAAATAATCATAATACTTACAACTGTTATCTCTTTTCATCATCATCATCAACAGCCTATAAATGCCCACTGCTGAGCAAAGCCTCTTCTCACACGGAGAAGGTTAGAGCGTTAATCACCACGCTTGCTCAATGCGGGTTGGCGATTTCAAACTTATAATTAGAAATTATAAGTCCAGGTTTCCTCACGATGTTTTTCCTTCACCGTTTGTCAGTGGTGTCTAAATAATCTTAGAAAGTACATATAACTCGGAAAAAGTCACATTGGTACTTGCCGTTGGTAGGTTTCAAACCCGCACCCTCATGCATGAGAAGCGAGCGTCTTAAACCTCCAGGCCACCACGACACTATTATTATCTCTTTTACAACTTATTATAATCTCTTACTCACTGTTCTATATCTAGGTACACATAATATATTTTATTTTGCTTAAATATTTCTTTATTATAATCGTAAGGTACATACACATGTAAGCACATTATATTTATACAGGACTCTCCGGTACCTGTTCATTCATTATATTTATTTCATTATATTTATTTATCATTCTTCATTTCATTATTATACTTGTGCTTACTTTTATTCATTTCTATATTTATTTTAAAATTTAGTGTCAATATTTAAGATTCTTATGATCTCCAATAATTTTCACAGAGAGAGCTCGTCTACACCATGATCAAACTAAGGACATGAACACTAAACTGTACCTTACCATGTGTACCTATTATATTTATTATTAACTTATCCTTCAACTATCAAACCTAACATAAACACAATCTAATTGAATTGCTTGGTCTACAAAATATTACGTTGTCTTTAGGTGATCAGCCCTCAGTCATACGCCGAAACTTGTGTACCAAGTTATTCCAAACTACCTAAAAACCAAACTTACATACTTATACAAACAATGAACACATCCCAAAGCCGAACTAATATCAAATTTCATTCATCTAATTTATTTATTTCATAAGACAAAACCAAAGTGCAGTTGTTATTGTTAATCGGTGTCAAGTAACACGATTCTTTCAAAACAATCTGACACTCGGTATGACATCATTTACCTATATGGGCATGGGAACATTCCTTTAATCTGATTAATGTAAGCGAACTATGAAATTTAAAATTCTCTAATTTACAACAAAAATTGCAAGATTAATATTTCGTTCAAAATAATATGAAGTATAAAAATTATTCAACATAAAAAAGTACTAGTTATGATTGTCAACAGGCGTGAATTATATCTAGTGTAAAATAATATTTTATAACTAAAATAATTAAAATTATGTGATATAACTTAAATTAACATATAATATACGTGGGGCCTATTACAATTATGTTTAACTTACTACTACAGTTCTATATATTGGTGTCCATTTTCACTTTTTAACTACACTATACTAATACACTTAACATTTTAAACACTCAAATTCTTTCGAGTCCGGTTACATTGCGTACCCAGGGTAGCGGAGATTCTCTCAGACGCTACCTGGTCGCCAACATCTCCCGGCTCCATCCTCCAGGACACCAACCGCTCCCGGCAGGTCCACATCAGGCTGCATCGACACCCGGCAGCCAGCAAAAATATCCAGATTTTGTTTTTTTTTAGGCCACAATGCACTTTTTTAGTCCACACTTAAATTACTTAATTATTTTTAACAAATGCAAATATCCAACATTGTACTCGTGCGCAGCGCTGCCCGCGTGGCAGCACTGGCAGGGTCGCCATGCAATGTGGAGCAATGAGGGAGACGTGTTGTTCGTAGAAATAACTTTAATTGAGTGCCTTATAACTAACTTACACTACTTACTTATAGGGCGAGGTGTCACACACACTACACAGCTTTCAACAACGAATATAATATTTTACAACAAAAACCAAAAAAATGACACCAAGTTTTTCAACCTGTTAGTTATATAAAATGAAACGTTATTTACAATTTGCAAAGTAGATAACATGGACAATTTAATTTTCATTTTTCTTCTTATTTAACAGGGTGTCCATTGCTTTATAGACTAAATCTTTTGTGGGCTTACTGCAAAAAAAAGATAAAATGAGATCTTGCCTTTTATTCACCAAAGAGATACGCAGTGGTGCATACATTAAATTTTTCAGAGTCGGATAAAAACCTAGAGAGCGCCCTAGGCAAGCACCTTATAGTTAATTTTTGTTGGCGCCGCGACCGCTCTATATCCAGTTGGGGGCCCTAGGCATTTACCTAGTTTGCCTGAGGGATAATACGGCTCTGATTAGATGTAACACTATACAGGGTGACTTGTAACTCGACGTATTCCTTGCAGTGGAATACGTCGAGTTACAAGGTCGGGAGGTGATAATACAACTAATTTCCTACAAAATTTGACACTAATTTACTTGCTATTTTGAAACGAATGATATTTCTGCCAGCATTATTATAAATAAATGTTTATTAATGTATTGAAAACAAGTGTGGGAGAGCCATGCTCATGCACAGCCATGCACGAATGGGCCGGGTCGACCGGAGTGATACCACGGCCTCACAGAAAACCGACGTGAAACAACGCTTGCGTTGTTTTACGTCGTATGAGTGAGGTTACCGCAGGCCCAATTACTCCTCTCCTCAATTTACCCAATCTCTGAATCCCCCACAATCCTCAAATTCCCAATTCCCAAAAGTGCGTTACCGGCCGGTAACGCACTTGTAACACCTTGGTATTTCGAGTGTCCATGGGCGGCGCCGATTGCTTACCATCAGGTGATCCGTATGCTCGTTTACCGGCTTATGCCATAAAAAAAAATAAAACCAAAATCATCGAAATGAAACCAGTAGTTTTTTTTACATATGGGTGTTTTTGTAGTCAGATCGGGTTTTTTTGACAAAAACTTAAAATGTTGAATATCACAGAATCTAGCCACTTTAGGACCTCAGGGCTAATTTTGTAGGAAGGTAGTTATACATCACCTCTCGAGAGGAATACGTCGAGTTAGAAGTCACCCTGTATTATAGTCTGTAGCTAAATTTTATAAGCATACTAAGGGCCGATTTTTCATATTCATTTAATATAAAGTTAGTATTCAACAGTTAAAAATATGACATTCGACAGTTCTCCGTATAGAAGAAATGTAAAATATTGAAAGTTATACCTCAGATAAAATTTTTGTCGCGTTACCAAAATCGCCCTCTAGTCTCATAAGTAAAAGTTCTCCCCTATATGTACTCGGTGCAGAGAGCGTCACGCGCTCAATTACAGTTTGTGCTGATACAAAAATAAAGGTTGATACGCCGTAAAATTCATATCGTTATCGTCCCGAAGTAAAATAGTTCTGTCTCGGTAAAACAATAGTTTTACAAAGAAATAAAATGTTTAAAACAACAAATAACCATGGCAAAACGCAAACTTCGAGAGCGGATGCGATTATACTCATAGTCATAGTACATTGCGAGAACATCACCGCATGTACTTCTCGAAGAGGCAATTCTTGTCAGATGGCACGTGCGATGCAAATAGTGCCTACAAATTTACCTTCAGTGTCTCATGCGTAAGTCGATGAATTCTTTTTTTAATTTATGCTTCGAAAGTACTCCTTATGGCAAGTCGTTTTGCCCCGGAACAAAAGCGTTATAAATTTGACGGTGCACAAAATGATAAACTAATTTTTTTATATAATTGCCAATCAAACAATGTAAATAAGAAGAAATATTTTTCGAGTTTGAGTTTTTCGATGCCTTATAAATAGTTTGTTTTTCCTATAATTGAATTTAATCTTAAGGAGTATATATTTAATTTAGTAATATTTAGTTTTAATTTTATTTAAGTAATCTTTGACAATCATATTTTCCTTTATTACCAGAAGAAAAATGAAAATTAAATTGTCCACGTTATCTACTGAGCAAATTGTAATAATGCCTTCCTTTTTTGAAGTCGGTTAATAAAAAGTACCCTATTATTTCTAACTTTACGTCTTAGTCCGGTCAATTTAGACTAAAAAATGAGAGTGAAGTTACATAAAGTCCAAACAAGCTGAATTTTTGTGAAGTTGTTCAAAACATAATTACAAACAATGTCTAGAAGTTCCCCATCATTCCCCAGTAAGGAAAAAATTTAATTCAAGGTCAAAGGTCAAAAAAATGAGTTTTTCGCTATTTTCAGCAAAACGGTAAGTTTTATGATAAAAGTACTTCAGACAAAAATTGTAGATCATAAAATTATCTATAAAAAAGTATTAATACTTTTTTTCTTACAAGCCATCGTTTCTGAGATATAACGATTCTAAAAGTTATAAAAGTTGTTATCGTCATAATAAATGCACACGTTTCCACGCCACCTCATTTTTTTGACCTTTGACCTTGAATTAATTTTTTTCCTTACAGGGAATGATGGGGAACTTCTAGACATTGTTTGTAATTATGTTTTGAACAACTTCACAAAAATTCAGCTTGTTGGGACTTTATGTAACTTCGAATGTCTAAATTGACCGGACTATCTGCAAAATTTCAAAGGTTTAGTAGTTACGGCGTGAAAGCGGAACAAAATCACTTTCCCATTTATAATATTACTAAGGATAGTGTTGGATTAGGAGCTAAAGTTTGCCATGTTATTATTAACAGGATAGAATTTCCTCTACTCCTTCAACATAATTATGCGTAATTCAAATTGAAACTGAACAAAAACTTTGTTAGTTTAATTATTTATTACAAATAAAGCACAAAATTAATAAAACATGTTCATTATTTCTTATATTTACATCACATTATCCAAGTTTCTTATTCTAATTCATTATCTTTATTGTTTATCGTCGTCTTGATTTTCATCTTTTGATTTTTTAGTTTTTCTATCATCTTTCTCTACATTTTGTGCACCATTGTCTTCATCTGTCACTTGACTTTCGCCAGACAAAGACAACTCATCTGATTCAGCCAATTCACATTTGGTGATACGTGTATCAGGTTTTTCGTTATTGTAGCAACGATTGCGTTTCTTCTTCGTTTTCTTTTTAATTCCTGTGTTATCAGTGTCCATATGGAAGCTTATGCTGTCAACTTCTTTTAATTTATTGAAGTGTGAATACCCGCTGCATTTTGTTTGAGAAAGTAGTTGAGCCTCTTGTTGCGCTATCCTTGTTGACTTTCCTGTAGCTCTTAAGCCATGGCGAGCACCTCTGCAAGATATAAATAAAATATGTTACTAATTAAGAAAATAGAAGTAATTCTATTATTCGTCGGAAAAGAGTAATTTTTTTAAATAATCATTTTTATCAGTTTGTTTTAAGTACCATAGACATTTTTTTTAATGAAGATGAAATTATTTGCGAGGCAAAGGCAGTATGAAAATATGATTCTCATCATCATCAATAACCATAAGTGCCTACTGCCTAGTAAAAGACTCTTCTCACACAGGAGAAGGTATCAACATTGACCGCCACGCTTATTTAACTCGTCGAGTACCGGTTTTGTAGACACAATTATAGAACAACAGGTTGCGGTCACCGGTGACCGCTTGGTGTTTGACAGTTTAAGGTAATAATACTAACTTGTGAGCAGTCCTGCCTACACATTTAGCAAATAATTCTTCATAAGTAATTTTGAGCACATCTTTCTTTTCTGCTTCATCCTCGGAGTCTGATTCCCTCAGTCTCTCCATGTTATTTGCACCGTTAGTCAGTACCGCAGTCCGTACGAAGTAGTCGGAGCACTGGTCCTCGTTCTCAGCGTCCTTCTGTTGTTTATTCAGTTTCCAAGTACTATTGGTAATGACGAATTGTTTATCATCTTTTGTTTTCCCATTCTTCTCTTTTACCTGGAATTTCGAAAGTAAGTTTAATTATTATGCCATAGTATATTAGTTTTAAATTATCGCAATTATTTTTTAAACGCTATTTAATATTTAAACAAACATTAACAGTTATTATATACATAACACACATATTACATCTGTCTACCAGAGATAATTATATCTCTTTGTAATAGGCAGATGAGACAACTATTGATGATTGAGATTGATGATTATCTATCACTCCATTTTTAAGTATATATTAACAGTTAACATAATGTTTCACACAACAAATTAAAGTTATTATTATGTTAATTGCTTTACGTAATAACCAGCTTATTGGTACCATAATATGGTCATATAATTGTTGTATCACCATAAAAATCTGCCAATTATGTGTAGATTATAAGGTTAACAAACATT
Organism: Spodoptera picta; assembly: GCA_038387885.1. Taxonomy (NCBI): domain Eukaryota; kingdom Metazoa; phylum Arthropoda; class Insecta; order Lepidoptera; family Noctuidae; genus Spodoptera; species Spodoptera picta. The sequence continues at coordinate 1,989,253 of JAZHFQ010000437.1, read as the reverse complement.
TTTTTCTTTAATGTCCGTCTGTTTCTGTTTCACTCGACGGAATGAATCTTAATCTCTATTTTAGCTTGAATCTACTACACGCTAAACACGCTCCTACTCATAAACATCATTTGTTCAATTGAAGTATCATTCTCTTCTATGACAAAATAAAAAATACATAACATAACATCACGCCTTTTATCCCCGAAGGGGTAGACAGAAGTGCACATTCTACACTTTTGCACTTTTGCATTGTACAGACAATGCAACACCCATTTTTCACTATTTATTATATGAGTCCCATGTACTAGGGTGTGAGCCTATTGCCACATACCGGGCACAATTCCGGACTCGGTGCTACTACTACTGAGATTTTTTTTAAAACCTAGTAATACTTTGCTTAATCCGGGAATCGAACCCGAGACCTCTTGCCCGGTAGTCGCACTTGCGACCACTCGGTCAACTAGGCAGTCTACTAATTTATGTAACTTAACTGATAGACTAATTCGATGTTTAATTTGACCCTGTCATCATCAATATTAGAAGGGTGTGTAATTCCGATCCTCGGGTTTTATTATACAGTTTCTTACAAGTCAACCAAATAAAAGTGTGTTAATAATTATAACTATTTCAACTACTCACTTCAACATTAGCAGCTGCCTTATCATAGAGAGTGGTCCACCAGTGCTCATTGAACTCCGACGTCGCGTCATGTCCCACTCCTACTTCACTGTGCATCAATTTAGGCTTCAATGCCTCTGATATACCATTCTCGTGTTCACCCAGCCCTTTGCCTGTGAAAAAAATCATTTTTTATCTGTGTTATTTAACAATTTCACGACAGTTTCCATCAATCACACTTAGAACATCTCTAAAACTTAGACTCTACTTTCATCTCTGGAACTACTAGTTCGCTTGAGAAATGACATAATGATATTTACTCTTCATCTTTTCTTCGTGTTGGATAATTTATTAATTGAGCAAGACCGCTATAGTCATAACTCTCCTTTTGGCTTCGCCGTAGTCGGGTAAAAACACCACGTAATACGAGCCGTGCAGCGGTTGGAACCGCGCGAGAGAAGCTGGTATTTTATAACACTTTTTCATTAACAGTAAAAATCATTAAAAACTGACCAATTTAATTGTGAGTCTATTCAATAATATAATCCGTAACTAAAGCACTGATATACACAGAAGTAAATAATAACACGTTCACAAAAATAACATGCGTAATTACCACCGCGAGTTCTTTTAAACCTAAAACTATATAGTTATTGTGTTATTGAAGTAAAACAAATAATGAAACTAATTTTAGATTTAAATCTTTGAAAATATGAGATATAAATAAATACCACGACTAAAAAGTTCAAAAAAAAAATAACATGATAACTTACCATCGGTCCAGCCGTATTTCTCCAGTTGTTTTCTCGCAAAATCCATTATTCAGTACCTCTTTAAATAATCACAAATAGATTTAATTTAAATACTCAAATTACTAAATTAGTATTATCTTTCGAAGGTATTTCGTAAACAATATCCTCTACAAACACGCGCGGTTGATACTGCCACTTCGACGTCGAAACTAGAAATGTCCTGTGCCACAAAGCTGACAGAGCAAGTCGGTGCTTCGGCTTTTCAAACAGAGCTACCAACATTAAAATCTTGAAGCAGCGTAATGGATAGGGATGCGTAGCATTCAGATTACATCGATATCGATAAAATATTAACTAACATAAAAATTATTGTATAAATTTCCAAAAGTGGAGAAATTGTTTTGAAAACTGGCAAAATAATACATTTCGATGACTCCATCGTATAGATCCATTTGTCTAAAACCTTACAGGAGAGTCATTTAACCCGTCGTGTGTCGTGGATCCACCCGAGACAATGTATTATTGTGTCTCATATCGGTGCATTCTAGCGGTTAAAGGTATTAACAGGAAAGGTAGCGCTAGTTTTATATAGTTATTTTGCAGCCATTGAAAATTTTATAACGATAAGTTCTCCCCTTACACATACTTGGGTGCAGAGAGCGTCAGCCGCTCAGCTACCGTTTGTCACAGCACTTAACAGGAGACAAAAAAGTCTTTAATCTGTATTTTATTTTAATGTATTTTCTTACCTATATTCTAAATTATTGTGCTAACTGTACAGTCAGCTAAATTATTTAGTATACAGCCAAGCAGGTAAGAAAATAAAGATAGTTTCAGTACCAACAGTTGCCGTAACTATTGTTACAGCAAATTATATGGTTTTTCTAAAGAGAATACATATACATTGTAATCGCTATTGCACACTATTATACACAGACAATATAATGTCTGTACTGAATTAATTTATATTTTCGAGGCATCGAAGTAAAACACCACACTTTTTTTAAGTATTATAAATAATCATCTAAAGGACCTAAACCAATACTAGGTAGCGCCACCTGGTGAATAAGAACAATAAATAAGTCTTGTCAGTTCTGTATAGAATTGGAATGTTTTATTTTCAAAAAATATTCATTTATTATAACAATTGTTCCACATTATGATATTATTCAAATATCTCAAAAGAGTCTCAGAAAAAAATCTAATAACAGACTGAATAACAATCTTCTAATTATTTCATAAGATCAATTTTCGTGCAATTTTGGAATATTTATAAAACTAATTAGTATTGCTTGCAGTCACGTCGTCATCTAGATCCTCGATCACAGATTCGTTATTGCTGCAAATAAAAAATATATAATATTCATATAAGGTAGCACCCAATATTATATGGGACTCATAAAATTGCTGGGAAGAAGTGGGTGTTACATTATGTATGTGTGCGTCTGTATATCCCTTCGGTAAATATGCACAAAATGGCATATTTTTATGTATACGCCGTAAAATTCATATCGTTTTCGTCCCGAAGTAAAAACGTTCTCGGTAATACAATAGTTTTACAAAGAAACAAAATGTTTAAAACAACAAATAACTGATAAACCATTGCAAAAAGCAAACTTCGAAAGCAGACTCGAACATACTCATAGTCATAGTACATTGCGAAAACACCACGCCATGTAATTCTCGAAGAGGCAATTCTCGTCAGATGGCACGTGCGATGCAAATAGTGCCTACAAATTTGCCTTCAGTGTCTCGTACGCGTAAGTCGATGAATATTTTTTTTTTTACTAAAAAATATGGACTTTTTAATTTTTTGTTTTTAATCTATGCATCAAAAGTACTTTTTATGGCAAGTTGTTTTGCCGCGGACCGAAAGCGATATAAATTTGACGGTGTACAAAATGATAAAAATTTTTTTTCATCTCGCCACAAAGTTCATAATTATTAAAAAAAGACTGTTTACAAAACAAATACAAGAATAATTGCCAATCAAACAATGTAAATGTGAAGACATGTCTTTGATAAGTTATGCCCACCTTTCAAAATCATTTGCCCGCCTTCAAAAACTAGAATAAACACTATTGAACAATTCCTATTGTAATGCCATATGGAAAACCATAGACTATATGAAAACTCAATAACCTCTTGTCTGTTGATAGTTGCGGGTATAATGTGTTTTATACCAGGAGCCGGTGTTTCAACAGATAAAAGGACAAATTAAAAAAAGAGAAGCAGCATTCAACAACGAATATAATATTTTACAACAAAAACCATAAAAATGACACCAAGTTTTTCAACCTGTTAGTTATATAAAATGAAACGTTATTTACAATTTGCAAAGTAGATAACATGGACAATTTAATTTTCATTTTTCTTCTTATTTAACAGGGTGTCCATGGCTTTATAGACTAAATCTTTTGTGGGCTTACTGCAAAAAAAAAGATAAAATGAGATCTTGCCTTTTATTCACCAAAGAGATACGCAGTGGTGCATACATTAAATTTTTCAGAGTCGGATAAAAACCTAGAGAGCGCCCTAGGCAAGCACCTTATAGTTAATTTTTGTTGGCGCCGCGACCGCTCTATATCCAGTTGGGGGCCCTAGGCATTTACCTAGTTTGCCTGAGGGATAATACGGCTCTGATTAGATGTAACACTATACAGGGTGACTTGTAACTCGACGTATTCCTTGCAGTGGAATACGTCGAGTTACAAGGTCGGGAGGTGATAATACAACTAATTTCCTACAAAATTTGACACTAATTTACTTGCTATTTTGAAACGAATGATATTTCTGCCAGCATTATTATAAATAAATGTTTATTAATGTATTGAAAACAAGCGTGGGAGAGCCATGCTCATGCACAGCCATGCACGAATGGGCCGGCTCGACCGGAGTGATACCACCGCCTCACAGAAAACCGACGTGAAACAACGCTTGCGTTGTTTTACGTCGTATGAGTGAGGTTACCGCAGGCCCAATTACTCCTCTCCTCAATTTACCCAATCTCTGAATCCCCCACAATCCTCAAATTCCCAATTCCCAAAAGTGCGTTACCGGCCGGTAACGCACTTGTAACACCTTGGTACTTCGTGTGTCCATGGGCGGCGCCGATTGCTTACCATCAGGTGATCCGTATGCTCGTTTACCGGCTTATGCTATAAAAAAATAAAATAAAACCAAAATCATCGAAATGAAACCAGTAGTTTTTTTACATATTGGTGTTTTTGTAGTCAGATCGGGTTTTTTTGACAAAAACTTAAAATGTTGAATATCACAGAATCTAGCCACTTTAGGACCTCAGGGCTAATTTTGTAGGAAGGTAGTTATACATCACCTCTCGAGAGGAATACGTCGAGTTAGAAGTCACCCTGTATTATAGTCTGTAGCTAAATTTTATAAGCATACAAAGGGCCAATTTTTCATATTCATTTAATATAAAGTTAGTATTCAACAGTTAAAAAAATGACATTCGACAGTTCTCCGTATAGAAGAAATGTAAAATATTGAAAGTTATACCTCAGACAAAATTTTTGTTAAAAATCGCCGCCTAGTCAGTTTCAGAATGACCCATCGTAGGCGCATTTGCTACCACTTGACCAAGCAGGTTTATATTACTTAACTAATAGGGATGATGACAGGGTATAAAAATTAAAAATGTAATTAGTCCGTCAGTTAGGTAATGAAAAAATATTAGACACGTATTTTTTTTTATTTTGTCGTATAATAAAAATATACTTAGATATAACGAATCAAAGTTTAGGAGTGGGGACTAAAACGTCATTTCTACGTATAAAATGTACATAGAAGTGACGTCACGCGACATTTCAAATCAATATATCGTCGAAAGTATTCGTTTCTGTAAGAAAATAAAAAAATACGTGTCTAATGATTTAAAATAATCTACCAGACGGACATTAAAATAAAAATCAGTCCCAGACGGACATTAAAATAAAAATCAGTCATTTACCCTATTGCGAAGAATTTCAAAATAGTCTGACCAAAGAACTAAATCCTGAACGAAAGCCATAAGCCACGAAATCCACCAAAGTACAAAAGGTAGTAGGACAATTGGAATATAAAATTTTGTGAAAAATATACTAGTTCTTTTATAACTATTAGGTTCAATCGACAGACGTATGTCCTGAGGCCTTAATACGAGTTTCATTTACGTTTAAAGTATTCGAAACGAGTTCGCGTTCGGCACTCTGAGGCCTTAGTACGAGTTTGTTTTACGTTTAAAGTAATTGTAACGAGTTCGCGTTCGGCGCTCCGATTGGTTGCTTCATTGGCGCCGGCCAATCAGAGTGCCGAACGCATACTCGTTTCGAATACTTTAAACGTAAATCAAACTCGTACTAAGGCCTCTGATTGGCCGGCGCTAATGAACCAACCAATCACAGCGCCGAACGCGTACTCGTTACGATTACTTTAAACATAAAAGAAACTCGTACTAAGGCCTCTGAGTGCGAGTTATTTTTACGTGAACGCGATAAAAACGTTACCGTATTTAGCTCTATAATTAGGTACTTTCCTTATCCAAAAATAAATAATTTCGACTGTTTAATACGATAAAATATTTAAATATAATCACACTGTGGTTCATTAATATTATCACCAACTTAATTTTAATATTTTTCCAGCATTTTTTTAAGACATAACTATGCTGTTTGACGCTAAAAAACGTGACGTCCCAATACACAATCTGGTACAAAATTCATAGAAAACTGTTGTTTGTGACAGTTCGAAAAAAGTATTGAATTTGACTAGCTGGCAAGTACCCAATTGGTTGGTTAACTTAGAGCACCCAATCAAAGCGTCGAACGTCATAAACGTGTTAATCGCGATAACGTAAAACAAACTCGGACTCTCTTGAACCCATAAATGCGAAAAAAAGTTATGCTTTAAAAAGTTAAAGTTACTAAAAATTGTTCTACTGACCTTTTGTCCTATCATGAAGATGCGGTCGGCTCAGGTTCAGATCTCATTTGTGTACTTGAGTCAGCCTTAATTTCGTTTTTATGGTTATACGAGAGATCTCTTTTAGACCTTTCCATATACTGCAACCCATGGCTCCCACTAGAACTGTAATTGTCCATATATGGCCGCTTCAGAAGTTCAGGCTTAAAGTTCTTCAGGAAATACACCCAACATTTTTCCTCCTGAGGACATTGTGATAATCTGAAAATTATAAGAATAACAAATTATTAATTTATTCGTGAACACATGTAGTACAGAAGGGTTTTTTATGGTATTAGCCGGTAAACAAGCAGACGGATCACCTGATGGTAAGCAATCAGCGTCGCCCATGGACACCTGGAACACCAGAGGCGTTACAAGTGCGTTACCGGCCTTTTGGGGATTAGGAGTTAGTAGAGGATCGTTGGAGATTCAGGGATTGGGGAGATTGCGAAAAGGGAGGGTAATCTCCGATAACCTCAATCACCCGACGAAACACAATGCAAGCGTTGCTCCACGTCGGTTTTCTGTGAGGCCGTGGTATCGCTCCGGTCGAGCCGGCCCATTCGTGCCGAAGCATGGCTCTTCTACACTTAACACAGGGTGTTAAAATATACATTAATAACATTATCAATGTACATTTTGGTTATTAAATGGTATTTGATATTCAAATGTCGTGGTGGCCTGGAGATTTAAGACGCTTCTCATGCATGAGAGTGCGGGGTCGAAACCTACCAACGGCAAGTACCAATGTAACTTTTCTGAGTTATAACGGTGAAAAACATCGTGAGGAAACCTGGGCTTACAATTTCTAGTTATAAGTTTGAAATCGCCAACACGCGTTGAGCAAGCGTGGTGATTAATGCTCAAACCGTCTCCGTGCGAGAAGGCTATAGGCTGTTGATAATAATGATAGCATCATCAGCCGACAATCGCAATCAACTTCTGAACTATGGGCTACCCAGAGCCGTACTATCTTTAAGGCAAACTAGACAATTGTCTAGGGCGCCAGGTTACAGTTGGGCGCCGCGAGATGCGTGTACCAAACTGCCCATAGAATGGCGGCAGCGCCGAAAATACTACAGGTGCCTATGAAATGCTTGCCTTTTTTTTTTTTTTTTAAGGGGGGAAAATCATCGAATGACTTCTCCCGCCTGGGTGAGGCGGGAGGGAGTGTCAGACTCTTACTGACTAAAAACCACCCCGTTCCTTCTCCTGCACGTCGAGCCGGAGCCCCGGTTACCCGTTAGGTTCTCCGCGACTCCGAATCGGCATCGGCCGTATTGGGCCCCATCTGTGGTGGTCTGATGGCTCTTTGAGGCGCGCGCGGAACGCGACGCGCCGTACGCTCGGGTCTGTTTCTGGTCGGACGGGGAGCCACCCATGCTCGCCGTCCGCAGGCCCGCGCTTACGGTGGCCGGAGATCGTCTCGCGATCCCCGACGCCCGGTGTGTCCTTCGCGATGGCTGGGTTGCGAGGAGGCAGCGCTTCGCTGCCTCACGCGTCCCGCCTCCTCCTTAGCTAGCATCACTGCTTCGCATCCGATTCCGATTGCAGTTCTATTGCAGTCATGACCGAACGATTGCAAACCAATAGAGCAGTCCGATTGCAGTTATATTGCAGTCATGACCCAACGGTTGCAAACCAATAGAGCAGTCCGATTGCAGTTTTATTGTAGTCATGACCTAACGGTTGCAAACCAAACGAACAGTCCGATTGCAGTTCTATTGCAGTCATGACCGAACGGTTGCAAACCAATAGAGCAGTTTAATTGCAGTTCTATTGCAGTCATGACCAAACGGTTGAAAACCAAACATGCAGTTCGATTGTAGTTCTATTGCAGTCATGACCCAACGGTTGCAAACCAAACGAGCAGTCCGATTGCAGTTCTATTGCATTAATGATCGAACGGTTGCAAACCAAACGAGCAGTCCGATTCAGTTCTATTGCAGTCATGACCCAACGGTTGCAAACCAAACGAACAGTCCGATTCAGTTCTATTGCAGTCATGACCCAACGGTTGCAAACCAATAGAGCAGTCCGATTGCAGTTCTATTGCAGTCATGACCAAACGGTTGCAAACCAAACGTGCAGTCCGATTGCAGTTCTAATGCAGTCGTGTCAACTGCGTTCGATCTGCATTCGAGCTGCAATTTGCGGTTAGATTGCAGTTGAAATTCGGTTCTTCTGATTAGAGCCTTAAAGGTTCAGGTTTGTCAGAGTGGTGCTCTTTGTCTATCAAACATACAGTACCTTGGTTGGCTTTTACAACCTCCTTAAGAAGATTAGAAATATTACACGGGAAAAATAAAGTATAATATACATATATAATATATATACTACCTACATAAATAGGTCCATTCTCACAAACATTCATATTTATAATCCTAATTGCTCCCGCAAGATTTCACTCCCTGCTCGGTCATCGATTCAGCCCATTGATCGTACCTAGTTGTTTTATTGGCTATGGCCTTCCTTGATAGATACACTAACACAAAAATAGGTCAATCCGAACCAGTAATCACCGATTCATGGTAGATGTCCCATGTAGCTTCCTTGTGCGTAATGCTAAGTAGTGGAATTATTTGCCAGAGGTTGTTTCCTGAAAGGTGAGTGTCTTTAAGGCCCGAGTGAACAGGTTGCTTATGGGTCGACGTGCTCCATCGTAGACCGCATCATCGCTTATCACCAGGCGAGACAGTGGTGAAACGTCGGCCCATCTTATACTATTATATAAAGCGGAAGTATGTTTTTTTGTTCGAACACGCTAATCTCCGTAACTACAAGTCTCGATTTGAATAATTCTCTTTGTGTTGGATAGCGCATTTATCGAGGATGGCTATAGGCTATAAAACATCACGCTACGACCAATAGGAGCTGAGCAGAGCGTGTGAAACCGCGCGGAAGTAGATAGTCATTTATAAACGAAAAAAAAGGTCCAATGTGAACTGGTACTTTTAGAGATTCAAAGTGCATTCAAACAAACAAACTTTTAAACTTTATTATAAGGTTAATAAATATATATAATGTTTATTTGGTGTAAAAAGGCTACTTACGTATCTTTGATTACGATGTCATCAATCTCTCGTATATAGTAATTGGGATGGTCCTCCAGTATGTCAAGTTTGCTAAGCATTTTGTCATCTACGTCATATATCTCACCTGAAACAAGATCAGGAGTTAGTACATGAGGAAGCTTCGAGTCAGCAATGCGCAAGCAGCTGCCTAGAACTTATCTATACTGTTTTTTCTTAGTGGAAATATCATTAAATGACCTTGGCTGAAGCGAGAGGAAGTGTCAGATTCTTACTGACTAAAAACCACCCCGTTTCCTGCTCCTGCTTCGATCCTAAGCCCCTGTAACCCGCGAGGTGGTCCGCAGACCTACTGGGCCTGATCTGTGATGGTATGGCTCTTTCAGGCGCGCGAACGGCGACGGGCCGTACGGTATAACTAGAGGAATAAAAAACCTAGAGAGCGCCGTAGGCAAGCACCTTATAAACGCCCTTAATTTTTTATGGCATCACCGTTACTCTATGGGTGGTTGGGTACGAGCGTCTCGCGGCGCCCTTCAGTCATCTGGCGCCCTTCAGTCACCTGGCGCCCTTCAGTCACCTGGCGTCCTGAGCGCTTGCCTAGTTTGCTTTAGGAATAATACGGCTCTGGCTATACCTACACCATTAGTAAATACAAGGTGTGATGTTATGCATTGAAATATAATAGAAGCAAAAACAAAAGTTGTTACTAATTATTTGATTTCTTACAAATTTATATAATGTCAGACAATTTAATTAAATTTAATTAATACAAGTGTTCTCAACTCAATGGACGCTGTGATGTCCTTCAAATGAGGTGCATTAGTCATAAGATTATTAATCCTTAGTTTTGTTAAGTGAATGTTAAATATGTTGCAACATCTAGATGTCCGAATAAATGAATAATATCATACCTTGTACAAAATGTCCTTTGCCAGGACAGTGTAAGATGAACGGTATATTATATTTAGTTGCAATGATGAGCGGATACTTCGTCTTGGTGTACCCTTCTGCTACAAAGCAACCGATACCATTATTGGAGTCTTGCAGCAAACAGTGGTTCGGCTCATTCCGTTTAAGTGTGCCGTACACAAATACTTTATGCATGATCTGGAAATTTATTAAAAACAATCTTTTATGCAACTTAGCATTCATTGTCGTGCAAACTAAACATGTATAAATCAGCTCAATCGGTTGAAGATATCTGCTTCAAACTTCAGTTGCAAGATCACTTCACACACACACATGCACATACATACTTAACAAGTTAAATAGAAGCTTATTTAACTAAAATCGTGGGTTACTGAGTTACTAGATGAGGAAAGACCCCTCTGTGGTTCGAAACTAGTAGAGCTGTTCTCAGTATACTAATGTGAGTAACCCGTGATTTTAGTTAATTTACTATGTCTCACGATAGTTATAATAAAAACATAAATAGAAGCATGTAAAAATAAAGAACCATTGTTTTTTCTTTTAATTGGTCCCTTTAAAACCACCGTCTAGTTAACAGTGTCAGGAGTCCAAAGTAAAAAATTTAGATGAATATGATGATTCATCATACTCATCTAAATTCATCATTGATGAATATAGAGGTATTTAGAAACATCATCCAAAAAAAAATTTAATGGTAAGTCCATCAGTGAAGCTAGGAGCTTATTCCAAAGTAGATCACTGTTTTTCATTGTTATCATCAAAGACTACACTGATAGCGTCAGTCTTAGGATAAAGCAGTAGATGATCAGAGGGATCACCTGGGTGCTTACTCTAGAAACCAATCTCAATGTAAATGCAATTTCAATCCAATAATAAAATCTCAATAATTATTCAATGTCAAAACTATACAACCACAATCATAGCTGTTAATATAGCATTTAGGGTACGGGATATAAAGCCAAACTCAATACCATTTAGTTCATGCAATATCCACGTAATACGGATGCAATGGGCGCTAGTGTTGCAACTCAAGAGTACAAAATTTCACAATACCAATGTCCATCGATCGGAATTGGATTCAAGAGTAAGCCACCTGGTGGTAAGTAATCGGCGTCGCCCATGAACACCTGGAACACCAGCCAGAGGTGTTACAAGTGCGTTACTGGGCTTTTGGAGATTAGGAATTTGAGGATTGTTGGAGATTTGGGGATCGGGGAGATTGGGGAATTTAATTGGGCCTCCAGTTGTTTCAAGTCGGTTTTTATGTGAGGCCGTGGTATCTTTCTGGTCGAGCCGGCCCATTCATACCGAAGCATAAGTCTCCTACAGTTAAAAGTAGAAGAAGTTATCTCAATAGTCACTCACCGTCCAGTCTCCCCAGTCCCTTTTCCTAACTTGAACTTTACAAGCACTAACAAAACACGACTGGTGATTTTTACATGAGGTGACTGATGATAAGAACCCTCTTGCAACAATTTAAAAAGTGATAAGATATTCTACAATGCATTCGTTATCAAACTTTCAGTTTGCCTTGCAGGGATTTCCTAAAACGCACCGTTTACAAATTGTAATACATATTATAAAATTCTACAATATTTATTTTATCGGCGCGAAAATGAATGAAGTTTTAAAAAAGGAATTAGGAACAGGGTGTAGAGAACTCACAGTTCTTATCGTATGCACATCAATAGGTTTAGGAATTTTGTGAACGGGGAAGGCGGAAAACTTATGCATGTTACAGTTTTACGTTTCACTCTAACATTTTAAATCAAATTAAAAAACCTTTTTGTTGCTATTTGGAACCGAAATCAACTGAAACAGAAAATGTAAAGTCTGTTTTTCCTGATAATTTCTCCAGAAATGTCAAAGTTAGCTGCTTGCAGCTGTTATTTATTTTTCAGCTGTCATTTTATTTTTTGTCAGATAGACAAGACTAGACAGACAAGAATATTTTAATTTGTATTATAATTTAATGCACCTATTTTTTTTAAATAATAAAAATTATGTAAATATATTTTGCAAAACGGAAAAAATAAAAATATCTTGGAGTTGCCTAACTCATTATAGTACTGTTTGTATTATGAAACGCTAAAATGAACAGAATAATACAATAACTTTCATTGGTTGAAAACTTTTTGGGTCGATTTACCATTGTGCAAGATAAATATACTAATAATTTAATTATAAAAGACTTATAATAATAAATTCAAATGTAAATAACATAATATTTTCAATAAAACAAAAACACTCAGAAAAAACAGCTGTCTGTATATTTTCTAGTTGGAACACTGAAGTTCAAAGTTCACTTTTCATTGAAATATATAATACGGTGTAGCGGGTAACACTAACACTAATTCAGTCGAAAATTTTACGCACTCGTGTGAAGTTTGTGCCGGTGAAAAATAAATTTATTAAATATTAGTTAAACATGTGTTTTAATCAGCTGTGACTGTGAACAAGTTTTGAAGTGTATTTTAACTATTCTTGAGTTTGTAAACGTTTTTAAAAATCATTCAAGATGAGGTTAGCGGGAGCTATTTTCTCCAATGTTACGAAAATGCTTGATTTCTACTCACAATTCAACCCTTCGCCGTTATCTATAAAGCAGTTTATAGATTTTGGTAAGTAATAATATATAGTAATATTTATTATATTAGTAACTTACTTGTTATGAGTAAAAAGCTTAATTTATTTACGAAGTCTTACAAAGGTCGTTACCGATTTTCGCTTGACCTTATTATTTATTTTGTTTTTTTTTCGTAACTGAAGCAATGATCGGAAATCCGTTTGGCAGTATGTATTACAAGACACCAATTTGTTAAGCGTAAATTTATTACAGTTACTTTTTTTAAACGCATTGCCACGCGCTATATATATTTTAATATTTATGTTTATTGCCTTCTGACCTTGGCACTGTATCTCGCGAATGCAGTCGACTATACATTGCACAAGACCATTCATTTAGAACAAATTAAATATGCATAGAGGCAGTATGATGTTGATATCAGCGTCACTAACGCCTTTATAGATGAAGATAATGCACCTCTATTTCAACTTTTTTTATTGTTTGATGGAACATTTATTTTTCTCGTTACAACACGACAAAATTCCTAATAAAAGATTTTTTAATCTTGTTTTAATCTAATAGGAATTTTAACTAATTAAACAACTAAAACTTAATCTTATTATAATGTAATAAGAATAATTAAATTTTATAATTATAGAAGAATAATCAAATATAGTTTTTTTCATGAACATGACAGATAATAAAATAAAATAATTTTACGGCCAAAACACTAGTGTTAATTTTATTATAATAATATGCATATACACATTATTATTATCAAAGTTGACCCATTGACAAAGCAACATGTGTTTAAACAGCTACAGATTCACCACATTTTCCTTTTAACAACTAATATAATTTTATCATTTGTGGCCTCATTCTAATAAGAATTTAATTTGTATTCATAAAAACAAGTTTTTTTTCACATGTTTTAAAGACATAACATCTTATTATGGCTGAATAGCTGATGGCAGATCAAAATCTTCTATATATATAAAAGAAAGTCGTGTTAGTTACACCACTTATAACTCAAGAACGGCAGAATAGATTTGGCTGAAAATTGGTAGGGAGGTAGCTTAGAGCCAGGAGACCGACATATTTTAACCAATACTTTTTTTTCTTTTTACCGAAAATCACGAACGGGGACGGGAAAAAAAGGATTACGCGTACGAGGTCGCGGGCAGAAGCTAGTAGTGTATAAAAAAATAAAAACATGTTTTGTTATGAACAAATGTTTAATTTCATACTAATATCATTATTATATTTTTTGGCCTACTCCCATAACTTTGATGAGAAACTTGACTAGTTTATGCTATATTAACAACCCTCTAAAATGGCCATGTTAATAAGCCGAAAAATATTATTAATGATTTAGTATGCTTCACACAAGTTATAATACAAATCACTGTTATACCATTATATGTTCCACCCAGTCGCATGAAGTCATTTGCTTTGTTTTACCTTGTGCACTATACTAGAGTGGAAGTCCTTACCAGAAGCAATGATTCCAGGAAAGGTATGACCTTGAGTTGACAAGATTGTCTTTTATAAATAGGTGTATTGCATGCTGCATCATTGCTTAACATCGGGCAAGATAGTGGCTAAACTCTGACCTAACTTTTTATAAGTACTTAATATGTTGTTGTATCATCCCCTAAATTTGTTCATAAAAAAGTAGGTCCTAAACATTGGAAATAAGGTCTAGAATGGAGTTAGTGGTGACGGATACCTGTGACTGTTTGGGGGTTGAACAGTTAATACTATCAAGTATAAAAATATAGCTACTAGTATTAAGTACAAATATACAGCTTTGTACAAAATAATAATGTATTATACCAGTTAAGTGTTCGGGATTTTTGTGTTAGTAGATTAATTCTGTTGTACCTAGATAATATTTATGAGTAGGTAGCCCGAGTCATATTTTTCATCTAATTAAATTACTCCTTAAATCCTCAGGGTAACAATTTAACTCGTCGAGTACCGGTTTTGTAGACACAATTATAGAACAATAGGTTGCGGTCACCGGTGACCACTTGGTGTTTGACAGTTTAAAGGAGTTACCAAAGTCGAAGTTCTATAAATGCAAGATTGATGAAAATGAACTGAAGAAACAAGAAAGAAAACATATATTATGTTAATGACAATTAAACTATTAGAAGCGTTACAAATACCATAATACAACTAAAACTACCTATTTAAGTACCAAATAGTAGTGTAGTTAAACTGTGTGTGTAGAGGTAGTGTGGGAATGCTAGGTTTTTCTCCTGTATCGTGGGTGCGTTTACAAACATACAAATTCAAATACACATGATACCCAGACCCGGTACAACATTGTCTGGATCATACAAAGAGTTGCTCTGTGCGGGAATTGAACCCAAGACACCTTACACGGCAGCCGGTTGCTCAGGCACCGTACCAACCGTGCCGTCAATTGAAGTCAAAGTCTTGTACGCATGCCGCAGATACCACCAATCGGCTGGAAATATTTGGCACCCATGCGACACGCCACGACATACGAGTGTGTCTATAACCATAGTGAAAATGTATGAATTTGATAGACTTGACGCACCACGACACACGGGTCCATGAAAATGATATTTCCAACCAGAGGCGGATTAAAACTAAAGAGAGCTTTAGGCAATCACGCCCTTAATTTTTTTTGGCGCCACCACCATTATTAGCAGTTCGGCACCCGCGTCTCGCAGCGCCCTTTTTTAACCTGGCGCCCTAGACACTTGCCTAGTGTACCTTAGGGATAATACGGCTCTGATTCCGGCATAATTTAGGGCACACAAGTATAAAGCGTTGTACTAAATTGTGTTGCTGAGTCACTGCAGTGCCTGTTTTGTAATTCTCGTTGTAGGTACGTAACTGCAACAATTCGTCCAGTTTACAGGGCTGTCAGTTATTACAAACATTAATTTTATCTTCCACCTTCTTAAGTGTGGGAGAGCCATGCTTCGGCACGAATAGGCCGGCTCAACCGGAGTGATACCACGGCCGAGCAGAAAACCGACGTGAAGCAACGCTTGCGTTGTGTTGCGTGGTGTGTGTGAAGTTACCGGAAGCCGAATTACCCTCCCCTTCCCCAATCTCCCCTATCCCTGAATCCCCAACGATCCTCAAACTCCTAATCCCCAAAAGGCCGGTAACGCACTTGTAACGCCTCTGGTGTTCCAGGTGTCCATGGGCGACGCCGATTGCTTACCATCCGGCTCGGTGATCCGGCTTATGCCCTAAAAAAAACCGATTGAGCTGAAATTTTGTTTGTCACTGCCCACTGGCAAATGACAAAATCAATGAAGGATTAATAAACATCTAAACGAGAGATCAATTGTAATATTTTATGCCCATTGTATTTTTTATTTAAAACATTGAGAGTTGATCTACAATAAAGGATAGACAAATTAATTCTCCCATTTTGTGATTGTATGGCTTCATTGTCTGAGCCTGCATAAGTCTCTATCAACAGTATATTCACGTGAGTAACCCGCGATTTTTGACATCTAACTTAAATAACGCTTCTTAGCCTTATATATTATATTATACCTCTAGATATAGTCTCATTCACTTGTCTGGAATCTAGATAACCCTTCAGCGTTACGTAATCGAACGAGGAGTCTAAAGGTCAAATTATGTAACGTTATAAACGTACGTCGTGTACACGTACTTTCTAAGATTATTCAGACACCACTGACAAACGGTGAAGGAAAACATCGTGAGGAAACTTGGGCTTATAATTTGTAATTGTAAGTTTGAAATCGCCAATCCGCCTTGACTTTGAGCAAGTGTGGTAACGGTCAAAACCTTCTCCGTGTGGGAAGAAACCTTTGGGGATTTATAGGCTGTTGATAATGTGAACGTCAGTAACTACAGTAAGCGGAAATTTTGGTTGTTTGACTACTTAAATTGCTAGAGGTAGTATCTTTAAAATCAATTCATATTTTAAGAATCGTCAAAGCCCGAGTGTTTTTATTTAATGGGCGAATATCATCGAATGACTACTCCCGCCTGGGTGAGGCGGGAGGGAGTGTCAGACTCTTACTGACTAAAAACCACCCCGTTCCTACTCCTACACTTCGAACCGGAGCACCGGTAACACGTTAAGTTCCGACACACCGAAAAATTTTTAGTTACATTACAAAATATATATTTTTTAATAAGTATAAAAAGAGATCTTTGTCTTAAATTTATGCTCCTCCATCTTTCCCCATTGTAATGTTATGAATTTCATTTTGCAATAAAAATACCATAGTTATGACTCGATTGTCGTAATGAACGAACTTTGTAAACCTTGCAGGTTTGTACGGAACCCTCGGTGCGCGAGTTCAACTCGCACTTGGCCGGTTTTTTTTAATGGCAGAACTATTCATTCTTGCTTAGACCGTTTACACATAGCTATTACGTATCTGACATACACCAGGCCTGCTCGTACATAAAATAAAATCGATCGAAGCCTAAACAAATTGTAAGTCATGTAAAAACCAATAATGTATGTAATAAAACTGTCTATCCTTCGATATTTCATTATTTCTCAAACATTTATGTCTCGTGCTACAAGCAAGCCCTCGTTTTCCAACGACTAGTCTCAAGAGTTTTTTTTTAAGGGGGAAAATCATCGAATTTATAGCCTATAGCCTTCCTCGATAAATGGGCTAACCAACACAGAAAGAATTTTTCAAATCGGACCAGTAGTTTCGGAGATTAGCGCGTTCAGACAAACAAAAAAAACCAATTCTCAGCTTTATAATATTAAGTTTTTTTTTTTTAAGGGGGGAAAATCATCGAATGACTGCTCCCGCCTGGGTGAGGCAGGAGGGACTGTCAGACTCTTACTGACTAGAAACCACCCCGTACCTTCTCCAGCACGTCGAGCCGGAGCCCCTGTTACCCGTTAGGTTCTCCGCGACTTAGTCTCAAGAGTCTACGTACTGTTTTTATGGTATAGACCGGCAAACGAGCAAACGGATCACCTGGGTGCTTACTCTTGAAACCAATCTCAATGTCAATGCAATTATAATCCAATAAAATTTCAATAGTTATTCTATGTCAAAGCTATACAACCCCTATGGTAGCTGTTAAAATGCCATTCAGAGTGTGGAATATAAAGCCAAACTCAATACTTTTAAGTTCAATAAATATCCACGCAATACGGATGCAATGGGTGCTATTGTTGCAAATCAAGAGTACGAAATTTCACAATACCAATGTCGATCGATCGGAATTGGATTCAACAGTAAGTAATCAGCGCCACTCATGGACAACCAAAGGCCAGTTTATTTCCGCCCTTTAGGGGGTTACGAATTTGAGGATAGGAGATTTGGAGGTTAGGAAGAGGGGGAACTAGCTTATCGGTGACCTCACTCAAATGGCGACTAAAAGCAAGACAAGTGTCATCTTCAGTTGTCATTTACTATGTTTGTCTACACACGTAGTTATAATGCAAAGTAAATATGAATATTATATTGTTTTTGAAGATAAAACCAATAACATGCTTGTTATTCATGTTTTCTAACAAAATAATTTGGTTTGCTTACTCGCGTTTATTTACCCAAGTTCTTTGGTATGCAGGTAAGACAATAAGGATTGATTTAGTGTATAAAGACAGTTATTGTTGGTCTTAACTTAGATATACCTTCATCATTAAAATAAAAATCTCGCAATGTTGTATAAGCGATTATAGCTTTTTTGTCTGTTATTGTACAGATGCAAAATTGGACGTGTTTACTTCAAATTGAGTTGATTGAGTCTTAGGTTATGTAAATCGGATATATGGTGGATAGACGACCTGATTACATTAAATTTTATAGGTAGTAATTCAGTTTTATCAAGAACATGTTGGTATTTATTTCCAAGTGACCCCTATAATGGCGTTTAAATCACGCCACGCAGATAAAAGCTGTTGGTAATATGTTTGAATCACTTTGAAACATTGTAGTTCAGTTGATTTGACCTAGTAATCGTTGCAAGTGTGCAAACATTAATCATAGTATTTATAACAGATCACCACACCTTTGTGCAACAGAATGGCTATGATTTTACTCATTTGTTGATGGATGGCTAGTGCAAATTGATTAAAGACGCCCTTTTTGGAAGAGAAAATTATACAATGACTTTTTCCGCTTTGGGAGATAGTGTCAGACTCTTACTGACTTAAAACCACTAGATTTCTACTCCTACTTCAAGCCGGAGCACCGGTAATCTGTTAGGCAATCCGCACTCTGGGATGCTTTTTCTTTTAAGTGTTTTATGCACGGTATGTGCATAGTTAGCAGACGGATTTGCCTTCACAGTCCCTCGACTGTCCTTACAGCGCACGTGCCATCTGATGGTAAGTGGATACCGTGGCCTGGAACGCATGAAGCATTACATGCGCCTTGCTGACCAAACCTAATTACTGCTTTCTTGAAGAACCCCATATTGTAGCCCACCGGGAAAACCTTGGCAGAGACTTCATTCCACAATCGGAGGTATTTCACATTCGTTAATGAAATACCTATAATACGGAAGTATGTTATAGATGTGGTTACAGCATCCAAAAGTTTTACAAGTTCCAATTTCCCATTGGAGATAATACTTTAAACTGTCAAACACCAAGCGGTCACCGGTAACCGTAACCTATTGTTCTATAATTGTGTCTATAATGACGGTACTCGACGAGTTAAACCCCTATCACTTAGCAATATAAAAGCTTAACAGACATTAACTTCAGAAAGCTTGCCAAGGTCGCCTCCAAGGTTACTAAGTACAGCTGTCTGACCTTCGAGGAAGGTCGTTGGAGCCGTGAGAATTAATTCACATGGTCTGAAGACATGTGTATACAATAAAGAGGGTTTTATGTGTAAGCGAGTATTTATTGTTTTGAGTATTATGTACTTAGATACTTTTCTATAACTAATTACGTTTAAAAAAGCCAAAGAACCGAAGTTCTGTTAATATTAAGTTGGTTAACTAAAACCTGCTCCTAAATGTAGGTAATAAAGACTTTTCTGAAAACCGCATCAAAAACGGTTCAGCTAATCCCGCGATGACGTGTACAGACAGACATACAGGCCAAAGAACCCCTTTTTTTGACGTTGGTTGAAAAGTAAACGTAATACTTTTGTTTTATGAGTAAAGTAGACTGCGATCACCAGTCCGATTGCCAAGCATGGAAATTATGTCAAACCCTTCTTATCTACAGGAGACTCATCGTTTAGCCGTGGACTGACGCGGGCATTTGATAATGATATAGGTACATTTGATGTGATGCCATATTTTTATTATAACTATAGTCATACTAATTTAACTAAAAATCGCGGGTTACTCACGTGAATATACCGAGAAAGGCTCTACTACTTTCGAACTACAGAGGGGTTCTTCCTTGTGAGCAGCGTGTGTGGTTTCGACGATGTCGCGCAGCCTACTATGAGTAGGCTCAGTATATTCACGTGAGTAACCCGCGATTTTTAGTTAATGATGCCATATTGTCATCTTAAGTAGATTAATGTTTAGATGTTTAATTTACTTATTATGATTTTTAATATTGTTCCTTATCATATTTTGCGATTTATCGTATAAAAAATGGCTATAAAACTACTTACTATCAATTAGCATTCGCAAGAATGGAAATGCATTTTATAGTGTGTAATAAAATAATATCTTCCGTAAACACAGGATACCTACGATAGAAAACATGAACATGTTGATATATCTTCCTCTGAAAACCTTTGCGTAGGAAGAAAATAATTTGCCTTTGTGTTAAAATATTAAAACCTCATTTAAGTAGTTATAACCTTTATGAAATACATTTTCCTTGTACCTCAAATACCAAGAAATCAAATAAAACAAAGCCAAGAGCCCACAAAGGTTATTAAAATCTCGAAACACGCAAGATTACTTTATTATACATACATTACTACGTACATTTTTTATTTTGGCGTCAATCCGCCATTTTGGCGTAGTGCCCAAACGTCATCTCTAGGTCAATGCTGCATCCATAGAGACAGCTATAAATAAATTAGGTACGCTTCCCGTATTGATTAAAAATTAAAATTTAATGACGTGGTTAGTTTTCATAGCAATTTTTTTTTTTTTTAGGAACTTTTGAACACATAGGCAAATTGCAAAGTAGAAATATGCTCAGGAAAAATGGAATAGATTATTTAATTTAAAACGTGTATATTTCTGTGCCAAAAACGTGGCAGTTTAGCTATGATTTTAGATAATCTTCATTATTTCTACAAACACGTTTCTCTTTACCTTAATTTAAAATAATTTGTATGCATTTCAACTTTACCAAGTAAAGATTTAACAAAACTTTTTGCCGTATCTGATCGTTAAACACAGACGATAGTTTACTTATTCATATCTGCAGCATGCATCATACGTAATAGTAGATTGTTACGTTTCATTAAATAAATTTTCTTTTGTTTAAGTGACATTCAATTAAAACAAGATATAAGTAATGTGGTATAATCAAAATTAGGCTATCGCTTATAAAGCTGTGGAATCATTATTATGTTATCCTGGCAAAGATGAAGGCATAAAAAAAATCATAGAACAGTATCGTTTTTGACGTTTCGATAAAAGTATTGAATTTGACTAGTTGGCAACTGCCGTATTTCGGTCATTGTAACAATATAACAAACATTGAATCGAAATACGTTATTTGATAAACAACGTTTGACGTAAGGTCAATGAACTCCTCGTCGTATTCTAATGTATGTCATTGAAGTCAAGTTTGTAGCAAAGAGTAAAGAACCCAACTACCTGAACGATAAAACAGGTTAAATAATTATGGAGACTGCATGCATTTCGTTACATTTATTAACAAGCGTTGCAAACTAGCTTCTCAGCGATTTTGCTCGCGTTCCCTTGTTATATATGGTAGCCTATGCGTTATTCCAGACCATAATCTACCCCTGTTCCAAATTCCATCACAGTCCCTACACCGGTTTTGACGTGATTGGGTAACAAACATACATACAAACACCAACTTGAACATTTATTATTAGTAAGATATTTGAACATAAATGCAAATATTGATCAAGCTTTTTCCCTGAAGGGCAATCATGATGAAGCTTATGTGATGCCTAAGTTCTATGTAATAGAAAGCGAACTCTTAATTGGGCCATACTATAATGTATTTTGGTATTGGGGGAGAACTTTAAAACACACCAGACACCTAGATTTTGGGAGA
This sequence comes from Spodoptera picta, assembly GCA_038387885.1. NCBI lineage: Eukaryota > Metazoa > Arthropoda > Insecta > Lepidoptera > Noctuidae > Spodoptera > Spodoptera picta. The sequence goes on along the minus strand of JAZHFQ010000437.1, from coordinate 1,967,227 downwards.
AAGGCTAGGGAATAGACTAGGATTCTTTCATCACTAAAACTATTCGCGGTGCCATTAGCACCTGTAAGAGCCCTCGCCCACAGGCAACTTTTTGTAGTATCTATCAGGTGATTTAATAAGGAGCTCCCATTGATGAAATGCATGCAACTAGTCAATAGATATGAAGTAAGTAGGGTGTTCCTTGTCTATGGTCCACAGATAATATTAGATATTAAGTATTCTATGATTTCAGTAAAATAATAAGTCTGTAATTTTTATTTTATTTTATTTTTATTTTTAATTATGTTATGTGTGTTTTGCGCAAGAATAAATGGTTATTCTTTCTTTCTTTCCATTGTTCAAATATTACCACAAATTTAAGTAGCATAATTCCAGAGCTACTATGCATCACCAGTGCCATACAGAGAATTTCGGACATTTAAAAACTCAACACGACTTTAACTCGATCCAAAAAGTCCAATTACATTTCAATTCGACCAACAAGATCAAACATCTATGACTGTGACCTGTATCTAGATAAAATTGATCATTATTTCAATCTGAATTGAGCTACATCACGTACGCCATCTCAATTTTGATGTCAAAACAATTTATCATTTAGAAATGTTTTGTTTCAATAGTCTACGTGACAAAAAACATGCGCTATAATGTTTTGGGAAATCTTACAAAGCATTGCCTTGGCGCGAAATTTGGTCGTGGCTGAGTCACACACAGCTGCAGTCTGCAGGTCAGCGCGGCCGAAAATAAAGGTTTATTTATTTTTTTTAAGATTTCAACTGGATTATAAAATACTAATGCTAATCTTGCGCGGTTTTAACCGTTGCTCGTCTTCTATTAATCGTATTGTGATGGTTTGTATGTAGTAATGGCATTCTCCATCCCTTTAACTATCTCCACTTAAAAAAATCACGTCAATTGGTCGCTTCGTTTTGCAATCACTTAAATAATAACAAAAAGAAAGTTCTGAATTTGACTCTCGTTTGTCTATTAAAAAAACGCGGGAATTCCAATGACAGTTAACATCAACAATCTACTTTTTTTCTACGAAATCTCCATAGATACAAAAGTGATGAAACTGTTTATTTTCAAACGATTCAGAAGACATTTCGCTGAACAATGTAATTGTTTCCTTGTTTACTAACATCTATGTGAATATTTGGCACATGTTCAATATTATTGTATCACTTTAAAACAATTCAATCAAATGTTTCAAATTATTACAGTGTTACCAGGAACAAAAATACATTTAGATAATATTTGTTTGAACGATTCTTACTAATGCATTTTTGAAAATACTGCCACTATAACTCTCAATGGTATATTGTCTTATTTATTTTCCAGAAATCTACCTTTTAGCATCATTTTATAGGCGTTGTGTGCAAAAATAGGTCACTCGATTATCGTAATAAATTCTCTGTCGCGTCGGCATGGGAACTAAATACAGAAAAATAAAATTACCTACTAAACCCATTTACTTATATAAATATATGAAAGGGACAATCTTTATTCATTTTAACTAATTACTTATTGTTAGAAAAATATGATGAAGGGGTCATTCTTTGTTAATTTTATGAGTACAAAGGTTTGTAGAGCTAAAACAGCAACACTCAATAACGTTTGAGTTACGATTATTTTATTGAGCATTATTTAAATACTACAATAAAAATATTTCATGTCGTAAAATACGAACAATGACGGTCTTATTCAGGTGAACTTTGGACGTACTTACATCATTAGTTGTTATCTATAAGTCTATATATATTTAGTTGTACAGAATATTCTAGACTATTTAACCTCAATATCTAGAATATGACTGCTAGGATCAAAATCTTCATTACCATCATACAAGCCCATAAATTCCGAGACTAATAAAAATGTATCAATCTGACGGCGGGAAAATTAGCGGCCATGTTGTTTAGTCAATGACTTCCTAGTTTAGTTCAGCGGTTGCAGTTACCCTATACTTACTATACTCTTTGGGTTGCAGTCAGTTAGCTTCACGAACGTCACTAAATGCACATTGTTGTCGGAAAATACAGTACCATTTAAAACATATGTAAAACTCCGATAATGCCATGAAAATAGGGTCAACCAAATACACAGGTCGAAATGAGAACTGTTGTTTTGGAAGTCGCAGAAAACAAAGATTTGGAGTAGAAAACATGAATGACACTAAAATACAATGACTAACAGTCTTAACCATACCACAGTCGAGTGATAATAATCCTCATAAGCGCGCTTGTATGTCTAAAGTCACGTAATAATCACAATAACACTCTATTTACAACCGCCATTGAACCTCGACCTTTTTGCACTCCGCTGATTACTTCGTTCTTGTGGAATGATCCTGTCAGTGTCAATTAAAAAATAAGGTCTATGAAGTTAACTGAAAATAATTGTTTACTCGGCGACGTCGCGCCGCATCCTCGTCACCGCATGCTGCTCATGAGGTAGAGTCCCATTGTGGCTCGAAAGTAGTAGAGAGTATATTTATTTGAGTAGAACGTTATTTTTAGTTAATTTACGTCCAAATAACTACTTAAACGCCACTCAATAATTAAAGTAGCGCTTAAATATAGTTCTGTTTCTACAAATTCTTTGTAAAACGACAGAGATGGCACGATATGACGATATATATAAGTACCTACAACTAAAAATTGAGTAGGTGTCCAGTATTCGGGTGTTAGTACATCTCACGATCGTTTATGAAGTTATATAAGGCTGACACAGGTCCAGTAACTGACTCTAAAATCGATGCAAGTCAGCACTGATACAAATATTCGTGTGGGAATTCAATTCAGCACTGACTTCTAGCCGCAGTACTTCAAATCAATTTACGTATTTAACCGTTTTACCTCTAGAAATAGAATAATTAATGCCTATTTCTAGAAATAGTGACATGCCTAGGCTGGGTAGGTCTGTGCCTCCGACTTATTAGTACGCAGCCTCGACCTGCAGTTGTTTACATGTCGCGATCGTGTTGCTACTACTAAAAAGCATGTTTATACTTGTCTCACGAGTTGAGAGCTTGTACATAGTAATAATGAGTGCGGCTAAAGTATTCTGTAATTTTCAAAGATCGAAGTGAACTTGATCGCAGTCCGCCATGTTATTGGTTGTTTGAATAATCTCGACCGATGATGGAATGCGATCAAGCTCATATCGAGAGTTCTAATTGCCATCTGTGAGATGCAGAAGAGCCTAGCAGCAGTAGCAGCGTGGTCCTATTTCGTTTTTCTTCTCCTCTAATAATATCTTCTGTTTTATTTCGTTGCGAGATCCAAGAGAGTTGTTCACGTCTCTGGGATGCGCCGAACTTCCAGTGTTTCGGTGTTTCCTACTTTCGATCCTAGCTTTTGCGCTGCAGCGGTTTTGAGAGGTTGTGTGGCTAAGATTATCTGTACCAAAATTATATCCAAATCCGTCCAGTTGTTTTTTCGTGAAAAAGTAACATCAATATATTTGTTTTAATCTTTGCAGTTCATTTTATATTCTCGCTGTTCCCGCCATGTCAACGAATGACAGATGACATTAGTGACAGCTACGTTGACACTTGTTGACGAGGCAATGGAATTAATTTGTACATCCTTGAATCGAATTTTATGCGTATTTAATGCAAAATATACATTACATGTTAAATTAGTCCCGTTGTTATTCATAACTGCAGTATCCTTGGAAAACATTGTCGTTTCCTGTTTACGTGTGATGCTGGTTGATAAAACGTTATGTACTTAGTTTAATTGTAATAAAAACGTTGTTATACATAAGTGGAGAATGAGATTAGATGTTTATTTATTTAATAGTTGTTATGACTGCCTCGTCGGCCGAGTGACAAGTGCGACTGGCGGGCAAAGGGTCTCGCGTTCGATTCCCGGGTCGGTCAAATTATTACTGGGTTTTTCAAAAGTAGCACAGAGTCTGGAATTGTGCCCGGTATATGGCAATAGGCTCACCCTCTATTACATCAGACTCATAACATTAACAGTAAAAAGTGGGAGTTACATTGTACAGTGGCATTAAGTGCCGTAATGTGCACCTCTGCGTACCCCTTCGGGGAAAAAAGGCGTGATGTTGTGTTAATGTTATGTTGTTCTAACCTGTAATAAAAGTTTCTAGCTAATAGTTGCAATAAAATCATAGTAAATTATTTTTTATTTCTTTTAAAATAAAAAAGTAAATTATAACAAAATAAAAAATAATTCCTATCCAAACTTTAATCTGTAATGTCTTTCAGCAAGTATATTATTATTTAGTTTTAGAACAAATAAAAAGTGACGTCATAATAGGATTATGTCGATATTTCATACAAAAAATCGTTCGTTTTTGATATTACGAAAAAAATTAACTTGACAACCTGTCAACTGCCTAATACTATTTTAATATTGTATAGATTAAAAAATCTATCAGTGACAGCAACCATCTTAGTAACTATAAAACATCGTAGTTTATCAATTTTATTATCACTATAAATAATATTCGAATTGTTTTTTTCTCAGCTTATTATAATATGTAACAAAAGAGATGAGAACTATTCAGTTTAATATGATAGCACATCGATATAAATTCAGCAGCTGTAGCTAAACGCTATTTAGCGCTTGTCTACTTGTAGAATAGAAAACCAAATTATATGGACAATTCCATACGTAAATTTTGACACTAAGAGTTGTCACTGTCATCCCCATACATTTTGATTTCTACTCTCTCTACACCAGCGCTAAAGTGGCGTTTGGCTAAAGGCACAGAATATTGATGACAGAATTCTGACGACATAATATTCATACCTAGCGAACTGATAAAATAAAATTTTCAACGACACCTTACTCATATTTTTGTGATAAAATAGGTACAAAGTACGCAAAAACAAGTAACAACACGTGTCAAACGAAGGACTCTGAAATGATCCCTACATAGTATGTAACAAAATAGCTGTATCTGTCAGTTTTTACGTATGCTCAGATTTTTAAAACTACGCAGTGAATTTTTGTCATCATTAACAGCCTATAAATGTTCACTGCTGAGCAAAGCCGCTTCTCACATGGAGAAAGTTTGAGCATTAATCACCCAGCTTGCTCAATGCGGGTTGGCGATTACAAACTTATAATTAGAAATTATAAGCCCAGGTTTCCTCACGATGTTTTCCTTCACCGTTTGTCAGTGGTGTCCAAATAATCCTAGAAAGTAAGTACATATAACTCGGAAAAAAAGACACATTGGTACTTGCCGTTCGTAAGTTTCGAATCCGCACCCTCATGCTTGAGAAGCAGGCGTCTTAAACCTCCGGACCACCACGACAAATGATACTGATGATACGATTTATTCATAAATAGAGTGATTTAAGATGAAGGTTTATATGTAGTCCGAAATTAACGCCTGCGAAGCCGCAGGCAATCTTGTTTGTGCGCATTCATACTCTCCGCATCCCATGACGGTACACTTCTGGACATCTATATCTTCACCTGCTTCAGAGGGTTTGCCAGCTGGCTAAGCGGGTTTGAGGTCGCTGTTTAGAAGGTTCAGGTTTGTAGAGTGCTGCTTCTCAATTTGTCACAAAGTCAAAGCATTTACTTCAATTAATCCTTGATTAAGCATTTTTGTAACGCCTAATTGAATTGTTAGGGAAGCCCGGTGCTTGTTTCAAAGTATTGTTTCGAATGGAAAAGGACGAGGAAGAAACTCCATCGTCACTCTTTTCAAAAAATGAGTTTTACAATATCACAAATACATTATACGATCTTTACCTATATATACTAATATTATAAAGAGGAAAGATTTGTTTGTTTGTAATGAATAGGCTCCGAAACTACTGGACCGATTTCAAAAATTCTTTCACCTCTGGAAAGCTACATTATCCCCGAGTAATATAGGCTACATTTCATTTAGAAAAAAAAAATCTACCCCGTGCGAAGCCGGGACGGACTGCTAGTTGTATATAATTATGTTAGAACAAAGTAAAGATAATACAAAGTCAAACTTAAAAAAAATCTATAGACGGATGCCTCCAACATGGTGCCCCACACATGTATACTTACTATTTGAACTCATGGTTCTACAGAAATCAGTCTTTGTTTAAATCATTCAAATCTAATGAGAAATTTCTCAACTGCAGTCCTTCGGTAGGTTCTTACGATCTACAAGTGGCACAAGTTTTGGTTTTAGTTTACTAGTCAAAACTCTTGGATTTAATCCAAGCAAGAGTCGTTGAATAGAGTACAATCTCATTGGGAATTTTGATTAATAACACCCTAGAAGCATAAAACATATTCTGTATCTTTTAAAACAAGACTTACAACGTAACTGGCGTCATGGCGTGTTCCATAATTCAGCCTGCATACTGCATAATAAGTTGGCAACACTGACACTGCAGGCCAATTCTGCTGTCAAATTTTCTCAATATAATTTCAACTCTAGCGTTTTGTGATAAAGTTGCAAGTTGTCACGGTTTGGTGGAGGTTGATGTGCGTCTGTACTGTGCTATTTATAGTGAGACGGCGCATGAGCAGTCTCCTTGACCGCCAATAGTCTGATTACTTCCTTCCGCGCCCTCGGTGACATTTCCTGGTCAGTCTTATCGTGTACCTACGCGATGATTTTATTACAAGAGCACTGTTGAGTCACTGGACATTAGGTTCTATGGCGTACTCTTTTACACTTACGTTTGTTTTTGATGAGTTCCATTCAATACATAACCTATTGGTCGCTAGATTTGGATATTAAATATAGAATTTTGACATAGCTCCATATTAAATTTGACATTTAATCTATCCAGTCTATTAAAACTCGTCTTCTTATTATCTTACTAATATTATAAATGCGAAAGTCTGTGAGTTTGTGTCTATATTTGTTACTTAATCAGGTCAAAACGGCTGAAGGGATCGGGATGAAATTTGGAGCAGGGTAAATATGGTCTGGAGTACAAAGATAATGAAGAAATCGACAATACTATGTACGCCATTATTGTCACATGCATCAGACCATTATTTTGTTACTTTTGTGTGTTTTAAATGTTTGTGACGTGGCAGGATTCCTTCGAATAAATAAATAACAAAGGATATAGGTTACTTTTTATCCCACGGCAAAGCAGGCTAAGTCGCTTAGTAGCGCAGTAGTCTGTTAGTAATGGTACTAAAATTCATTCTTACTATAGCTACAATTTGAGTACTTTGGTAATTGTATTACCGTGGCTTCACTGGCTTCAAAAGTGCCTGTAGATATGTGTATTAATTTTAAGCCTTTGACTGCCGACAGATAACTGTGGGTAAATCCTCCGCTATCGTGGCCCATACCTTGTGTCCCCCATGGCGTTCAAGGTGATAACAGTCGCTTTAACTTTCCTCCTATATTATTGATTTTAAAGCAAAAGAGGTGTGTTATTGCTTTGACATGCAAACACAATCGATGTCACCAACATACGATGATAAAGACATCAAAATTTGTCAAGTATTTTCTAGATTTACGCAGTTCATTGACCTTGAGTATTATTGTTTTGATAAAATCGAAATGACAATCAGCTGTTTCTGATTACGACCGGGGTGCTTACTCTTGAAACCAATCTCAATGTCAATGCAATTGCAATCTAATGAAAACTTAATAATTCTTCAATGTCAAAACTATACAACCCCTATTGTAGCTGTTAAAATAGCATTCAGAGTACGAAATATAAAGACAAACTCAATACCATTTAGTTCATTAAATATCCACGCAATACGTATGCAATGGGCGCTCGCTAATGTTGAAACACAAGAGTAGGAAATTTTACAATATCAGTGTCGATCGATCGGAATTGGATTCAAGAGTAAACCCACACGTTCTTGTTTGAACTATCTATGTATTTTCTTTCTTGTTATGGCGTGGGTCGCCAAACGAGCAGACGTATCACCTGATGGTAAGCAATCAGCCGCAAATGAACACCCTAAACACCAGAGGCGTTACAAGTTAATTATATGAGTGTGGGGGAGCCATGCTTCGGCACGAATGGACCGGCTCGACCGGAGTGATACCACGGCCTCACAGAAAACCGACGTGAAGCAACGCTTGCGTTGTGTTTCGTCGTGTGAGTGAGGTTACCGGAGGCCCAATTACCCTCCCCTTCCCCAATCTCCCCAATCCCTGAATCCCCAACGATCCTCAAACTCCTGATCCCTTAAAAGCCGGTGACGCACTTGTAACGCCTCTGGTGTTCCAGGTGTCCATGGGCGACGTCGATTGCTTACCATCAGGTGATCCATCTGCTCGTTTACCGGCTTATGCCATAAAAAAAAAGTGAAGTGGAGAAGAAGCCTTTTATCCCCGAAGTGGTAAGCAAAGGTGCACATTACGGCACCTAAAGCCACTGTACAATGTAACACCCATTTTTCACTATGTTTATGTTATGAGTCCCATGTAATAGGGGGCGAGCCTATTGCCATATACCGGGCACAATTCCAGACTCCGTGCTACTACTGAGAATAGGGTAGACGACTAATTTTTATTTTAATGTCCGTCTGGTAGATTATTTAAAAACATTAGACACGTATTTTTTATTTTCTTACGGAAACGAATAGTTTCGAAGATATATTGATTTGAAATGTCGCGTGACGTCACTTCTCAGTACATTTTATACTAAGAAATGACGGTTTAGCCCCCACTCCTAAACTTTGATTCGTTTTATCTAAGTATTGTTTTATTATACAACAAAATAAAAAAATACGTGTCTAATATTTTTTTATTACCTAAGTTACGGACTAATTATATTTTTAATTTTCATACCCTGTCATCATCCCCATTGTTTTTTTTTAAGGAATACTTTGCCCGACGCATCAAATTTTTTTTTATATCTATTCTATTAAATATATATATTCTATCTATTCAATAATACCACGAATACTGTCAGTGCATTTTTAATTTTATCAATACATATATTCCGAGTCAGAGTTTTATCACTGTATCAATTTATATTAAGTGGATAACAACAATACATACATTAGCATATAACCCATAACGAATGAAAAATACAACCAGCGCACCAAGCTATCTAAAATATCAAATTACTTCAATAGAACATAAATTTTGATTCAAAGTTATAAAGTTCAAAATCAATTAGCATCTATAAACAGTTCTGTGAACAAGACAAAACAATAGCATTACGCAATGTTTACCAATATGATTGTATAAAAAATATGTGTGTGAGTGTCTAACAACACAATGTACACGTGTGGCGACTAAATATGGCGGGCGCGTGTCAAGTCGTAAGTACACATCGGGCTATGCGAAGCCAGTTCTTCATGACCTAGCTTTGTAGCACTTTTCTTCATATTCGACGGTCGATTTATACTGGTTAGATATATCCAGTTTATTATGATCTCTCTTTGTATAGTCTTCCAGCATACGCGGGGGTCTGTTTATACTGGTTTACGTGACCACTTGAACAAGGACTCGTTTTGTATGATCTATCTGCACATTTTAGTGTCAGTTTATACTGGTTTGAAGATCTATGTGTAAGGCGCGTGTGTGTACTTAGTTTCCAATATGGCGGGTGACAGCTGGCAGTTGTTTTTTTTTTCTTCTAGAACTTCATTCATAATCATGATGATGTTGTTAAATTTTGTATGAAGTCGCAAATGGTCGTGGTATTTTTTAATTTTATGATTTAGATTTTTTTTGTAATAGGATGGCGTTTGACCTCTATCTCATTTTACCTCTATATTTGTAGGTACAAAAAAAAGTTGGGAAATCTGGATCGATTTCTTTAACGACAAGAGATAATTGAGACTTATGATTTTTAAACTTTGCCTCACACTGTAGAAAAAAATGCTATACATAATGTTTTTATTATAACTATCGTGAGACATACTAAATTAACTAAACATCGCGGGTAACTCACGTGAATATAGGTACTGAGAAAAGCTCTACTAGTTTCAAACCACAGAGGGGTTCTTCCTCATCAGCAGCGTGCGCGGTCGCGGCGATGTCGCGCAGTCTACTTGCCCCTTCAGTTAATTTAGCAATACTTAATCTTCAAAATGACGTTAAGTTGATAAAGTCATATTATGATTTTGATGTGATTCATTTAATATTAATTAATTAAATTAATTTGCTTTCTCTGCTACACAGCAGAAGTGGTTGATGATTATGTATGTTGCGTCAGCTTAACGACCCAGACTCATTCATAAATATTAATGTTTAACGTTGCGAAAATTTATATTATTTTACGTTTTTCTATTACGTGATTTTTGTTTACTACTAGGTCTTTGCCCTGCAGGAGGATAATGGCTGAAAATCACTATCACTACATAATATAAAACAAAGTCGCTAACCTAACGGGTTACCGGGGCTCCGGCTCGACGTGCAGGAGAAGGAACGGGGTGGTTTTTAGTCAGTAAGAGTCTGACACACCCTCCCGCCTCACCCAGGCGGGAGCAGTCAATCGATGATTTTCCTCACTTAAAAAAAAATCCGCCGTCTGTCCGTCCCTATGTATGCTTAGATCTTTAAAACTACGGAACGGATTTTGATGTTTTTTTTAAAGGATAGAGTGATTCTTAAGGAAGGTTTATAATATATGCATATTGCGAACGTGCGAAGCCGGGGCGGGTCGCTAGTAAATAATAAATAACTAGAGATTTTGGTTACGTAGGAGCGCATGTTTCGGCATGAATTGGCCAGCCCGGCAGGCGTGAAACAACGCCTGCTATGTTTGAGTGCCGTTGCCAAATTGCCAGACGGCCAACAATGCACTTGAAACTCCTCTTATCCTCTATGATGCGATCCTCTATGGGCGACTGCGATTGCTTACCATCAGGTAACACGCCAGCTAGGTTGACCCAAGATACGATTACAAAAAAATAAAGAAATTGTTATATTTTATTTATTGAGTACCTATTTGGACTTTTTTTTTAGGTTAGGACCACTCGTAGTTCAGCACGCTAAGGCTGTTTTTTTTTTTTTTTCTTCTTCTTTGGCAACTGAGTCTCCAAAATGGTGTTGTCGACTATACTGCCAGTGTCGAGTGGTGACGGCAAAATTATTGGACCGTCGAACTTAACTTTGCGGTAGTTTTTAGTTGTTAGTAGCTGAAAGGACAAAACAATTGGGTTAGTAAAACATAAACATTATCAACTATTTTACTGTATATATACAGTGGTGTAAAAAATAGTTGGGGGACATACACAATATAGACAGATATTAATATACATCATTGGACACCGTCACATTTTGATCTCATTTTCATTCATAAATTTACATATATATATCGGGACCTGATGGGTCGCCTCGTTATCAGACGGGTCAGCCATCGTTAATTGTCCGTAAATACAATTATGTAGACACAGTAAAACACCTTATTAGTCTTTAGATTTAATTTAAGATTCAAAATAACAACGGATGGCACAGATACAGGCGGATTATCAAGACGGAAAACGCGGCAAGTTCGATAGCACGTGGCAACGACCGTTGACGCTTGCGCTTCCAACTCGAATGCCCGTGACACTGTCCCCTCTCTACCGCAAGCCTCCACTGACGTTTTAAAAGGTCAAACGTCATGTGTCAATCGGTAATCATACAACCAGTGTTGCCACGTGAATCGACCTTACCCAAGTGTAGCACTTGACGTTTCCGTTACAAATTATTTGGAAGAATAATAATCAAATAAACTGGTCACACTAATTGATTAACTGACGCCATGATGCAAGGTTCCGACATATAAATAATTACTTTGTGGGAAAAGTGAGTTAAAAGGAGGTGGAAACTGATTGGGAGTGGGATTTGGATACTGGGAAGTTTTTTATAGAGGTCAAAGGATTGGGAATTTAAGGGACACGAAAAAAATATGTGTTCTAAGGTTCCCTCATCAAGGCCGCATTCGCACAGCGAGCTGTCGCGGACACGGATCTTATTGAGGAAGACCGGACTACTACAATGGCCGAGTCTGAGCCTACACAAGGATGAAACAGTATGACGGGGAAGCTTAGGGTACTTGGAAAACCAAGGTTTCCGTCGGATGCCGGGCTGGACAACTGCATAGTAGGCACCTTTCCGTTTGGAAGTTTCTACCCACACCGCAGCCCATGAGTCAAACAGCTTGTGTTTTGTGTCGGCACGTATATCATACCCGTACATAACGTAGTGTTGGCGTTCGACCTCATTCGAGGCCGCAAATTTGGCCAATGAATCCGCACACTCGTTACCACATATGCCAGAGTGACCAGGAATCCAAGCGAACTCGATATTTATGTCATCTTTGAAGCAAGAAAAAAGAAGCGCCTTTATCTCTACAACCAAACTGCTATGAGTTCGGGAATGGAGCTGGTCTTGGTTGAGAGACTGTAGGCTACTTCGGGAGTCGGAAAAAATAACAGAATTTCTAAGGTTGTGTGCTCTAATAAATTTTATTGATTCTAAAATGCCAACACATTCTCCCGTGAAGACAGATGCTGCCGGGGGACACTTGGAGAGGAGGGCGATCTTCGAATTTTGGAAGTACGCTGCTACTCCTGTACTTCCATTTCGGGATAGTTTAGACGCGTCGGTGAAGAAAATATTCCAGCCCCTCCAGTAGCTGTTCAAAGCGCGCCCAAACTCGCCCGCAGCATCTACGGAGGATTTCGAGATGCCGAGTCCTAGAATTACCTTTGGCCTGAAGTGGATAACCTCATATACGGAAGAGAAAACCGGGAGTACAGGATATTGCCTGATGGGTGTAGAGAGGTTTTTAAGCTCCCTGTACCTGACAATCACGGGAGGGACAGGTTTATTGTTCCAGTAGGAAGAGGACCTATAGGAACAGTGGATTTGTTCTAGGATAGGAAGAAGGGGGTGTGATGAGAGGGAGAGGACTTTTGAGATGAAGCGATCTGCCAGGTATTGTCTTCGAAGGTTGAGGGGAGGCTCTACACATTCAACCTGAAGAGCATTTATGGGGGATGATTTCATAGCTCCGATAATTATTCTAAGGCATTTGGCCTGAATGGAGTCTAGTTTTTTTAATGCACCCTTATTGCAAGGAACAATAAGGAAGCAACAGTAGTCCATTACACTTCTGACCAATGCATTATAGATGAGCTTCAATGAGTAGGGGTGTGCACCCCACCATACCCCGGCCAGAGCTCTGAGTATCGATACTGAGCGTTCACACCTTGCAACCACAGTGTTTATGTGATCCGCCCCAGACATCTTTGAATCGAGATAAACCCCCAAGAATCTAGCACTGCTTTTGATTGGGATATCCTGACCGTCTATCTCTACACGAAGATCCGGAGTGCGTCGTTTGCGTGTAAAAATGACAGCTGAGCTTTTTGGGGCGCTTAAAGATAACCCGTGATTCAGAAGCCATTGGTTTAATGAGGCCAAAGAGACGTTGATGGAGTGGGCGGCGTCTGTTATAGAGCTGTTGGTAACCATTAGTGCGATATCGTCAGCATACTGAAGGACATTACAGTTAAAATTTAGACAGGAGGGAAGGTCATATGTATAAATGTTATAAAGGATGGGGCTAAGGACTGACCCCTGAGGTAAACCTTTCCAGGAGGACCTCCGTACTGGGTTATCCTCAGGAGTTCTTAATTGGAGGGTACGATCGGAAAGGATGTGGGCTATAATTCGGCAGATCCTACTCGGGATTCTCAGCTTTTGCAGTTTCTGCCTGAGAAGGGGTAAGAGGACAGAATCATAGGCCGCTGAGATGTCCAAGAAGACTGCGACCAACGACTCCTGCCTGCTAAGGGCCAGTCGGATGGCTGAAGTGAGGGTACCCACACTGTCAGCCGTACCCAGACCTTTCCTGAAGCCGAACTGAGCCGCCGGAAGCAGCCCCTGGCTCTCAACCAACCATTCAAGGCGGTTTTTGATGAGGTGTTCAAAAGTTTTAATAAGTATGGACGATAGGGCAATAGGTCTGTACGACAAATGGTCACCAGGGTCCTTGCCAGCTTTTAACAGCGGCATAATAACCTGAACCTTCCAGGTAGGAGGAATATAGCCTGAAATAAAGCAAAAATTGACCAAGTCAAGGTAGTATTGCTTCGCTTTAGTTCCTGCTTTAGTTAGGAATGAGTAGGGGAACCCATCAATCCCTGGTGCCGAGTCCTTCACATGCTTGAGTACCGTTTGAAGTTCTTCAGGTGAGAACTCCAAATCGAGCGGGTCATGAGACTCGGGTCGCTCGATCTCATGGGATTTCAGGCAGCATTCATCTGCAGTAGGAACATACGTTGGAGCAATGTGGTTGAAAAAACTGTTACTCAGAGATTCGGGTAAGGTGGAGATAGTGGGAGGTTTGGTGGAGTTCCTAAAATTTTTAACTCTCTGCCAAACTTTGGATATTGGTGTCGATGGGTTTAGTGAACCACAATATCTCTGCCACCCTTGTCTCTTCTTTTTCTTGAACAATTTCCTTGACTTAGCCAAAATTCGCTTGAAATTTAGGAGGTTTTCCAGGTTCATATCTTGGTTATATGTCTTTTCAGCCGCATTCCTAGCTCTTATCATGGCAGTGCATTCACTATCCCACCATGGTGGAGAAGGGATATTGCCTTTCGGTGCATTTTTCACAGGAAAGCAATCTTCGGCTGTGGAGGATATCAGGTCGGAAAATTTTGAGAAACATTCCAAAGAATTCTCATTGTTAACTGGTGGAAGGAGAGAAATGCGGAGGTCTAATAATTTAGAGTAAAGATCCCAGTCTGCGGAATCTAAACGATATCTTAATAGGGGGGGAAGGGGTTTATCTGGGATGGATTTTGACAAGTGTTTAATTATGATGGGGTAGTGATCACTACCATAGGTCAAATTTAAACAACTCCAATTTAGCACGCTAGCCATAACAGGCGAGCAAAAGGTCAAGTCCACACAGCTGTTTCTTTGACCAAATGCAGACCTACGAGTAGGGCTGCCATCATTAATGACACACAGATCGAGTTCGTCCAGCATCTCAACTAGCTCATTACCCATATTATCACAAAAATCTGAACCCCATCTATAGTGATGGGAGTTAAAGTCACCCATAACAAGTAATGGGCCACTTACTGAGGTAAGTAAATTTTTAATCAAAATAAGGTGGTCAACATGAGGGTGAGCAATGTAAAATACAAATATATTTATGTCCTCAGCCTTAACAGCGACAACATTTATGTCATCGCCAACGAAGGGTAGAGGGATCTGGGAGAAGGGTACTTTGTTATTAATTAACAAAGCACACCCTCCATAACCATCAGATCTGTCATGTCTGACAACACTGAAACACGGGATCCCGAAATTGATATTCGGTCGAAGCCATGTCTCAGCAATGCCACAAATCGATGGTTTAAATTTATTCATCAAGTGGAGTAAGTCACTCTTCCTGGGAAGAGTACTCCTCACGTTCCACTGAAGCAGTGTTAGAGGTAGGAATTTTACAGATGTAATCAAGAATTGTTGAAAGCTTGTGTGCGACGTGGTCCGGTACAGTTTGGGCAGGGTTTGATAGTACTGCCATGAGCATATCAGAAACTATATTAAGAATGTACTTGGAGCTACGAATGTTGGTTCCGGATTCCACAGGGAAAGCGCAACCGTTTTTGGATGGGGAGTAAGTGTGGTCTTGGATAAGGGCCTGATGAGCCTTCTTATCATAGCTAGGAGATAGGGGAGCATGTGATTTAGGTTTAAGGTGTATAGTTTTTTTATAGGAGACTCTTTGTTGGGATGGTTTTTTATTAGGAGATGGATCAATGAGGTTGACTGATCTTGAGACCTCAGCATAAGACCTTTTTACAGAAGGGAAAACCTGGCTTGCTTCCGCATATGAAATTGATTTTTCAGCCATCAGAGCTTTGATGCTCTTCTGGCGACCCAATTCAGGACAAGTTTTGTCATTAGCAAAATGGGTGCCATTGCAATTGACACAGGTGGCAGTCTCAGCTGGAATCTGGCATCCATCCCCTGGATGATCCTGGCCACACTTGAAACAACGTGGCTTGGAGCGGCAAAGAGTGCGGGTATGCCCAAAACAGCAACAGTGATAACACTGTATGGTAGGGTACGAGTATAGTTCTACCGGGAGCGCTGAGTAAAAACAAAACACTTTTTTAGGTAGTGTTTGGCCGTCAAAAGTAAGCACTACGGTTTGGGTAGGCTTCCATTCGGTACCGTTTGGAGTTGAGACTCTGCGATTCATCCTCCTAGCTTTTATCACAGCCCCACACCCGGTGGGAACCCTGATGTTACCAATGACTTCGTCCTCTGTCCATTCCACAGGGACGTCCCTGACAATGCCCATTCGGGTAATATTAAATTGTGGGATCGAAGTTGTATAATTTTGAGCTACCATACCGTTTACTAAAAAGCTGTTAGCATCCTGGTGCGTCACAAACTCAACCGAAACTCTATTCCTCCCCAGCCGTTTGACACCACCGATCTTAACATTATTAATGTTTAGTTTCATTAAGAACATACCAAATTTAACTGGGTGGAGCGTGGTGCCAGACGTCTGGGAGTCCTTAAGAGACACATAGACTATGTAAGGGATTGTCCCTGGCCGTGTAACATTGCCTACCATTTACATTTTTTGCCAATTTCGGGGGTTGTTTTGGGTGATAAGGGGGAGCCTGCGGGTCGTTTCCGGGATCTTGAAACTTCCGCGTCCATTATTTCGATATCCGGGGTGTTGGGAGGAAGGGTAATTGTGACGATAGTTTCCGTCTCATATTCCGGGGATTTATCGGGATCAGGAGGATCGGGTGGCTTCACCTCGTCCATTTCGAATTAAAAAGATGCGGATGGGCAGAGGAGATAAAAGAATAAAATATACTTAAAAACACCAATACCTGATTAAAACTTACACACACATACACTTAACCAACACAAAAACACAAAATTTAAAAGATTTCAATTTAGATCACTATGAAATAGATCACTTAATTGAAAACAAACGTAGGAATGACAAAAGCACGTGCGTTACCTTCACCACTACCAACGAAAAAACCCTAAGGCTGTTGACTACTTAACCGGACAAATGTATTTGGACGTTGATTGCATCTGTCAAAGAGATACTTAGATCGATCCATAGATAGGTTATTATTACTGTAATCCAAAATGGCGGTGTATAATTATCTTGATCCGTATCTCTATTTACTATTTGTTTCGACTTGTCAACTCAATAACAAATATCATTATCTTAAAGTGAATGAACAAAACAAAAATATTCACAAAAAAGTAAACAAAAAAATACAAACATTGACAGTCAGTTCAGTCCGGATCTTTTAAGTAAACATAAGATTAACATGTTTTCATAATCAAAAGTAAAACATAATAAATTAATTGTGTACGTGTATTGTTTTTTAAAATATTGTAAATAGTTTTGTAGGTTGTACGTACCTAAGGTTATTTTTATCTAGAGACCAGCGATCCGTGTCAAAATATTATTTTGTATTTTTATACATAAGTTCAGTTGTAGCGCCTTTAGATGGACCCAGAGATTTTAAAAAACTGCAACCACCCATCTCAGATAAGGCAGAAACATATCGTCAAAATAACAGAGATCCCCGATACGGATATTATTTTATGGTATAAGCCGGTAAACGAGCAGACGGATCACCTGATGGTAAGCAATCGCCGTCGTCTATGGACACCTGGGTGTTACAAGTGCGTTACCGGCCTATTGAGGATTTAAGGATCTTTGGGAATTCAGGGATTGGGAAAGGGGAGGGGGGTAATTAGACCTCCGGTTACCTAACTTATACGACGCAACATAACGCAAGCGTTGCATCACGTCGGTTTTCTGTGCGGCCGTGGTATTACTCCGGTCGAGCTGGCCCATTCGTGCCGAAGCATGGCTCTCCCACACTTAATTTAATCTAGAGAGAGCTCTAGACAAGCACCTCATAGGGCCCCTAATTTTTTGACGCCGCCGTAACCTTGTGGGCAGTTGTTCTGCAACATGGCGCCTAAGGCACTTGCCTAATTTCCCTCAGGGATAAAATAACTCTGAGAGATCAACAAGTCGTTTGCCAATCACTCTCAAATAAGATAGTCTGCTATCAACGACTTCTCTTAAAAACAAAGTACCTAATAATGAAAGCAATGTTTTACTTTTTAAAACTATTGTAATAGCATACTGGAATTAGGTTAAATGTCCCACGTTTTCTTGTGCGAACAGCAAAGGGGTAGAATTCTTTGCCAGTCTGTGTTTCCTGATGAGTACAATCTGGGTGTCTTCAAGTCGTGAGTGAATAGGTTGTTAATATCCACGCCACATTATCGCTTACCACCAGGCGAGATACTGGTCAAACGCCAACCTATAAAAAACAATTAGGTAGCTAATAGGCTAACCAATAACAATGGTGTTCATTATAAAATCGACAAGCTACCACTACTTCAAATTGGAGTTCGTACAGTTACACCGGTTATGTAAAGAACATGGCGGGCTTCTTGCATAATTTTACATAGATAAGTCGTTAATTATTACATTTTCTTTTTCAAGGAACATTCTGATAATGTAATCTTATCACAACACCTCCCAGGGTTATACAGCTGATAAAGAATTTTGTCATAACAAAAAACAAGTCTTCATGACGATACCTAAGTACGCGTGTCGCCTGGACAGTCTAAGCTACATCCTTGTTGACTGGACAATCTCTGCACTACATGAGCTGCTGTTTACATGTGAACATTGGCTCATGATGATACCTAAGTACGCGTGTCGCCTGAACAGTCAACGCTACATCCTTGTTGACTGGACAATCTCTGCACTACATGAGCTGCTGTTTACATGTGAACATTAGCTCATGACGATACCTAAGTACGTGTGTCGCATGGACAGTCTACACTACATCCTTGTTGACTGGACAATCTCTGCACTACATGAGCTGCTATTTACATGTGAACATTAGCTCATGACGATACCTAAGTACGAGTGTCGCCTGGACAGTCTACGCTAAATCCTTGTTGACTGGACAATCTCTGCACTACATGAGCTGCTGTTTACATGTAAACAGCAGCTCATGTACTGTCCAATCAACAAGGATGTAGCGTAGGCTGTTTACATGTAAACATTAGCTCATGACGATACCTAAGTACGTGTGTCGCCTGGACAGTCTACGCTACATCCTTGTTGACTGGACAATCTCTGCACTACATGAGCTGCTGTTTACATGTGAACATTAGCTCATGACGATACCTAAGTACGTGTGTCGCCTGGACAGTCGCTTCATCCTTGTTGCTGCTACATGAGCTGCTACAAAGTTTCTTGAAGATAAAGTATGTATTACAAATTAAGAAAATGGTAACAATGTTTTTCTCACGACACGTCGACCCTGATTGTGTGCAAATGCATTTAAAAATGCATATAAAGTTACCAAAGCAGCGAACGTGACTGTTTACATAGTTACATGTATTCTGTATGTCTAGTTTTACGGTAGATCGTAGCTATACTTAATATTATGTCGCGGAGAACCTAACGGGTAACCGGGGCTCCGACTCGACGTGCAGGAGAAGGAACGGGGTGGTTTTTAGTCAGTAAGAGTCTGACACTCCCTCCCGCCTCACCCAGGCGGGAGCAGTCATTCGATGATTTTCCCCCCTTAAAAAAAAAATACTTAATATTATAAAGCTGAGAATTGGTTTTTTTTGTTTGTCTGAACGCGCTAATCTCCGAAACTACTGGTCCGATTTGAAAAATTCTTTCTGTGTTGGTTAGCCCATTTATCGAGGAAGGCTATAGGCTATAAAATATCACGCTACGATTAATAGGTGCCGAGCAGAGCGAGTGAAAGTAGCTAATTAATAATATATGTGTATATGTTTGTTAGTCAATCACGTCAAAACGGCTGAAAGGATCGTGATGAAATTTGGAAACAGGGGTAGATTATGGTCTGGAATAACACACAGGCTATTTTTATTCCATGGTAACGCGGGCGAGGCCGCCGGCAGATACTAGTAACTAGATATAACTTGTACAACTTCTCCTTCACTCTGCTTATCTATGTAACCTTAAATGGGACAATGCTACTTGATATAAACACTTGTCTCGAAACAATAGCTTTATTATTTTAAGATAAAACTTCATAACTGCCTGATTACGTGCAGAGACAAATAATATCATGTTTTTCGTAAAAACAATATCTATAAATGTGTTGTCGTGTGTTTTTTTTTATTTGATGGGGCGACGTTTGACCACTCAATATATAACAAAAACAATATATAAATTAGCAAAAACACAACACGTGTTTTTGCTAATTTATATATTGTTGGCTTTTTAACGTTGCTGCTGCCAAGTGCCAACGGCTTCGCCTGTGTTTCCGCGTACACACCATAATGTACCTTATTTATCCCGATCCCTTCAGCTTCAGCCGTAATGTTAGTAAGATTTTAACACATGTAATCACATTTTGTGGGGCTTACGTCAAATTTTTGTTTCTAGTAGACCAAATTTTTATGGGGATAAGCCGGTAATGACTGACGTATCGCACGATGGTAAAATCTGCTTCGCCCATGGACACCTGAAACACCATAAGTGTTACAAGTGCGTTACGAGCCTTTTGGGGCTTAGGAATTCGGGGATTGTGGAGATTGAGGAGGGGGTAGTTGGACCTCCAGTAAGGTACTAGAGTTGTACGTCGTGTTAGCTAGAGTCCTCAACGGTTAACATTGGCACCGACTTCTCACCTATCAGTGTGTGGGTAACCTATAAGTACGTATGACTAATAATCCTTATTTTTTGCTTTTGCTTGTTTTAGGTTTTGGTTTATGAAGTCGGTTTTTTTAAAGGCAGTTTTTTCTGTGATGCTGTGGTATCACTCCGGTAAAGCCGGCCCATTCGTGCCGAAGCATGGCTCACTCACACTTCTGGCTCTGACGTATAGTTTATTCAGTCTATCCATTTACTTGGAAAATCCTTTTATTTCAATTATGTAGTATTCTTAGTATTGACACAGTAATTGTCACGTTATTTCATATTATTCTCGCAATTTGTTTGTCTAAATAATAAATCTGTCACAAATTCCACGATTCTGTTGCAATATTCATATTTATTTTTAAATTAGCGCCTTCAAGTGTGGTGTTTGTGTAGATATTTATGTAAAATATTATTATGTCATTTTATACATACATACGTATACTTACGCCTTTGTCCCATAGCAGGCATACAGTATCACCTACTACAATCCTTGTGGCAGAGACGTATTAAACTCAGTGAGCGTCCTAGGCCAGCAGTCTTTATAGACAGTTCGGCACGTGCGTCCCGCGGGGCCCCTCGTGTGACCCCCAGGCATTTGTCTAGTTTGCTTTAGGGAAAATACGGCTCTGTATATGTCATTTGTGTGCATCTCTTTAGGTTCCCTCACATTCATGCATCTGGTCATATACAACCATGGTGGTTTAAATTTTATGAGTAGAGGATACCAGGCCTTTTTAGTATGTAATTATTCTATTTTCTACCTAACGAACAATATTTTTATGACAATTTCGAAACTATTTTGATGAAAGCATTAAGGGTTTTATTGCTTTGACGTAGAGAAAGTAAAAATCTGTTAGAAAACTATATGGGTAAGGTGATTGTATCTACTTATAGTTTGTGCAAAAAGTAACAACAAATGTCTCATAACGACACAAAATAAAAACTAGCAACAGAAAAACACGTTTAAAAATAACCCATAAAGTGTTTATTTGACTACAATTTAGCTTCTATGACGTAGATAATACGTTGGATAAATATTTTTCAATTAGGACGCGACGATCCTCCTGCAAATTGTGTTATTATGAACCTGTAAATGGAGTAGCTACATGTTTTTATTCTATGTCATCGCCATCTTTGTTTACCTGTCTATGTCAATATGACGCCATTTTGATTTGTTGTTATTGCTACTTGGATGCCACTTATGTAAGTTAGTCGAAGATTCTGAAGTTCTAACTGAGGTACATAGATTATATATCAGAGCAGAGGTGCACATTACGGCACTTAATGCCATTGAGGTACATGATCTTGATGACATAGCTTTTGAACTTATTTTCTTTTGCTTTAGTACATTGAGAGCAATGTGTTGGCTCACCAGATGACTAAGGTCTTCTTGGTTAGTCTATTACAAACCTTCAAACTATTTGGATAGATTTTTAGAAAGTTAAAGCTGATTGACCACATAAGACAGGACCCAACGCTGCTTCAGTGCCATTAAGTGACTGGTGACTCTAGTTAGCCAACAGATTGTAGATTGTAGTCGTGCATTAATGATAAAACTATAAGAGTAGCCAGTATCTGATCAATAAGGTCCCATCTACTTCATAACAAGGCCATGTAATACAGATTAAAGATAATAATATTAAACAAATAGATTACTGTAATTGCGTTTTGTTTATCGATATGACAATCCAGCTTGTTATGCTGGACAGTGAATTTATAAATAATGATCACTAAGTTGGTAATATTATGTTAGAAAAGTTTTTCTTCGTAAATATATAGTGGCTTTTTTAAGGGGGGAAAATCATCGAATGTCTTCTCCCGCCTGGGTGAGGCGGGAGGTAGTGTCAGATTGACTAAAAACCACCCCGTTCCTTCTCCTGCACTTCGAGCCGGAGCCCCGGTAACCCGTTTAGTTCTCCGTCGCTAGAAGGCGTCCACCGAGGCCCTCCATCTCCGCTTCTG
Source organism: Spodoptera picta (assembly GCA_038387885.1). Lineage (NCBI taxonomy): Eukaryota > Metazoa > Arthropoda > Insecta > Lepidoptera > Noctuidae > Spodoptera > Spodoptera picta. The sequence goes on along the minus strand of JAZHFQ010000437.1, from coordinate 1,944,642 downwards.
CCATCACGACACCAGGTCTTTCGGGCCTCAGTCAGGCATCTTTATTGTATTATCCTAAAGTTTGATATTGACTTTGAGAAATTGTTGATGGTACAATACAATACCTCTATTTTTATTGGATGGATAAGAGATGAGATTTTGAGTTAGGGCTTATAAGATAAGGTAAATGGATCGGTATCGTATTGTATATCTATTTTCTAAAAATAACATAACATAAGATTTTATAAACATCCTTTCCTTCTTCTGACGATTCCAATCGTCATCATCATGCTCAACCAAGCTATAAAATCGCCATAAAAGTCGAGATATATTGGACGAAAGTCAGGAGAGAACAGCTGATGCAATATTTTCACGCATTTCTCACATAATTGTCTCGTATTCGGTTTCTGTGACACGTCCCGAAAGATTTCACGTAGGTAAGTCGTAATAACGACGCGATGGCGTCGGCCGTCCGTTGACTTGGCGCCAAAAATTACCTCCGTTGACAGATGACGTAACGATATATGTCATTGTTATGATTTTAAAAGGTTGGAGAAGACATCTGAATGACTTTACTATCGTCTATGATAATATTTATTATTAATTTTAAAGTACTGTTTGCAAATGAAAATTAGCTCTTAAAAACGTGATAAAAGAAGTTAACGTTACACGTCATTTCAGCTATAATAAGTCTAATTTAATTAATTTCAAATGACAACTAGTCGACTTTCTCGAAAACATAATAATTTGACATCAAGTCAGCCGCCATAAAGTCCCTATAACACTCAATTTTTTTACGATAATAGTCATGTGTGTACTAGAGTTATATAGAACGAGCTTTTACCCGCGGCTTCGCTCGCGTCACAAAAATATTAAAAGCTAATGTGACATATACCAATACACACAGCGCCATCTGTACCAAATCTTTTGTTTTCCCTCGGGAATATCACATTTTTCCGGGATAAAAGGTACCCTATTATTTAATCCGGACTTCTAACTATACATCTGCAAAAATTCAAAGCAATCAGTTTAGTAGTTATGGCGTGAAAACGGAACAAACAAACTCACTTTCCGATTTATAATATTAGTAAGGATAGCCCTTTTAATCTTATTATCAAACAAGTAACTGCAATTGATACTCGTGGCTGGAAATATCAGGCACAAGATATTGATACTTGTAATACGAGTCCTTATGTGTGAAGTAATGCGGTTTTCTCAGTTACACAACCGCTGCGACTATACAGGCAAAGTATACGTAATGTAGATAAATTCCGCTTTCAGCAGGATGAAACTATACGGGTTTTAACTAAATAAAATAGTTAAATGTGTTTTTTTCTATGAGGGGGAAAGATTATCTAGACTAGGGTAGGGTATAGGACTAGCATGGGTAGCTCGCCGCCCGACTAGAACCAGACCTGGAGCGTGCGATCAAAGAGCCATCAGATCACCCCATGGTGAGCCCTATTGGACCACATCCATATGTGGTCCAATAGGGCTTAAGCCGATATGGAGCCGCGGAAAACTTAATAGGTTACCGGGGCTCCGACTCGAAGGGCAGGAGTAGGAAACGCGGTGGTTTTAAGTCAGTAAGAGTCTGACACTCTCCCGCGTCACCTAGGTGGGAGAAGACATACGACGATTTTCTCCCTTAAAAAAAAAGAATAGGGGGATGTTCAACAGCGAATGGTTTTATGGTGTTAACCATAAAATAATAAAAAAAATAACAAACACTGACCACCAGCTTTGAGCTGTTGCAGAAAAATACTAATATAGAATCTCCCAACATTAATTTAATCGATCTCCTTAGTCAAATCCTTGTGAATTCGACAAATGAAGAGAAAATAAGAAAACGACAATGAAACATGCTGTTTAGTTATATAGTTAGCCCTTCCTAACTTAATATTAGCTGTTCCACTAAACTTACCTATTAAAAAATCGCTGATTACTCACGTGAATATACTGAAAGAAGTTTCAGTAGGCTGCGCGACATCGCCTCGAACGCGCACGCTGCTTTATGATTTTTAGTTAATTTCACGATAGTTATTATATTTAAATATTATAGTCAAGTTATTATTATGAAAAGCCGTAGATAAGGCATCGTATAATAAAAGTTTAGTAAACGTTCTTTAGTAAATTCTAGTACTTACAGTTTGGGTCATTCATCAGCTGTTTTTCTCTAAATCATGTTTTGTTAGCCATTATCAGCGCAGAGGTTATCTTGGTGTGAAGTAGCATGGCTATAAGGCTATCTTTGTTTATCAATCGTATAATAAACTATCTTAAGGCCTGTAGTGTGGCCTCGCATGGAGTTTAGAAAGGTTTGTATCAACTAGGTTCCCATAAAAAAAGAAGAATTATCCAACGTCTTCTCCCGCCTTGGGGGCCAGAGGGAGTGCCAGACTCTTATTGAATAAACACCACTCCGTTCCTAGTTACTTCGAGCCGGAGGCCCGATGATCCGTCAAGTTGTCCACAGCTCCGGGTCGGTAATTTTTCATACTAACAACTATTTTCATCTCACCTTCCGAAGCGTTTCTTCTTCAATGTAGACATTATAGTGACAAAACACATGAAAAAGGAAAAATAGACTCTGTTTAATCAAAAATAAGTTTTCAAATGGGTCTAGTGTAAACAAACGATGCAATCTGTCGTCTCTAATATTAGTAGAGAAAAATGGTGCATATTTTTAGTGCTGAAAAACTTGTTTTTCAAATCTTAAATTATTCCGACAACAATTTATTAGTGTTCTATCCGTGTGTTCTAACTGGTTTTATCTAAATTCTAGACGAACTTTGAAATGCACCATTTTTTATTCAAAAGTATCTTGCCAGAAGGTGTGTCATATCCACTTTTTACCGGTTTTTACTGGTAAACATAAAAAACTGACTCAATTGCGTACAATTTGGAGGACGGACGAATTCCAAACCGGAAAAAACTAGTTTCTTAAGATTAAAAAAAATACATTCTAAAATTGAATTGCACGTGTTCTATTCCACTTTCACAGTTTTGCTACAGAGCGCCATCTAGGTACTAGTTCTGCTACGTTCTTTATAGGTACTTTTTTAGGTCAGATATCTAAACATGAAAACATGCGGCGCTTTATTGTGTAAGATATAAATAATAGACTTCGATTTTTTTTTCGCAGTTCCCATGTTTTTTTTTAAAGTGTAAGGTTAAATGACACCTATCTGAACTTTTCTTTTTCATGAATATCTCAAAAGATTTCTATACTAAGACGCACTAAATTAATTATTATCTTTTTCGGTTTACTCACGTAATGGCGAGCAACTCTAGTTTCTAGCCATGCTAGAGGCTCATATTCATGAACAGCACTCCGCGACACACGACGCGGCGACTGTTGCGCTGCTACAGCAGAACAATTACGGGCGAATTTGTATATTAATTGATATATTCACTTTACCATGCTGATTCAAAGTGATCATAGAAAATATGTTTGGTAGATCTACTCACCGGCACGGAAACTTGACCACCAACTAACTCGCCGATAATTTCTATTTAAATATTTAATTTTCACTATATTATGGGTTTATGCACCAAATTACAGTTTTTTCATGGTTTAGTAACTCAGTTATTGAAAAATTGATGCACCAGCAGAGTAATCTTTAAAAAAATAAGCATTTTCACAGAAATATTGATTTTAACACTGTCAATTTAAAAAGAACACAAAATGAAAAATAAACATAAAGTCTTCATTGTTATTGCATTTTAATATTGGTTATTTCCTCCCCTAGCCCTGATGACAGCTTGCATTCGTTCTGGCATACTTTGGATGATGTTTCTGATCTCAACTTGTGGTATGCTTTCCCAAGCGGTCAGTGCTGCATTTCGAAGCTGGTTCAGAGTTTCAGGCGGGTTGGAGGAGGACTTTATTTTTCTTTTAAGCATATCTGGGATATGCTCTATTGGATTTAAGTCTGGACTACGAGCTGGCCACTGCAATTTTTGAATACCAACCTCTGTAAGGTATTCCTCCACGCAATGAACAACGTGTGGGCGCGCGTTATCGTGCATTAGGAGGAATTCGTCGAACCTTCTTGGGAACCCCAAATATGGCAACACATGTTCCTGAAGAATCTCCTCGATGTATCGTGTTGCCGTTAATCGGTTATCGACGATAACTAACTCCGTACGTGCATCAGAACTTATTCCTCCCCAAACCATTATAGAGCCTCCATGAAAACTAACAGTTTGTGTGGTGGTAATGGGTAAAAACCGCTCTCCTCTTCTTCTCCATACTCGCTCCCGACCATCTGGAGCTCGTAAAGCGATTCGATACTCATCTGTGAACAGTACTCGAGCCCACTGCTCTTGGGTCCAGTTGACGTGTTCTCGTGCGAATCGTAGTCGAGCTGCTCGGTGACTTCTGGGAAGTTCTGGGCCACGTGCTGGTCTACGAGCTTTTAAATTCACTTCCTCTATTCGTCTTCTCACTGTACGTTCACTAACATTGACACCTCTTGTGAACTGGAGTCACGGCATATCTTAACAGCGGTGAGGTAGCGATTTCTCAAAATTTCTAGGACAATAAAGCGATCATCCCTGGCTGATGTGCATCTGACACCTCCGCTGCCTGGTCTGCGGGAGTAGCGGCCTGTCTTCTGGTATCGTTTCAGCGCATACTGCATCGATGAACGTGGTACATTCAGAATAACAGCAACTTCTCGCTGTGTCAGCCCTTGTTCGATCAATGCTACAGCTTGTGCAACCTGTGATGGTGTTAATGGCATTTGTATTGGAATCAAATCACCTTTAGTCATTGAAGAAACAGTACGATATGACAATAATTGATTAACCTAACAATAAACTTTCACAAAACACCAATTTAAAACAGCAACTTAGTCGCTCAGATGACCGGGTTCAACTAAAACTTAAAAATAACGTCATATTGCACTCAAACGTGATAAATTACCCTCTTGAACTAAAGGTAAACATTTTTTAGACCTACCTTCATAATAAATAATCATAGGAAACACTCAAAGCTCTTGTTATCGCGAAATACGCACTTGGCCAAGATTCCGTGCCGGTGAGTGTATTTCTTAGGCAGGACGCGTGAGGCAGCGAAGCGCTGCCTCTTCGCAACCCAGCCATCGCGAAGGACACTCCGGGCGTCGGGATTGCGAGACGATCTCCGGCCACCGTGAGCGTGGGCCTGCGGACGGCAAGCATGGGTGGCACCCGAGTGTACGGCGCGTCCCGTTCCGCGCGCGTCTCAAAGAGCCATCAGACCACCACGGATGGGGCCTAATAGGGCTGATGCCGATTCGGAGTCGCGGAGAACCTAACGGGTTACCGGGGCTCCGGCTCAACGTGCAGGAGAAGGAACGGGGTGGTTTGTAGTCAGTAAGAATCTGATACTCCCTCCCGCCTCACCCAGGTGGAAAAAGTAATTCGATGATTTTCCCCCCTTAAAAAAAAACACCTATTTCTTATGACCGTTATACAATCTGGTAATTATAATGAAGCGTTGCATACACTTTAACTTATGGACTAAGACATAACTTTCTATTTTAATATCTTTAGTTCTTATTTATAAAACACCAATAATAAGAATCTAATTTCGAAACTCGTGCACGTTTTATTCGTTCAAAGTCCAAGTGAATTCAGAGATGATATTCTCGTCAGTTGTGCCAATATCCATAGACAAGTGGAGCTTATATTTTTAATGGCTCGTGTGCATGGCAAAGTTACGTTGTGGAAACGTGTAAAGAAATTGACTAATTTCTTAGCTATTGTATTAAAATAGAATTATCAGATGACTGCCTCGTTGGCCGAGTGGTCGCAAGTGCGACTGCCGGGCAATGGGTCTCGGGTTCGATTCCCGGGTCGGGCAAAGTATTACTGGGTTTTAAAAAATAATTGTGCCCGGTATATGGCAATAGGCTCACCCCCTATTACATGGGACTCATAACATAAAGTGAAAAGTGGGTGTTACATTGTACAGTGGCATAATGTGCACCTCTGCCTACCCCTCCGGGAATAAAAGGCGTGATGTTATGTTATGTTATGTAGAATTATCAGGACGTGTCGTGGTGACCTATAGGTTCTTAGACGCCCGCTTCTCATGCATGAGGTGCGATGAAGGTGACGTTTCCAGTTATACGTAGGCACTTTCTAACCCTTTAACAAACGGTGGATGAAATCGTGAGGAAACCTGGAATTATATTTCTAAATATAAGTTTGAAATCGCCAATCCGCCTTGAGCAAGCGTTGTGATTAATGCTCAAACCTTCACCGTGTGAGAAGAGGCTTTCCTTATAGACTTGTGATGATTACGATGATGTCGGTTGAATGTCAACTTGTAAGACACCACGTAATTTTTCACGTAATTTTTTAATATTTTTTTTTTAATTATGTAAAGAAGAAATTAAATACCCACTTCTTTTTACTGATGGATCGAAAAGTAGTCACGGTTTAGGAGCTGGTCTGTTCGATCAGAATTTGGGTAGAAAATTAGGTTTCAAAATAAATTGTAATGTATCTGTCATGTCGCTGGAACTTATTGGAATTCATCAAGCAATAGAATATACATTAAACCAAAATCTAAATAGGGTGGTGATATTTACAGACAGCAAAAGCTCACTGCTACATATAGCTCGATGTGCCTCTGGTTACAGCAGAGGGGCATCGATAGCTTATGACATTTTGAGAAATCTAAATTCTCTCATTGAAAATGGCAGGGAATTTAAATTGCAATGGGTTCCTGCACATATTGGCTTACGTAGTAACGAAGAGGTTAATCACGTATCTAAATCGGCTGCAGTCGATGGTAATATAATTGACTATGTACCCGATTACTGGGAATACATAACACAATTTAGAACAGTATGTTTTGATTCTTGGAAACTACATTTCAACAATATTTCACAAAATAAAGGCATTTGGTATAAAAGTATCCAAGATCAACCTTCTCGAGTGCCCTGGTTTGATAATACTGTTTTTAGTAAATACTATGTTAAATTAGTCTTGAGACTTCGTTCCGGACACTACCCATCGGCTAAGTTTGCATTCCTTATGAAGAAGAACAATTCTCCAAATTGCACAGTTTGCAATAAAGTTGAGGATATGCAACATTTGCTGATGGATTGTGTCCGGAATGAGCGGGAACGTGAGTTACTCATTAGAGAATTAAAACTTAATAAACTGGATGTAGGCTTAATACAGTCAATTCTGTCTTCACCATGTTCAGAAACCACAAAAAAATTTTGTAATTTAGTCACAATAGGTACTTGATGAGTAACTCAATTTCCTTTCTTTTTATTGTAAGCAAAAATTTTGTATGTGTTTGATAGGTTACATTTTGTTAAAAGGTATGATAATACCCACTTCGCAACACGCGTCATTTTACGTAAAGAAAAAAATATTGAGTATCATTCTAGATAGACCTAGTTAATTTTAAATAATAGCGCGCGATAAAACTTTCCGCTGCGTCGAAATCTAGGAATAATTTATCTCATTGAACGTACAAACAAAATAATTTAGAATATTCCGTATTATATCAGTGCTTGCGTAACGTCTGGGTAGATCACCCATTTCTAGACTTGGTAACTATTTTTGAATCGGATGTTTCTTTCAATAAATAAATCTATTGATTGCAGTAGGTATTTTGAATTAATATTTTTGAAAATGATTCAATTATACAATTATACTACTACTTGGGGTTCTACAAGAGGGGAGAGAATATGCTATTTAAGGGTCGGCGAGACGCATGTAATGTCCCAAGTGTTGCAAGCGTACATAGGCCACGGTAACCGCTTACCATCAGGTGGGCCCTGTGCTTCTTTTGCCACCATCATAGTATAAAAAACGACGTCATAAATTTTTAAATATTTATCTACGACCAGTCCACAGGGTCTATATGTAAAAATTTTTGGTCATTTGCGAGCGGCTAAGTGTGACTTCCAATAAGACAAAATGCTCCCAGAATATCTCCAGCTCACTTTCTATATTGTAATTCCAGTATTATATAATATTATATTTTGATGATAGATTCATCAGATATCTGTCAAAATTAATATCAGTTATTAACATTACGAAAAAAAATGAACTTGATTTATCTGTCAACTGTCCACCTTCGTACTATTTGTATTCAGAATACCTCTTAGAATTTCTAAATTCGGTAAAATGGGGTGAATAGGGTTTGAGCGGCGAAAAGGGACAGAAGAGGGGTGAATCGACACTATGAAGAATTTCCTTATATCCCAATTCACCCCTCGGTCCCTATGCACCCCATTTTATGGTTCAGATTAATTCATAACTACCTCCACCTTCGAGAAAGCTTCGCACATAAAGACTAGAGACTTCGAGAGTTCGTAATCATAACAAACAATGACTAAATGAACCGATGCCCGCCTCGCTCGACCATAAACAACGTGCGGTCGAGGTCAAGATCACTAGAGAACTTTGACTGATACAATATTTTCGCTGACAGTGTTGCACTGTCAGCCCAAACATTTGGTGCCTATAGCCTTCGCGGAGAACCTAACGGGTAACCGGGGCTCCGGCTCGACGTGCAGGAGAAGGAACGGGGTGGTTTTTAGTCAGTAAGAGTCTGACACTCCCTTCCGCCTCACCCAGGCGGGAGCAGTCATTCGATGATTTTCCCCCCTTAAAAAAAAAATAATAGGCTGTAGTAACCGATAAATATTGCGATAGTAATTCGATGTTTGGATTGAATAAAAAAAGAGATTATATCGTACAGGCAATTTTTCTGTGGAATTCGCTCCCCCTGGATGTCAGGATGGTCTCAACTCGACTAACTTTTAAGCAGAAAGTACGTGAGCTTTTTTCTAAAGAGGTTGGCTGAATCAATGCGCTAACTATCCACTGTGTACTAGTAAGCAAGTATATATTTATATATTATGTATATATGTATGTATGTAGGCATATTGTACTCATGTGTAGGTATACATTATAATTAAATTTATTTATGTATGTATATCTCCGAAATATATTAGTTTATCTTTCATTGTTAAATAAAATCACTGCTTGCCTCTTGCACCTACCATTTACTCTTCTCTGCATCACCTAAAGGTCAGACTGGTAGAAAATGCCGGCATTAAGTCCACCTTTTTGTACATTTTGTGCATGAAGCATTTTAAATAAATAAATAAATAAATATATCATAGGAAAAGTTTCAAAAAAAGTTTTTTTTTGTTCATAATTACTTACTCATTTGTTTGTTTACAGCCTTGTTACATATTATTTGACGTTTAAAAACTGTCAATAATTTATTTGACGTGTAATAATAATTTATTTTAATTTAATCAAGTTAAGGATTGAATAATTTGGAAAAGTGAAGCAAGAAAATAAACGAATAGTGATTACAAACAGAATCACTCAATCAGATGAAATTTTTATTTTATTTAGACATGTGTAGTATAATGATTGTACTGTTCGTATAGCTGAGTGAACATTGTGCCAATCCTATTAGGCAGTTAGTTGGCGTCCTGCCGACACTAGTGTAGTTTCCGTAATAATCTAGAATATCTACTAGATTCAAGAACAAGGTTAGACATGATATTATGGAAGATTTCGACCGATGTTAGTGTACATTTTGAAAGAATAACACAAAATACAAAATACTAGCGTATTATTCCTATGCCGTGCGTGCGTTCATAAACATAAATAAGAATTTTAATTTGTGGAAAATGGTATGTTGATTATATACGATAGGTGACCTTTTGAGTCGTTCATTTGACCACGTAATAGAATAGAGGGCGACACAAGCGAATTTTGCAATATAGCTTGGATTTGGGTGGACTTCACAAAATTAAATCTGCTGAGAACGAACTCTTTAGAAATACTAGCTAATATCTTTAGGATGAAGAAATAGAATTTCTAACTCATTACCTACGTTGAAATGCTATGTGATCGTTTAGTCTAAAAACATGATAACATGAATTTATAAGAAAAACAACTGCTACAAGTTACAACTAAACATTCTCGATCGTTCCAACATCTGCCATGACTAATATTCTGCTAAAACACTGTAATTACAAAATTACTAGAATTAGAATTAAGGGGGAAACAGCCAATTTGTTGACGAAAAATATGTTGACATGGTTTTATTTCTTTGTCATTCCGGTTATCTGACTAATAAAACAAAATTAACATAATCAGGTAATTTTACGTTAGATACGTAACTAATAATACCCGTCGAAAACGCTCGAGTTCAAAACAATTTGTGTTGCGTGCCAACTTTTCCAGTTCGCGCCAAAATCAGCTGTGGACTTTGTGCAGACGCCATCTTGTCTCGAATTGAAGGACACGTTTTGTTTATAAACTGTGCCGGCCAAAGTGCGTTGTCACTTGTCTGTGTCTATGCTTGAAGAGGATAGAGAAATAATAAAGCATTGTGTTAGAAATGGTTAGCAATATTAATAAAGTACTCAGCGTTGTTGTGTACTTGTGTCAGTTTTCTATTGCGTAGCAAAACCTTTATTCTCTGTCTACGGGTTTTGCGAATATTGTGATTATTAATTACATACACAGTATATTTTAGATTTAAGCTATATTTTTCGCATTTATTTATTTATTTACATTACAATAATTAAAAAGAAATACTCAAGTATGTATGTAATACAAAATTAAAACGTAATTGGTTCAAGCATAATGAAATACTTTCTGGGATTAAAAGTTACCAGTAATCGAATGTTTTGAATTAACTTCTAATTGTATATAAATTACATGTAAATTTAATTCGTAATGTATTATTTATAAACTGAAAAGCAATTACCTACATATTTATGAACTGCTGAATAATGGCTTTTCCTTAACAGTAATCGTCATGTTTGACAGGCGGCTACGACATAGGTAGCAGTCGCTGCTAAGTCACCAAAAACTACGGAATTACGTGTTCATAGTTTTATAGGGCATACATGTGTCCAGCAGAGACGTATTAAAAGTAGACAGCGCCTTATGCCAGCACATCATTGGCGCCACCGCCACTTTATGGGCAGTTGGGTAAACGAAACGCGTCTCGCGGCGCCCGAGTGTAACCTGGCGCCCTAGGCACTTACTTAATTTGTCGTAAGGATATAATATGGCTCTTGTTTCCAATAAGCGCAGCATAAAAAAGAAAAGAAAAGCTTGAACGACCAGATATAGGTCCTAAGAAGTCACTGGATGCAGGTTGCTTTCAACCGGTTGATCTGGGAGAGCCATGCTTCGGCACGAATGGGCCGGCTCGACCGGAGTGATACCACGGCCTCATAGAAAACCGACGTGAAGTAACGCTTGCGTTGTGTTTCGTCGTGTGAGTTAGGTTACCGGAGGCCCAATTACCCTCCCCTTCCCTAATCTCTCCAATTCCTGAATCCCCAACGGTCCTCAAACTCCTAATCCCCAAAAGGCCGGTAACGCACTTGTAACGCCTTTGGTGTTCCAGGTGTCTACGGGCGACGTCGATTGCTTACCATCAGGTGATCCGTCTGCTCGTTTACCGGCTTATGCCATAAAAAAAATGTTGTTGGGGAGGGCCTAATACCTACGTTCAGCAGTATGATGATGATGTTCAAAAAGAAAGTAAAAAGTATGATTGACCTTTAAATTATAATAGCAGTCTGTTGGTTCGTATCAAATGTTTGTTTGAATCGATGTCATAACAACACAGTTTGTTTTTTTTGTTGAATCATCCATTACCAGCTCGCGTTGGTTACGTGCGTCACGGACACGCCCCCTTTAGCTCTATTCTAGCATGACTAGGTACTAAAATTTTAATGGCTATTAAATCTAATTCTGTCTCTCTCATTTCAAGGTGATTTGCAGCAATAGAAATAGTTTCAGGATCTACTTTTTAGCTTTTAGCGCATTGACTTTCTAATCCGTGTTGACTGGACAATCTCTGCGCTTCATGAGCTGCTGTTTACATGTGAACATTAGCTCATGACGATACCTAAGTACGTGTGTCGCCTGGACAGTCTACACTACATCCTTGTTGACTGGACAATCTCTGCACTACATGAGCTGCTGTTTACATGTGAACATTAGCTCATGACGATACCTAAGTACGTGTGTCGCCTGGACAGTCTACACTACATCCTTGTTGACTGGACAATCTCTGCACCATACAAACTGCTTTAATACATACGAAGAATGTTCTTTTATTTCCATGTTTAAAAACAATAGTCTTTGATATCGATGCACTGTGTTACATAACGAATTAACATACATAATTATCGTGTTTGCTCTTCGAAGTACGTGTGATATCATTTGATGGAAAAATAACCTTTATTTCACATGTGATAAGTACTGTTTTTATTTAGGTACTATGAACTGGTAATTGCATAAAGTTGATCACCTTGAGCTGTGTTGTTTATGGGCCGTAGACACTAATGTACCTATGTGTAGTTGGATAGTAGATACGGTACTTATCCTACATGGGTCTCTGGTAAACAACTTACGACGCCATTTTGAATTTTTAACCATTTACCGTTGAATATTTTTTATGGCATAAGCCGGTATTCGATCTGACGAATCACCTGATGGTAAGTAATCGGCGCCGCCCATGGAAATCTGAAACACCAAGGCGTTAGAAGTGCGTTACCGGTATTTTGAAAATTGGGAATTTGAGGATTGTGGAGGATTCGGGGATTGGGGAGACTGGGGAGGGAGGGTAATTCGGCCTCCGGTAACCTCACTTACACGACGAAACACAACGCAAGCGTTGTTTCACGTCGGTTTTCTGCTCGGCCGTGGTATCACTTCGATCGAGCCGGCCCATTCGTGCCGAAGTATGGCTCTCCCATACTTTAACACAATGAAAATGAGGACCTGTTTTTATTACGTCTGATTAAATTTCCGTTAGCTTAACTGACACTTTGACAGCATTCGTGTGGAAAATGTGTCAAATTATCTGTCAAAGTTCAGATTAACAGAAAGTTAAATCCAGTCATTGTGAAACATATTCTTTTATATATTTTTTTATATTTGATGGGCCGACGTTTGACCAGTATCCATATAAGCATCCTAATACCTATATTAACCTTTTATTTCTCAAATTGTACTAAATTAAAATTATATTTGTTTATATTTGGCATCGTACTTTCACCTTTAAATGTGACATTTCCAAACCTTAGAACGCGTAAAAGAGAAAATGTATCTACCGATAATTTTACGCGAACCGGAAAAATCTGCTTTAAGTATGTTCACCGGAAAAAACTAGCTAAAAGCTAGCCAACTGGATTACGTAAAACATTTCGATGATGCACCGAAAATTTGTTTTTTAAAAAAGCATGACGCACTGAACTAGTTCAAACTGGTTACCAGAAGCAACAACTGTGGTAATCAAATATTTTTATCGCGTTTTGTGTGTACAAATGGCAATCGTGGCACGTAGACACAGGAGACAGCAGCATATTAAAGTATACTATAACTGTCAAATTTCTTTCATGAATTTTAGACTTTATAACAAAGCTGTAGCGTTGAACATCCTTTAAAAGAGTTTAGGGTAACTTGATGCGCTTTCGTGCAATAGATAACTATCGAAATATATATCTATTGAGACTTAAGCCCCGTTGATAAAAGGCCATAAAAATATTCACTTTATTTTGCACACGAAATACTTTATTTGTTCGCTCAATCAAATTCTGATTAAAGTTTGAACCATAGATAACACAGACCACAGATAACGAAAGACATTTCAAAAACATGTTCCGTTATGGACACACCTCCTTTTTATCGTAAATGGACAAAGGAGGTTATGTATTTGTAATGAGAACTGTAATTAAATGAAATGTTTCGGTAATTAGGCTTATCACAAGTATTTGTAACGGATTTGAATAAATTAAAGAACTATTCATCGCAGTGAGGTTATTATTGAACTGTAATGTATGTGTACGTACGTAAATGGAGAATTGTAGCACGAATAAACATTAGTTCGCGGATAGTTTTTGATTACTAAATTTTAATTTTACTAGCTATTGCCCGCGACAGAATTATTAGTCCACGTAGAATATGAAAGAAAGAAAGAAAAACCATTTATTTCTGCGCAAAACACACATAACATATTTAAAAAATAAAAAAAAGCTAAAAAATTAAAAAGAATCGAGATCTTGTCCATGGTCCACAGACTTATTATTTTACTGAAATGATAGAATATTTAATATCTAATATTATCTGTGGACCATAGACAAGGAAACACCCTGAAACTGTTAAATTGGATAAATGAGTATTAAAAAGGTTTAATTATACCTCTAATAAAACAATACGAAGCCATTATAAGTACTTGATGCTAGTGTAACCCATTGCCCTAATATTGTGCGTCATGTATGCGTGCGCAAAAACAGGATAATGCTCAGCAATTTCTGCGACTCCTTAGTACATCAGCTACCTGCCAATAAAAGTCCCGTAAAAATCGATCAAGTCATTCCTGAGATTCGCCAGTACAAACAAACAGACAGACATACGGACAAAAAAAGGGAAAAAACAATAATTTTGGTATGTGTGTCGTATGTATATTCATATGCATGTAGTCAAAAGCGGTTATTTTAATATTACAAATAGACACTTCAATTTCATTTATCTGTATAGATTTAGAACTCGATACACCATCCAGGCATTCTTATTGCTCAGCTGTCCCATTTGCGACCAACTATAATAGTCATTCGTCATCATATTTGCACTATACACTATTGAAAAAGACTTCAAATTGTAATGTACTAGTACCCACATTGATTAATTGTCATACAAGAGCCCTATTTATAAGATGTCACTGTATGTATCGAGTCAGCCGATTCGGAGTCGCGGAGAACCAACGGACAACCGGGGCTCCGGCTCGACGTGCAGAAGAAGGAACGGGGTGGTTTTTAGTCAGTAAGAGTCTGACACTCCCTCCCGCCTCACCCAGGCGAGAGCAACCATTCGATGATTTTCACCCTTAAAAAAAAGTATCGAGTCAGTTTGCATTATATGCCTGCTAAAGAACTAGGTCATTTATTTACCCAAGTACGGACATAATACAAATGAAGCCCTGCTTAACCTAAAAAGCTTCTATCTTCACAATCGCCTCCCAAATTCAATTTAACCACCATAATGAACAACTTTCCGAATCAATGGCTCAGAAAATAGTGGTTCAGCTCAGTACCGTGTAATGGAACGCCGCAGATGGTAAATTGTCATTTAGAGAGACTATGAACTGCTATTAGGTAACTAATGGGTTGAATTTAATTTTTATATTCAACCCACACATTGTGACGTACATTTTCTTTTTCTAAGAGGGGAAATCATTCAATGACTCCTCCCAGAGTGCGTGAGGTTAGAGAGAGTGTCAGGCTTTGTACTGACTAAAGACCACCCCGTTCGTACTCCTACATAGAGCCGGAGACCCAGCAACCGTTAAGTACTTCGCGGCTCCGATTTCTTTTACTTCTCGTGTTACAGAAACAAGTTAGACATTTCTCAACAGTCACTTTATCCACTGGTATAATGATATACTTAAAGAATTTAATAACATATCATAACGCCTTTTCGTCCTATATGGGTAGGTAGAGGGGTACCAAACACACTTTTCACTATTATAAGTCTCACCCCATGTAATATGGAGTCAGATCATTGGGCACGACTCCAGACTCCTTGGTAGTCGCGGAGAACCTAACGGGTTACCGGGGCTCCGGCTCGACGTGCAGGAGAGGGAACGGGGTGGGTTTTAGTCAGTAAGAGTCTGACACTCCCCCCCGCCTCACCCAGGCGGGAGCAGTCATTCGATGATTTGCCCCCCTTAAAAAAAAAGACTCCTTAGTATTATTTAAATCGGAATGAAAGTTCACTCGGACGGAACTAACCTGTAATCCACAATGATGACAAGCACTTAATATTCCTTAATTTATAATTCAAACATTACGAATGTGAAGTAATCGATCGTTGAAAAGTTTAATAAATAAATTATCACTAAGTCGAGCTGTCAAAGCTGAAGTAATGTCAAAAGGTTATTGAACTTAGTAGTGCCACGTACTTGTTAAAGACAAATAGAGATAAAACTATAGTAGGTACGGTCTTTGTTTATTATCTGTGATATGATCGAAATGATTGCTTTTTGCCAATGATTACGCTCGAGGAATTTAGAAATAAAAATTATCGAGTAAATTCTAAATGTATAGGAATTTCAATATTAAAAATAGTCTATGTAACTGAAAAGAAAAGTTTGTCATGGTGCAAGATTTTTTAAATCCCACGTTAGGTGCCATTCGCAAGTTCTCTTAATGAACTAGCAAAAAAATACGTTATGTAAAACTTTCGTAATCTGTGACTTATAAATTGACAGATGTCAAAAATGTACTATAAATGCACTTTTTCCAGTATTTTAACGTACTATCATCTTGATATTATCATCTTAAACTCGTATTTAAAAGCAAACAGTAGTTGCTTCAGATTGGGTTTTCACTACTGACGTAAAAGACAACAAATAAATATCAACGCTATCTTTATTATTTAAGACTTTAGTGCCGTAATGTTTGTCAACTTGATTATATTTTTGTTATGTTGGTAAATATTAACAATGTTGTTTTTTGTTCCAGGTTTGAATGCGTGCGAGAGTAAATCTTTTCTCTTTTTAAAAAAAGAGCTGCCTGTCAGGTGAGATCTTTTTTAAATAATATGAACTTTGAACTTTTTTCTCGACATTGAGCATTTAAAAAAAAAGCGTTGCCCTGTTCTATATTTTTCATCTGTGACGTGTGTGCGTTTACAAACAGTATCACTTATATTTCCTTACTTGTATTGTTTTAAGCGAATTCCTTGTTGTATCCTTTGACCGATACAATAATTGTGACAAAAATAGTATCTATTCGACTAAAAATTCATATCCATAAACATTACTTTTAATTTTTTTATCCTTGTTACATATTTTTAACATATGTATTATTAAATTTTAACACACTTCCCAAAATGACTGTTTGGTATCATTATTTGACTCAAAAAAACCCTGTTTCAATTTAGAAACAACAAAACAAAATGGCTTCTGATCCGCAACAGAATTAGGGCAAATAGAAACGTCCGGAATAAATTGTTTATCTTATTTTTATACGGCTTCTCAAACATACGACAGTTTGTGATATTTTTGTTATCACAATATAGGTACATATTATGTCTTATTACACAGTTATGCCTATAATGTTCCCGAATATTGTATGTACTAACTGAGCCCGCGACTTCATCCGCGTGGAATAGTGATTCACAGTTCCTCCCTCGTAGTTGATAGCATGATAATATGTAATAGTAGATAAAATGTTGCGACCTGTTAGTAATATTCATGCAAAATTTGAAATAAATCCATACAGCCGTTTTTGAGTTCATCCCGGACATACACACAGACAAACAGACAAAAATTCTATAAACCATATTAATATATAAAAACATCGGAATTAATGTCTTGTGGTACGATGATGTAAAGGACTTGAGGTGAATCAAGGTGAATGAATTCGAATCTGCCGTAATCACGCGGCGAATTTGTATATTCTACTTTTATATTACAGATATTAGGTACATAAATATCAACAGCCTGTAAATATCCACTGCTGAGCAAAGCCTCTTCTCACACGAAGAAGGTTCGAGCATTAATCACCACGGTTGCTCAATACGGGTTGGCGATCACAAACTTATAATTAGAAATTATAAGCCCAGGTTTCCTTCACGATGTTTTCCTTCACCGTTTGTCAGTGGTGTCTAGATAATCTTAGAAAGTACATATAACTCGGAAAAAGTCACATTGGTACTTGCCGTTGGTAGGTTTCGAACCCTCATGCATGAGAAGCGAGTGTTTTAAGTCTGGGCCACCACGACATTACACATATCAGATATTGGAAAACACCAATAAATAGATAAGACAATAAACTGCCTATTAGCTGTCAATATGTAGCACTCAGTGTTACCATTATCTGGAAGATTCGGTCAGAACCTTGGAGATAACTTGTGTCTTTTAGGGTGAGGTTATAGTGTCCAGATTGTAGCGATTTCATATGAGCGGTATTCGAATCGAACTAGACTTCTCAATCTTATATACTTTATCTTATACTCTTATCCTATCATATAAAGAGGAAGAGTTTGTTTTTTTGTTTGTTTGTTTGAACGCGCTAATCTCCGTAACTACAAGTCTGATTTGAATAATTATTTTTGTGTTGGATAGCGCATTTATCGAAGATGGCTATAAGCTATAAAACCTCACGCTACGACTAATAGGAGCTGAGCAGAGCGTGTAAAACTGCGCGGAAGTAGCTATATAGTTATTATATAAAGCTTAAAAGTTTGTTTGTTTGAATGCGCTAATCTCCGTAAGTACTGGTTCGATTTGAATAATTCTTTTTCTGTTCGATAGTGCATTTATTAAGAAAGGCTATAGGCTATAAAACATCACGCTGCGATTAATATAAGCTGAGCAGAGCGCTTGAACCCCCGCGAAGTAGCTAGTAGGAATATATTTTCTAACTACGATACATACATTATAAGATAACAGAAATGAGTTCGTGCCTCTAAAAAAGAAGTAAAGCAGCCTCTAGAAAAACAGTCTAACAATAATTACAAATTGTAGCCGACGAAGCCCCGCTTGGCGGGACTTCCTAATACGGTATTATACAACTAATTCAATACTTTTATCGAAACGTCAAAAACGACATTGTTCTATGAATGTTGTACCAAAAACTAACTTATGACGTCATTGTATTTTCGAGTCTAATAGCACATTTATATCTGAAAAAAAAAATAGATTAAATCGAAAATTAAGTATATCGTCAAATATATGAATGAAGTTATAATTATTTTTGAATATTTCATTGGATTTAAAAAATCAAAATAATTTATTTTGGAACTAGGAAAATACCCAATTTGACTAGTTAAGAGTTCTGATTATAAAATAATATGTATTTTATGTATCTCTACGGACGACAAAAAATACACAGTAACCTAAATAACAGGTTGGGGTTGTCCAGCTACATGCTAGCCTCAGTAGAATGTCACGGAGAATCTGACGGGTTACCGGGGCTCCGGCTCGACGTGTAGGAGAAGGAACGGGGTGGTTTTTAGTCAGTAAGAGTCTGACATTCCCTCCCGCCTCACCCAGGCGGGAGCAGACATTCGATGATTTTCCCCCATTAAAAAAAAAAGTCCGTAGAATACTCAAGTTTACTATATCTCTGAATCGCTACCTCCTATCACTATACCACAATCTTAACGCAATATTTACGCACAAATCAAGGTCAAAAGTCCTGTTTTTATGAAGAAATTTAATATCTGATAACAAAGTAACGATAACAAATACATTTTCGAAGACGTGCTCGCCACTAGCAAAGAAAACGTGCGCAAAATGTTGTTATTATTGTTATTTAGATTGTAATCTCTAACGTTATATTGAATATTAAGTACTTACCTACGTGTATTTGATTTGTTATTGATGACGCATCATTAGTTTATTTGTTATTTGGAAGATTCCAAAGTTTGTTTATTACGTTTTGCTTGTAAAAACAATGTAATACGTCATGTTTGATGTTAGATGGGTAATGACCTTCCTTAATAATAAGATTATTAGGTATATTAGAAGAAAAATTAAAATCTACAAGCCTAATTAAGATGATGCGGAGTCCTTTTTTGCGGGGGGCCATCGGGGCAAAATCATCGAATGATTTCTCCCGCCTGGGTGAGGCGGGAGGGAGTATCAGACTCTTACTGTCTAAAAACCACCCCGTTCCTACTCCTGCACTTCGAGCCGAAGCCCCGGTAACCCGTTAGGTTCTCCGCGGCTCCAAGGCCCTAATGAATAGTTTGCTTATGAGATGACCTGCTCCATCGTAGACCGCATCATCGCTAACCACCAGGCGAGATAGTTATGAAAAAGGACAAAAGCCAAGAAGGCCAAAGGCCATTAGACTCCGCAGCATACGGGGCCGCGGAGTCTTTTTTTTTAAGGGGGGAAAATCATCGAATGACTTCTACCGCCTAGGCGAGGCGGGAGGGAGTGTCAGACTCTTACTGACTAAAAACCACCCCGTTCCTTCTCCTGCACTTCGAGCCGGAGCCCCGGTAACCCGTTAGGTTCTACGCGGCTCCGTATGCTGCAGAGTCTAATGACCTTTGGCTGGAACAAGAATAATTATACTTACCAGATTTTCAAAACATACTCAGAGTCTGCATGTATGACAATTGACTCACTCAAGCTCAACCCCTTTTTAAATGGGACCCTTGAAATAAATGCAAAGATGAGACCTCTAACAAAAATTCTCAAAAGCAGGTGACATGACGGAACTTACGTCAAAATTACTAACTATTCTCTAATAAGCAAATCGTGGTTAGTTACGCTCACACAAAAAACTGAAGATACTATATTCATCTCTCTCTATTTCACAGGCTCGCGAATATAATGAAAGAGATAGCGCTACTGCCAGAGAACCTACTACGGATGCCGTCAGTCGGTCTGGTCAACCAATGGTACGAGAGGTCTTTCGAGGAGATCATCCAGTTTGAGCAAATGGAGCCTGATCCACCGATACTCAGCTCGTAAGTTTTTTTTTCTCTGTCATTCGCTCTTGACAGAGCAGCCGTGGTCTCATTGAAGCAGCTATACATATTTGTGCTGGAAGCAGATACTACTTTCCTCACGATATCGGGGTATTTCTCTCTGTATCTGGGCTGTCTGACACAAAGTTTCTTATTACTGACTTAACTTGATCAGTACAAACGTATTAGGCGATATTTGGATATATTTAAATAGGTACTAACGTCAGGCCATCACGGACGCCCCGTCAGTTAGATACTCGTGGTTATAGGCTCCGGGTGTGGCTTGGAACTAGTTAAATAGTTTCATAAATCACTGGCAACTTCCATTTTACGTCAGTGCTTTCTTGACTACTGTTGTCTTTTTTATGCGTTAGGTAAACAAGCAGACGGATCCGGGATCCCTGATGGTAAACAATCTGCACCACAGTTATGTTTTGCCGACCTATTGGGGAGGGATTGGGACTCCGATAATTTCATTCACACATGCTTTAAAATTAAGACTAATGAGTCAAGCATGTTGTAATTGTAATAGGTATGTATAAATAAACAATTTAATCATCTTATGCCAACACGAGTATTGTTCATTGAAATTAAGCCAATTATTAACTATTGAAATTCTGATTGACTGCCTTATTGGCCGAGTGGTCGCAAGTCTAACTGTCGGGCAAGGGGTTTCGGGTTCGATTCCCGGTTCAGGGAGCGTAGTAGGTGGCGCTCTGTAGTTTCTGTATAAATAAGACAACGATGAGTTTATCTACTTATGTAATTTATAATCTTCTTTCCACAGATTCTGTGAACGACTAGTGCACATACGCAACCGTCACGCAGACGTCGTGCAAACCATGGCTCAAGGTGTACTGGAACTGAAGGAGTCACACGAAGTCGACCCTAGCACGGAGAACTCCATCCAGTATTTCTTGGACCGCTTCTACATGAGCCGCATTTCTATAAGAATGCTTATAAATCAACATAGTAAGTACTGGGTACTGGATCTTTTATGGCACCGACCGGTAAACGAGCAGACGGATCACCTGATGGTAAGCAATAGTCACCGCCAATGATAGCTCGCAACACCAGAGAAGTAACATATACATTGCCGGCCTTTTAGTTTAGTTAAGGGAAGTTAAGTTTAACTGTGAGAGAGCCATGCTTCGGCACTGCTGGGCCGGCTCGACCGGAGTGATACCACGGCCGAGCAGAAAACCGACGTGATACTGCGCTTGCGTTGTGTTTCGTGTGAGTGAGGTTACCGGAGGCCTAATTATTTCCATCCTCTTCGCCAATCTCCTCTATTCCTGAATCCCCAACAACCCTTAAATTCCCAATCCCCAAAAGGCCGGTAACGCACTTGTAGTTCCTCTGGTGTTCCAGGTGTCCATGGGCGACGCCGGTTACTTACCATCAGGTGATCCGTCTGCTCGTTTACCTTCTCACGTAAAACGTTACATGAGGAGGGGGAGGTTGGGCATCTGATAACCTCGCTCACACACATAAGCGTTATTTCACGCCGGTATTCTATGAGGCTGTGGTATTACTTCAGTCCAGGCCTATTTGTGCCGATAGATGGCTCTTTTACGTGTTCCTAATTATTTATTATTTTATTTTATTTTCAGTCATGATCGTCCCACTGTAGGGCAAAGGCCTTCCTACCCTCCTTCCACTCCTCTCTATGTAAAGCTTTTTGAGCACGAGTTCCTAAGGATTAAACTATCTAATATATACAATTAAAACTTTTCTCCCTTCCAGCACTCCTCTTTGGCGAGCAAATCGGTCCAAGACAGGCATCAGTGACAGGTATTGGCAGCGGCGGCCGCCATATTGGGTCCATTGACCCCGCCTGTGATGTCGCCGCTGTAGTGCGGGACGCGTATGAAAACGCGAGGTTTTTGTGCGACAGATACTACTTGGCTTCTCCTGAGTTACAGCTGCTCCAGGATGGAGGTGAGATCTGTTTCTATTGTCAGTTTTTGTCTATACTATATCATGTATTATACATTAATTCGACCTATTTTATTCATGATAAAAAAGCAACAATAATATTACGCCTTTTATCCCCGAAGGGGTAGGCAGAGGTGTACATTACGGCACTTAATGCCACTGTACAATGTAACACCGACTTTTCACTTTTTATGTGATAGGGTGTGAGCGTATTGCCATATATCAGGCACAATTCCAAACTCCGTGCTGCTACTGACATTTTTTAAACCAAGTAATATTTTGTCTGACCCGGGAATCGAACCCCTTTGCCCGGCAGTCGCACTTGCGGCCTTTCGGCCAACGAGGCAGTCAATTATAATAACTATTGTGAGACATATGGACATCGGCTCATATCGGCTGCATGACGTCGCTGAGTCTGCGCATCATGCTTATAAATCTGTCTGTGATTTAAAACTAGTAGAGCTTTTGTCAGTTAGTAAACCGTTAATTTCAACAATCATATTTTCACCTGCTGCTCAGCTCCTATTGATCGTAGCGTGATGTTCTATAGCCCATACCCATCCTCGATAAATGCGCTATCCAACACAAAAAGAATTATTCAAATCAGACTTGTAGTTACGGAGATTAGCGCGGTCAAACAAACAAACAAACAAACTCTTCCGCTTTATGTAATAGTATAAGATAAGATGAGGTAAGATTATTAAATTGTATCTATTCTCTTTTCCAGTACCATCCCAAGGCCCGATGCCGATTGTGTACGTGCCGTCTCATTTGTACCACATGCTGTTCGAGTTATTCAAGAACTCCATGCGAGCTGTGATGGAGACACACGAGGAAAGCCCACCACCTATCACCGTCAACCTGGTTCGAGGACAGGAGGACGTTTCAGTCAAGGTAAATAGAATTTTTCATGTGGGTAGACAGAGACTATGGAACGCTAATTGCTACGATTCCTACGTACCCGTTTCGCTTCATCAACAGTCATCAATCTTTTCATGCATGCTCGTCGGTTAAGGGTACTTTTAATTTGGCCCTATTTGATTTATTATAATAGAAAAATGGATGTAAAAGTCTATTTGCAACATATCATCGTCCTCAGCCCAAAAATCTTATTTTTTTATAATAACTATCGTGAGACATACTATATTAACTAAAAATCGCGGGTTACTCACGTGAATATATTAAGAAAAGCTTTACTAGTTTTGAACCACAGAGGGGTTCTTCCTCATGAGCAGCGTGCTCGGTCGCAGCGATGTCGCGCACTACTAGAGAACTAGTAGAGCTTTTCTCAATATATTAATTTATTTGCTTTTCCCTTAGCTATCAGATCGCGGTGGCGGCATCCCGCGCAGCGTGTCAGACTTGTTGTTCAAGTACATGTACAGCACGGCGCCACAACCGTCCAAGTCTGATGCACACACCGTGCCCTTAGCTGGTGAGTAAATATACCTATTTAAGTATAATTAGAGTTCACACAAACAGCCAACTATCAAAGAAACAGGAGCCCCGCTCAGCGGGGCTTCGTCGTAAACGTGGGTCCCTAGATATGAGTGACGACCGGGTGCCGCGTAACGTGTAGCTGGTTCGATTCCCGCACGGAGCAACTTTTTGTGTGATCCACAAATTGCTGTTCTGGGTCTGAATGTCATGTGTATGTGAACTTGGATTTTTGTAAACGTATCCACGATACAGGAAAACATCCTAGAGTGGGGCCAAAAAAAGAAAAGAGGCCGGCTCGACCGGAGTTATACCACGGCCGAGCAGAAAATATACGTGAATCAACGCATGCGTTGTATTTCGTTGTCTGAGTGAGGTTACCGGAGACCCAATTCCTCCCCCCCCATTCCCCTCTTGTGTACTTGTAAAGCCTCTGGTGTTCCGAGTGTCCACGGGGGACGCTGATTGCTTACAATCAGGTGATCCGTACGCTCGTCACGGACGTCACTTTCATAATATCCTATCATAACTCTTATCATATTTATTTTTTCAGGGTATGGGTACGGCTTGCCGATCTCTCGGCTGTATGCTCGCTACTTCCACGGCGACCTGATGTTGATGTCGTGCGAAGGTTACGGTACAGACGCCGTCATCTATTTGAAGGTAAATATTACTATATCATATCACCTGTTTACCTGTACTAAAATAGATGTACGTGATTATACGATACTGCCTCATTGGTCGAGTGATTGCAAGTGCGACTGCCGGGCAAGGGGTCTCGGGTTCGATTCCCGGGTCGGGTAAAGTATTACTAAAGTTTTGTAAAAAAATCTCAGTAGTAGCACGGAATCTGGACATGTGCCCAGAGGCGTGAGCCTATTGCCATATATACATAACATAAATAGTGAAAAGTGGGTATTACATTGTACAGTGGCATAATGTGCACCTCTGCCTACCCCTTCGAGGATAAAAGGTGTAATGTTATGATTATATAATGTAATACCCAATTTCACTAATTATGTTTTACTAGCTGCTGCTACGGTTTTACTCGCTGCTCGGCTCCTATTGATCAGAACGAGACGTGCACACTAGCACCATCTAGTGAGCAAAAATACGACAGGCCCCAATGGAATAAATGATTTTGACTTTTAATTTTCGCCTGTGACTTTCTGACCTTTTCGACCTCTCGACCAACGACGCAGTCATTATAAGTGTATTTTGTAACATACTAGCGACCTGTCCAGGCTTCGCACGGGTGCAATACACGTGTATTGTACATATAAATCACTCGATTTATTCAAAAAACCGCATTAAAATCCGTTGCGCAGTTTTAAAGATCTAAGCATACATAGGGACGCAGCGGAAGATTTAACGGGTTGCCGGGGCTCCGGCTCGAAGTGCAGGAGTAGGAACGGGGTGGTTTTTAGTCAGTGAGAGTCTGACACTCCCTCCCGCCTCACCCGGGCAGGCAGAAGGCATTGGATGATTTTCCCCCTTCAAAAAAAAACGCATACATAGGGACAGACAGACGGCGGGTAGCGACTTTGTTTTATACCTCTACTATGTAGTTAAGAGACTTTTTAAATCAAAAATTATATGCATCTGTCTTCTTCCAGGCTCTATCAAACGAAGCGAACGAACTGCTACCGGTGTTCAACCGAACCTCAACGAAATTCTACAGACCGGTCACACAACTCGCAGACTGGTCCGGATCGCTCAACACAAGCAATGCACAATGCAAGAATCGAGATAAGGTCTCACCCCTCTCCTCCCCAGCCTCCCATAGCCTATAGTCAACATCAAAGGAGTGACGTCACTCCTGTCCACAGGTATTTTCTACCTGTCTGCGATATTTACGGAAAATTTTTTCTTCGTAAAATTCATCCTGTATATAAATCCGATGAAGTAAATGTAGTTAGTAGGTTATGACAGTGCTTTTTATTAAAATTAAACTTCTTTGAAGGAAGATGTCGTTCTTACTGTTGTTTTAATTATGACACTCAAATGTTATTATTTGTTCCGAAACTAGTTATTTCTTAGCAACTAGTTATTTTAGTTTCAGTTTTGCTTGTTAATGAGATGTTTAAAAACATACTCCAATTTACTGTTTGTACACACTCTCCCTTCAGAAATAGCGAATACTTAATAATTGTAACTTATTACATAATTATAAAAGCACTGAAATTGGCTATTGAAAATTATTTTGTTAAAATTGTTTGTTGGAAACGTATGCTGTACAATTTTTTTTAATGTAAAATATATTTTTGTGATACTCGAAGGTTAGATATTGTTTCTGGGCTCGCAAAAGGACTGATAAATATGAGCTCTGATGCTGGTTCGTGATTTTGTTTTGAAAATTTTAATAAAATTTATGAAACCTACTCCATAATTGATGTAGGAGTTACCATACATCAATATTTCAAGGCTGTAACTGCAAAATTACATTCCTCTCTTGACTGCCTCATTGGCCGAGTGGTCGCAAGTGCGCCTGCCGGGCAAGAGGTCTCGGGTTCGATTCCCGGGTCGGGCAAAGTATTACTGGGTTTTTCAAAAAATTCCCAGTAGTAGCACGGAGTCTGGAATTGTGCCTGGTATATGGCAATAGGCTCACCCCCTATTACATGGGACTCATAATATAAATAGTGAAAAGTGGGTGTTACATTGTACAGTGGCATTAATGTACACCTCTGCCTACCCCTTCGGGGATAAAAGGCGTGATGTTATGTATGTAACTGCAAAAGCAGATTAAACCTAGGGAGCGCCCTAGGCAAGCATCTCATATGCATTTCAAGGCTGTGAGGTACCTATCACTGCAGAATCAGATTAAACCTAGAGAGCGCCATTGGCAAACATGCGCCCTTAACTATTTTTGGGCACGCACGTCTCGCGGCACCCCTCTGTAATCTGACGGTTAAGGCATTTACCTAAATTGCTGACAATACGGCTCTGTCCGTCAGAAAGAATAAACTCAAACTGAAAAGTATTTATTTCAATTAAACCACAAATTGGTAGTTTTGAAACGTCAACAAATATGAAATAAATAATAGTCTGTCAGTCTCTCCGTCAGTGAAGCTAGGCGCTCGTTCCAAAATGTCGATTCGAGTGGAGAAAAACGAGCAAGAAACTCCATTCGTTACTCTTTTAAAAAAAAGTCTGTTTTACACTGTAATAAAATATTATTGTAATTTTCGATTCGAAACAAAATCATGAAACTTCATAGTGCAAGGTAATGGGTCGATAATTAAACTACTCTACTAATGTATTAGATTTAATAAAAATATCATAGAATAATATTTAGTTAAGGCAGTATGACTGAGGGAACTAGAAATTGTAGTTATAAATATTTAATCACTTTAAAAAAAAATTAGTCAAATATTCCCGCCATTTTTGCGGCCATCTTGAATTCTTGGGTTTGTTCGTTTTAAGTGTCCTATAGTTTAAAGCTTTTATCTTGAATATTAGATATTTGGTCGTTTATGTTCGTTTTGTTATTCATTGCGATTAAATATTTCTAAATGCAATAATCTAACTCCATTATAAACCATGTTTGCTATGTATGAGATCTCGTACAATTTTGTATAATATCATTTAATACGAATTAGAAAGTAGTGTAGTGAAGAAAATTTGTTGTAAAGACAAATGAAGTTTTTTTCGGAATAAAATATATTTTTGAATAAAAAAGTAATAATAGCGGACCTAAGAATAGAGCTGTAGATAGGGGATTGTAAAATGTCATGAGTTTAAAATACCGGGACGGATAAGTTAATAAAATAATGTAATGTTATAATAATTTAACTAAGATACGCCTTAATATACAGCTATTTAGTGAAAATTGACTTAATTATTTATTATTTAGTGGCGCTTAGTCAAGGCAGATACAAGATAGTAAAAATAAATTAAAATCTGTTTCTTCACCCGTTACTTATTTGATATTTATAAAACTAAAGTACATTTTCATTAAATATCTAGTTTTGAAATTACGTGAATCGTACATTAGGTATATTATATTATAATGTCGTTAGGAACTATCAGCAAAAACTGACAGTTAGTCTAACAGTTGCTTATGTAGTATGTACGGTCAAAGGTCACTGCCACCGTAAGACTACTATCGGTTATACCCACATACACACACATATTTGTATCCGTGTGCGTACGCGTGCGTGTGTTTATGCGTACGCACGCGTGTTTATGCACATTAACTCGTCGAGTACCGGTTTTGTAGACACAATTATAGAACAATAGGTTGCGGTCACCGGTGACCGCTTGGTGTTTGACAGTTTAATATGAAATTACTTACGCATTGCCGTGTGAACATCACTCACGGTGGACTTTTACTTTTACCTTTGACTGTACATACAGTCGCCAGCAGATTAATGTACTCCCAATCTGTCAAATTTTGGCAGTATAGTCGACAACACCGTTTTGAAGATTCGGTTGCCAAAGAAGAAATAAAATATCGTTGGTTTTCGACTTTATGTCAATAAAATAAGGTTGAAGATGTAATAGAAAAAGACAGAAAAGTATTGGTTGACTTGCTGTCCACTGAACTTTAATTACATAATTATTACCTTCAAGATAATAGCGTTACGTGTTGTTAAGGCTGGCAACAGTAACTCCTTATGCCTTGTTCGCACTATGCTAATTTTTTATTTAGTTAAGCAGCGAGTGTATATCCCTCACAAAAAGTCAAAAGTCAATTTATTTCTATTAGACCAGAAAGGCACTCTTAAACGTCAACAAAAAATTAAAAGTGAAGCTATTTGCTCATGCCAAGGTATATATAGATATAGATTCCTATGGAGAAGAACAAGCAAGAAACTCCATAGGTTACTCTTTTTCAATCAGTTCGATTTTGTTCTCGCTTCTGTCCCAAAATCGAAGCGAGAGAGAGTTACTTAATACTGGCTATTTGACTAAAATACTAGCATATTGCGAACAAGGCATTAGTGAGTTGCGGGTGTCCATGGGCGACGATGAGGCTGATATTCATGGCATATCGTAATAAATGGCAGAATTTCTGTGCGATTTATGTAATTTTAAAACTATGAAATGTAATAACGAATGTCTAAGTTACCTACTGTTCCAATAAGTGAAATAGTTTGCTTTTTGTTATGAACTTGTTAAGTAATTTATTTTTATTACAAATAAAGTTTGTATTTTATTTTTGATATCTAAAATGCTCTTTAAGCATACTGTATCATGAAATAATCATTGTAAATACATCTACTTATATCTCAGTCTCGATTTATGCAATTTTTACAAACTTTAAATTCACTATGACAAGGGATTATTTCTGAAGTAAATAATAATAATAAAAAATGAAGTAATATTAACTGGTTTACTGTAAGAATATATACATATTTAGCAAAAGTATTTTTGTTTGATAAGAACTGATATCAGTTTTATAATATTGATTGGACTTTTCGCTGAAATACTCAAATATTCATCAATTTTAAGTCCGGCTTAAGTATCGTTCTTTCACTACAAATTCTTTGTAAAATGACAGATTTTTTTAAGGGGGGCAAATCATCGAATGACTGCTCCCGCCTGGGTGAGGCGGGAGGGATCGTCAGACTCTTACTGACTAAAAACCACGCTGTTCCTACTCCTGCACTTCGGGCCGGAGCCCCGTTAACCCGTTAAGTCCTCCGCAGCTCCATATCGGCATCAGCCCTATTGGGCCCCATCTGTGGTGGTCTGATGGCTCTTTGAGACGCGTGCGGAACGCGACGCGCCGCACGCTCGAGTCTTATTCTGGTCGGGTGGCGAGCCACCCATGCTCGGCGTCCGCAGGCCCGCACTTACGGTGGCCTAAGATCGTCCCGCGATCCTCGACGCCCGGAGTGTCCTTGACAAAATGACAGAGATGGCACGATATTTAAGTACGACTCATAATTGTAGCCTTTCAGTATTCAGGCGTTAGTTCGTCAATATTTCAAGAACTCGCGAAAACGATGTACGGAAGTCTTAACAAAGATGGAATATAAACTAAGAAGTAAATAAATAAATTGTTGTAAATAACTTATTTGTAAAGTGAAGCAATAAATAAATTATATTATTCTTGAAAATACGCCTATTTCTATGTACCTGGTGGTATTCTAAAACAAATATAATATTACTCATTTGCATTTTACTCGTTCTTATAATGTTGTATAAGTTTTATTCCAAAATCGATATTGTGTAATTTAAATAATAGTTAGCGATTAAAATATTGCGTATAGTATAGATGAACATTACCTAGTGAGGAAAAATATTAAATTTATACTAAAATAAACTTTTATCACATAGAATTTGTGTTTTTATTGGACTAAGTGAAGGAGGAGGAATACCTTTTCTATACAGATAGGTAAAATCTGATTGTAATATTAAAATAACCGTTTTTCACTATATGCAAATGAAAAATTAGAGTAGGTCCCACTACATACATAGGCACCAAAATATTATTTTTTACAATTTTTTTCTGTCTGTTTGTACTGGATAATCTGTGGAATGGCTGGACCGATTTTGACGGAACTATTATTGGCATTTAGCTGATCTACCAAGGGGTAACATAGGTAAATTGGAAGAAAAAAATAAGTTATATCTTAAAATTCATATTCTACGCGGACGTAGTCGCGGGCAACAGCTAGTGTAGTTCTTCAATATTTCAGTCGACTGTCTCGTTTGTGAAGTGATGGCGATGGGGGCTACCGTTTGCTCACGAGAAAGTATAAAAATGTAGGAAGAAGTTTTTTATCCAATCACAGTAGCTGTCTGTAGTTAATTCCCTATTGGTCGAAGAACGAGAGGTTCACACCAGCGCCACCTGGTGAGCAAAAATACGGTAGGCTCCATTGTGATTATGACGCTAGGCCTCGCTAGGCATGTGGAACGTCAATGCTTCGATGCTTCGGCACTGCTGGGGTCCGGTTGCTGGAAAACGAGTAACAAAACGCAGTTTGCATACTGCTCTGTAGGTTTATCTCCTGATAGAACATAGAGGGAACAATTGTCCAACGAGTCCAACGAAAAGTGAATGTGACATTGAATGTGTACCTACACCAGTGATGACCAGTGTACACAGTAAACCTCCACCTGTAGATTATTAGTAAACTAGTTGACCCCGTGACCCGGCAAACTTCGTATCGCATAATTTCTTTTTCTCGCCTTTTAAACCATCTCTGAACTTCCACGAACATTTCTAGACTAAAATTAGCCAAATCCGTTCAGCCGTTCTCGATTTTTAGCGAGTTTTAACGAACCGAAATTCATTTTTATTTATATAGATAGATAGATAGATGGAACAAAAATGTTGTCCTATTCAAAGACAATCATTAAATCAACCAACAACCTCCAAAGTCTAGCAGGCAAATGTTTGCCTGTTAAACGCTGTGTTTAGTGATGGAAATGCAAAAAGCGTCACGTAGGTAACAAAGAAACATTCTGCTGATCCCTTTGCATACTAAGCTCGACGAATGTAAAATATGTATTCTATAAAATTGTAGGCTGTGGCATAACATCATTATATTGACCAAATCGACATTGAAATGAACGCACCTACTAATATTCGACTAAATAATAGAGCACATGAAACGTACACTCGAACAACGCCACTGGGTGATTTTAAAATTGGAAGGGTTCTAAAAAAGTCAATGAGCTAAGCTGTCATTTTTTTTCAAGTGTGTCAGCTGCGTACCAGTTTTCGGCAGTGCTTAGTTGAACATAATTTATTACACTGTCTCTTTCTAACAATCCTAGAAAGACAGAGAACGAACATTGATAAAATACATTTCCTCAAAATTCTAATCCATTTTCTGCCAGCTGGGTAAACCGTGGAGGTTATGGAAAATTGTTATTGATCTATAAATTACTTTTAAGACTGAAATTTGTATTAAAATGAAGATTTACACAAACGAAAACAACACTTCCACGTTAAAGCTGCTTATTGCGGCTAATTTAGCGGGGAAGAAAGCGGAACTTGTCAGTGCTTCGTTTGAAGGTAGGTCTGATTTTCCTCTTAGTCCTCCAACTTAAATAAATCATGTTTTATTTAGCTTTTATGTGCTTTAGTAACTAATATCTTGCATAAATTTAGTAGTTCACTAACCGGCGACTGTGTTTCAAATTCTTTTAAGAATCTAATAAGTAAGTTGAATAAAAATAGAATGTTTTCGTATTAGAACCTTCATAATGCGACCTCATGCATGCTTCATAATTTGTGTTTACGAGACATGACGAAATTGAAAAGAAGCCGCTTACGATTTTTATTCGACTTAAAACCTTGAAATTAAGTATTTAGTTTTTATATTTATTTTTTGTATATATTATTATGAATCATAACTTGGAATTACTAAATTAAAATGTTTGTTGCATCAGAAACTTACTAAGAAACCTAAGTTTTGATGTTTTTCCTTATAAATGTTGTGGAAAATAGTGTAGGAGGGTTTTTCTGGAATGATATTTTTCTTATTATGATTTATAATACCATGTTGGTCAAGTTAATAATGTCGAAATACTCAATTTTCACATTAATTTAAGTTATACTGCAGTATACTTCTGTCAATGTAGCCTGATTGAAATAATGCGAACTGATTGAAAAAGAGTAACTTATGGAGTTTCTTGCTCGTTTTTCTTCATAGGAATCTCAATCTACACCTTGGAATGAGCAAATAGCTTCACTTTTAATTTTTTTTTTGTTGACGTTCAAAAGTGCATTTCTGGTCTAATTGGAATAAAGGATTTTGACTTTTTCAATTTTGAATACTAATTATTTATAAAATGATAGAGGTGGCCTGATATTTAGGTACAACTTAAAATTGAGTAGCATTTCATTATTCAGGCGTAAGAGAGATAACTAATGGCAATATCTAAGTAATATGTACCTCAAATATGACTACTAGCCTTTACAAGTGACTTCACCCACATACCCGGGATAAAAATGAACCCATATATTATACCAGACTAATGTGATGCCTATTTCCACTGTTCTCTTATGAATTTGAAATTAAATTATGACTGGTTGCAAGTGCAACTGCGGGGTTAGGAGTCTCGGGTTTGATTCCCAGCTCAGGCAAAGATTGTTGGGGATGCAGGGATAGGGGACATGGGGCCTACCCTTTCGGGGGCATAAGGCGTGATGTTATGTTATTAGACTCTTCCATTACTGACTGACTGACTTGAAAAGTATACCGGAACAATCAAGCCTTTTATTCTCGAAGGGGTAGGCAGAGGTATACATTACGGCACTTAATGCCACTTTTCACTATTTCTGTTATGAGTTCCATGTAATAGGGGGTGAGCATATTGCCATATACTGGACACAATTCCAAACTCCATGCTACTACTGAGATTTTTTTTAAAACCCAGTAATACTTTGCGCGACTGCATCAAACCCAAGACCCCATGCCTGGTAGTCGCACTTGCGACCACCTTCTATACTTACTACAGAAATGTTTACATGACATGCATAAAATTCTGTTTATATGATTTTGTATCAGAATACCGATAAAGTATCTATGTTGGTTATTTGATAGTGACGATGATGACTAAATATTATCTATGTATATGTATTTAGTAAATGGATGGATAAAAACTATTTTGATAATAATGATGATAGCTGGTTTTTTATAGGTATTTATTTTATATCTATCATATTATTGTTATTTCTTGTTGGGATAGGCAGACAGCACATTGAGATGATGACAGGGTATGAAAATTAAAAATATAATTAGTATGTAAGTTAGGTAGTGAAAAAATATTAGACAAGTATTTTTTATTTTGTTGTATAATAAAACATTACTTAAACTGTCGAACACCAAGCGGTCACCGGTGACCGCAACCTATTGTTCTATAATTGTGTCTACAAAACCGATACTCGACGAGTTAAATAAAACGAATCAAAGTTTAGGAGTGGGGGCTACAACGTCATTTCTACGTATAAAATGTACATGGAAGTGACGTCACGCGACATTTCAAATCAATATATCGTCGAAAGTATTCGTTTGTGTAAGAAAATAAAAAATACGTGTCTAATGATTTAAAATAATCTACCAGACGGACATTAAAATAAAAATTAGGCATCTACCATATTGGTTAATGGTAGTATCTGGGAGTCGAATAGATTTTATACAGGTTTTTATTTAACTTGTGTGTGTGTGTGTGTGTGTGTGCGTGTGTGCGTGTGTGTGCGCGTGTGCGTGTGTGTGCGCGTGTGCGTGTGTGCGTGTGTGCGTGTGTGCGTGTGTGAGGGTGTGTGCGTGTGTGTGTGTGTGTGTGTGTGTGTGTGTGTGTGTGTGTGTGTGTGTGTGTGTGAAGTGGAAGCTTGCAACTGAATTTTGAAGCAGATATTTATTTATTTATTTAATATGCTTCATGCACAAAATGTACAAATAGGTGGACTTAATGCCGCGGGCATTTTCTACCAGTCTGACTTTTAGGTGATGCAGAGAAGAGTAAATAGTAAGTGCAAGAGGCAAGCAATGATTTTATTTAATATCTTCAGCCGATTGAGCTGAAATTTTGTATACATGTTTAGTTCGTATGACCTTAAATGCTAAGCCATGCAATTGCGATGTAAAAGCTTGTCGCGAGATTTAAGTATAAATAAATAAATAAAATAAAATTTATTTTCAAACATAAATTATCTACATATATAAATACAGTTTTGCTTATAACTAACTATATAAAATTCACAATATAAGGTGCCTGAACTAGGATATCCTGTGTTTCAAGCGATGTTAGATAAAAATAATAAACATTATTATATAATCATAAGTACTTAAATGCCAATAAGTGTAGGTACATCATTATGTACATTATTGTCATTACAATATATACTTATATTTAGGCATATCGATATACAGTAATACATAAATTATATGCTTAATATGTTTAATATGTATCTCGTATTTTTTGCATCATATCAGTTGATCAAGTTACCGCTGCGCCAACCGAATATAAGTAACTCAAACTCAAAAGCATTTATTTCAATTAAACCATAATTTGGTACTTTGAAACGTCAACAAATATTGAAATATATAATAGTCTGTCAGTCTGTCCGTCAGTGAAGCTAGGCGCTCGTTCCAAAATGTCGATTCGAGTGGAGAGAGAGCACGAGCAAGAATCTACTCTTTAAAAAAAAATGTCTGTTTTACATTGCATTTTATAAGTGAACAACTCCTGCGATGGTGCCGGAGCCGCGGAGGACGGCGGAGGACGGAGGAGGGGCGAAAATCATCCAATGACTTCTCTCGCCCGGGTTAGAAAGAGAGTGTTAGACTCTTACTCACTAAAATAAAAACCACCCCGTTCCTACTCCTGCACTTTGAGCCGGAGCCCCGGTAAACCGTTAAGTCCTTCGCGGCTTCGTATCGGCATCAGCTCTTTTGGGCCTCCCCTGCTGTGGTCTGATGGGTCTTTGAGGCGCGCGGAACGCGACGCACCGTACGCTCGGGTCTGGTTCTGGTCGGGCGGCGAGTCACCCGTGCTTGCTGTCCGCAAGCCCGCGCTTAACGGACTTAACGGGTTGCCGGGGCTTCGGGTCGAAGTGCAGGAGTAGGAATGGTGTGGTTTTTAGTCAATAAGAGTCTGACACTCCCGCTCGCCTCACCCGGGCGGGAGAAGTCATTGGATAATTTCACCCCACAAAAAAAAAGAATTGTTGTTAAGGGGCCACCCTTAATAACAATTCTTTTTTTTTTCTATCGGGTGATCCATCTGTCCAACCTATAAAAAGACAATATCTATGTAGATTTATGTAGCTTTATAGTATAGCATGCTAACTAACCATGGGTAACGGCAACTGAACAAAGGTCTGTGATTTCAGACGATGTATTCGCAGGGTCGCGCCAGCTCCCTCTGTTGGAGGTCGACGACAACTTGACCTTCTTCTCCAGTAATGCTGCCGCCTCATACCTGTTCCCCGTGCTTGATTTGACGGATGATGGACAAAGGTAGGATTTTTATATATTTTAATGTATATTTTTGAGGTTCGGTTTTCTGCTGTAAATAGTAGGGAGTATGAATTTGGGATTAAGTCTGGGTGAGTTGGCAATGGACTATTTCTAAGTTCGTAAGATAATAATTATGACGTTTTGTATGAATATGTATGTGATTATGAAAAACACAATAGAAGTCAATAAATAATATCTTAGTATTTTTTATTGGGTTTTTGACAAGTTAAATACTTGTAAATTGTCTTTTATACAGGGTTACAGGTTAAGTCGACCTAAATCCTTTAAGAGGTGGTAGTTGCCATCATTTCTGACTGATTTGACTATGGAACCCCCTAGCCCAAACTTAATCGTTCTCAAGTTATGGGACTTTGAAGATTTTTTATAAAAAATCCAGATTTTTTGTCTATTGTCCCCTTTTTTTGTGTTTTGTACCTCTAATGTTTTAGTTTTTGTATTTTTTGTGTAGCAGATTAGTTGTTCCATTATTTTAAACACATAAACTGCAATTAACTGTACCAACTGAATCGTATTAGACGACTAATTGTTAAAAAAAGAAATAAATTTCTGAAAAGTTTTTTTTCTTTGTAAGATATTGAAAAAAAGTCTATGGCAGTTGTGCTGCAGATATGCTTAAAAATATCTACGCTTCTTCAGCTTTCCGATAAGGTATAATTTGCTAGGGTGATATCAGGATTCTCGGAAAAAAACATCGATGAAAGACTCCCAGGTAATAACAAAAGTAACGGTATTTCGTACAGTTGGTCGCAGCGCCTATTGTCCTGCAATCATTGGGCTCCGAAAGCAGGAAAAAATCCTAATAAGAAAAGGGTAAAGGGTTTCAGCCTTAACGTTTGGATGGGAATAATATCAAGCTATCTAATTGGGCCTTACTTTCTTCCTCCAAATTTTTTAAGACAAGATTTACCCGATTTGCTCGACGACATACCATTAAACCTCATTCGAGACATGTGGTTTCAGCACTACGGGTGCCCCGCGCACTTCAGAAGGAGTGTCAGAGAGTGGCTAGATACTAATTACTCAAATAAGTGGATCGGAAGAGGTGGGCCTATACCGTGGCCAGCTCAACCGAGGGCTGGGCTCGCTGCCATCGCAGCGGTAAGTCCCCTCTTTGAGGAGTGGCTTGAGAGACGCTACGGCGTCCTCACCTACCGCCTGACGCAGGTCCTCACCGGACATGGAAGTTTCGGGAGGTACCTGTGTCTGATGGGGCGGGAGGAAACGTCCGGGTGTCATCACTGCGAGGACCGCCCTGAGGACACGGTGGAACACACTGTCGCGGAATGCCCTGCGTGGGCTGAGCACCGCCGTGTCCTCAGGGAAGTGATCGGCGATGGCGACCTCTCGCGTCCGGGCCTAGTGCAGGCCATGATGCGGAGCGAGGGGGACTGGGAAGCCGTCTCCTCCTTTTGCGAAGCAGTCATGCTAGCTAAGGAGGAGGCGGGACGCGTGAGGCAGCGAAGCGCTGCCTCCTCGCAACCCAGCCATCACGAAGGGCACACCGGGCGTCGGGGATCGCGGGACGATCTCCGGCCACCGTAAGCGCGGGCCTGCGGACGGCGAGCATGGGTGGCTCCCCGTCCGACCAGAAACAGACCCGAGCGTACGGCGCGTCGCGTTCCGCGCGCGCCTCAAAGAGCCATCAGACCACCACAGATGGGGCCCAATAGGGCCGATGCCGATTCGGAGTCGCGGAGAACCTAACGGGTAACCGGGGCTCCGGCTCGACGTGCAGGAGAAGGAACGGGGTGGTTTTTAGTCAGTAAGAGTCTGACACTCCCTCCCGCCTCACCCAGGCGCGAGCAGTCATTCGATGATTTTCCCCCCTTAAAAAAAAAAAAAAAAAAAAAAAAAAAAAAAAAAAAAATACCGTGGCCAGCTATAAGTCCAAACTTGACACCCATGGATTTTTATGTGTGGGGGCATGAAAAGTTTGGTTTACAACGAACCTAACCCAATAACATCTGTTGATGTTTTGAGGCAGAAAATTATTGATGCTGCTAACGAAATAAGAAGAGGACTAACAACTGGGGTAGTGAAAAGTGGCTTAAGACACAGAATGCGTGTATGTGTGCGAAATAGGGGTGGACATGTGGAACATGTATTGTAAAAATTATTAATAAACCTTATTCGTTTCCTATTTGGATTGTTTCATTTTGTTTTCTGACTAAAGTTAAATTTGACGCTTAAGTATCGTAATTTTTTACTACTACCTGGTAGCAT
This sequence comes from Spodoptera picta, assembly GCA_038387885.1. Classification (NCBI taxonomy): domain Eukaryota; kingdom Metazoa; phylum Arthropoda; class Insecta; order Lepidoptera; family Noctuidae; genus Spodoptera; species Spodoptera picta. The sequence goes on along the minus strand of JAZHFQ010000437.1, from coordinate 1,906,615 downwards.
ATCATCGATGTTTTTATTAAAAAAATCCAATAATACCATATTGTATTATACGTTATCGGAAAGCTGAAGAAGCGTAGATATTTTTAAGCATATCTGCAGCACAACTGTCATAGACTTTTTTTGCAATATCTTACAAAGAAAAAACACTTTTCACAAATTTATTTCTTTTTTTAACAATTAGTCGTCTAATACGACTCAGTTGGTACAGTTAATTGCAGTTTTTGTGTTTAAAATAATGGAACAATTAATCTGCTACACAAAAAATACAAAAACTAAAACATTAGAGGTACAAAACACAAAAAAAGGGGACAATAGACAAAAAATCTGGATTTTTTATAAATAATCTTCAAAGTCCCATAACTTGAGAACGATTAAGTTTGGGCTAGGGGGTTCCATAGTCAAATCAGTCAGAAATGATGGCAACTACCACCTCTTAAAGGATTTAGGTCGACTTAACCTGTAACCCTGTATAAACATAACATCCTCGATGAGTTAGGCAGAGGTGCACATTACGACAGTTAGCCACTGAACAATGTAACACCCACTTTTCATTATTTATGTTATGAGTCCCATGTAATAGGGGGTGAGCATAGGCTGGAATGTGCCCGGTATATATATAGATATATACCGGGCATATTCCAGACTTCATGCTACTACTGAGATTTTTTTTAAAAACCCAATACTACTTTGCTCGACCCGAGAATCGCACTTACGACCCCTCGGCCAGCGAGGCAGGCAGTCGTCGTTCTTTTATAATATGGATATGAATATAATAATTGAATTGTACACTGTACACAACAGTGGCTTTAGCCAAACGCCACTTAAGCGCTTGTCTACAGAGAGAGTAGAAAACTAAATGTCAATTCCATATAATTTGGTCTACATGTAGACAAGCGCTAAATGGCATTTGGCTACAGCTGCAGTACTAAAAGCTATAACAGTATGCAGATTAATTACTATGTTATTCGGTTTACTTACATGATTGCTTGACGAGGAACTCTACTAATTTCAAACCACTCTAGGGTCTCATGTCCTGTAGATTGCAACTTTATTTATTTTAATTCAAATTGTAATTTTTTACAACATTTTAATTTGATGTAAAACATATTTTCTTTGTCTTCTCAGCGAACAGATGCAAGAATGGGAAGCGACGCGGCTCCACCCGGCTGTGGCAGCGGTGCTGACTGCGAAGTCAGTGGCTTCAGATCTCAAGCAGGCGTTGCAAGCTCTGCTCTCTACTGTAGACTCTAACTTGGGGAAACACAAGTATATTTTAGGGGTAAGTCACCATTCCATTTACAGTGGAGCCCTGGTAATCCGGCCCCTGGCTAATCCGGCATCCCCTATAATCCGACATCGTTCACCGTTTATCGATTGAACAAGTAACAACTTATACGCCCTATTGTGCTCGACGCATAGGGTATTGTTTTGATTCTGATTGCTTAGTTTTAAATTGATTCATAAAGTTTGATTATTTTAGTACGTATGGACATTTGTTTGTACACATGTCTTGTTTAATTTACTAAATTTGACATACACAACGAAGTATGATTTGTAATCTTATCATTGGATCTGTAATTTGCCGGATTACAAGGTACTCCTTTGTAAAAAAATTCGGACTATATAGGGTTTTAGGCAGTACTCTATAATCCGACAAATTCGATAGTTCGACACTGCCCTGCATAGTGTTTGTCGACGTACCGGGGCTCCACTGTATTACCGACTTCAAAAAAAGGAGGAGGTACTATGTTCTAATGATTGTTTTGTTTTTATTTAGTAATAATACTAGCTACTGGCCCGCGGTTTGATTCGCTGCTCCTCAAAGCCTTATTGGGCCCTCCAATAGGGCTTATGCAGATGTGGACCCGCGGAGAACTTAATAGGTTACCGGGGCTCCGGCTCGAAGTGCAGGAGTAGGAACGGGGTGATTTTTTGTCAGAAAGAACGGTAACTGACGCTCTTTCCCGCTTCACCCAGGCGGGAGAAGTAATTGGATGATTTCCCCACTTAAAAAAAAAACCGCCATACATCTGGTCGTTATTGGTCGGTGACTATGTTTCCCATCCACGTTCGCTCGTCATCCTTTGGCACAGGGATATATTGTAGTCTGGAATACCACACAGTGTAATGTTGATGCTACTATCACCCTTGCAGGCCAAACTGTCAGCGGCAGACATCTCAATATGGAGTACACTCTACCCCATATACTATAACCCTGAACTAAAGTCGGGGTACTTGGCACAATGCTCGCATATATCGAGGTGGATTGAAGAGTTGGCCAGCGCTAAAGCAATACAGGTAAGATTTAAAATAAATTCATTTATTTTATTAAACGTTTTTACTGAAAACATTGCCCCACACTAGAATACGGTAGTTTCCTAAATTTTATTTTAATGTCCGCCTGCCGTAGATTAATTTAAAACATTAGACACGTATTTTTTCTTTTCTCACAAAATTAAATACTTTCGACGATATATTAATTTGAAATACCGTGTGACGTCACAGCGTGCTACATTTTGTAGCACGTTATGACGTAACGACCTCCCACTCCTAAACTTAGCGCTATTTTATATTAAACTGTCAAACACCAAGCGGTCCGGTGGCCGCATGCCGCAACCTATTGTTCTATAATTGTGTCTATAATGACGGCACTCGACGAGTTAATATTGTACCTTTATACTACAAAACAAAGAAAAACGTCTAATATTTTTTCATTATCTAACTGACGGTCTAATTAGATTTTTAATTTTCTTACCCCGGCAACTACCCAATTCTGTGTTATATGTACTACTTTCTTAGATTATTGAGACACCACTGACAAACGGTGAAGGAAAACATCGTGAGGAAACCTGGAGTTATAATTTCTAATTATAAGTTTGAAATCGCCAACCCGCATTGGCAAGCATTTTGATTACCTAATGTTGAGCATTATTCTTTTCATGTCTTCTCCGTGTGAGAAGAGGCATTTGGTCAGCAGTGGCCACTTGTAGACTGTTGATGATGGTGTGATGTGAATATTTTGTTTTAGGAAGCTGTAAAACAATGGGGAGGGTCCGCCGCGGGTCCATTTGGATCATCCTCAGCTCTGGGCATTCCACAAGTTGCTAGCTTATCCTCGCCTGTAGGGTAAGTAATAATAATATAATAATAATGATATAGCCTTTTATTCAGATCCTTAACTTACATTACGTTACACTTACAGTTAAAAAATAATCTATTATAGTCAGAATTTTAATTAGATTCCAGATTTTACAATAGCTACTGTCATTTTGTGAAATAATGATACCACATATAATAGCGTAGTGCTGAACACAAAAATCGATAAACAACCAGTGTGTGTGTTTTATAATAAATGTTACAGAAAGTGACAGCGATAGCGATAGCGATGACGGCGACAATTTATAAAATAACTTATTACCATGATACACCTATCTGTTTTATTTGTCATGTTCCTTCATGATTACATTTTTTTTATTTATTTCACACACAATTATAAAAGAAAAGTCTCAGATCGTTAACAAATCGTCAAAACTAAATTATCGGTTCAGAATATTTAATTTCGTGATATACTTAGTTTACGGGAGAAAAATTATAAACGAGAAGAATCGATCCAGAAATATTGCATTTCCATATCGAATAATTTCGCAACGTCACTATTTAGTACTTGTCATTACGTTGCAACACTGAAATTGTCAAATCTGGAATCGAGTTAAAATTCCGAGTATAGATATTTGTTGTTTGGTGATCATTTACAGATCTGTTTGCCAATCGGCAAAGACCTCCTCCAACCTTTTCCATTCTGTCCTTCCTTGAGCCACTCTGTTCCACGGCACACCGTGATGTGGAACACATCACGGTGTGCCGTGGAACGTTTATTTGAACGTATATTTGTGCCGGTTAAGTATATTTTCTAATATTCTTCTGATTTATTCCATTGCGGGATCCAAGACAAAGTCAAAGTAAAAGTTATTTATTGCAAACATAGGTAATAAGTACATAATACAGGATGAAGCATATATAATAATAGTGCGCTCTGTTTCGCCTGTCGGCATGCAATTAAGAAAATGTCAGATTGAATTTCATTAGTGAGAAAAACAATATAAATGGACTAAATGATAACAATATATATAATTAATAATGTCAAACAGAGAAGTCTATGAACACTACAAATATCAGTTCACAGTTACCTTACATTTATGTCAATATTAATTCTTATATTCAATACTATATAATATTACTATACAATAGATTCATAACCTAAGTATAAATGAGTAGGTGTGCGTTAATTATTTGCTAGATGGATTTATCTTGTAGGTACTCATCAACAATGTAATAGAAAGAATATTATAAATTAGTGGTCCCATGCAGAATACACTTTTATTGGACAGTTGTTCATGTCCCTGAGACGTCAAAGTTTTTAATAAATCGCCTATCTGATCGAATTATGTCCGTCCAGGGCGCTCTCTACTGACTTCTCCAAGCATGCTCGCTAGATGCACCTCTTTCGTAAATCTCCTAACATCCATCGGCGTAACTAAAGAGTGGTAAGTTGGCAAAATGCCACGGACTCCCAGCTGGAAGGGACCCCGTCCAGAGCTTTTTTTCTGAACTTCCCTGTTTCTTATTATGAATGGGGGCCCATTATGGTAACTAAGAGAATATCAAAATTATAATATAAAAAAGATATAATTTAAAATGTTTACGTAGGCATAGGGGGAGGGGGTAAGATCTTTGCTTACTTTTGCTGTCAAGGGGGTTGGGGGGGGTAAATAATTGTAAACAATCTGCTTACGTAATATTTGAACGGCCGCTAAGCCACTGGTAACATCCATCCTTTCTGTGTATATGACCAATATTCGAATACGGAAAGGCTACTCAATATTAAGTCGCGCTTAACTATAGTTCTGTCACAATAAATTCTATGTAAAATGCCGATACGAAGCCACGGAAGGCCTAACGGGTTGCCGGGGCTCCGGCTCAAAGTGCAGGAGTAGGAACGGGGTGGTTTTTAATCAGTAAGAGTCTGTCACGCCCTCCCGCCTCACCCAGGCGGGAGAAGTCATTCGATGGTTTTCCACCCTCGAAAAACAGAGGTTCTCGGGTTCGATTCCTAGGTCGGGCAAAATATTACTGGGTTTTAAAAAAATTGTCAGTAGTAGCACGGAGTCTGGAATTGTGCCCGGTATATGGCAATAGGCTCACCCCCTATTACATGGGACCCATAACGTAAATAGTGAAAAGTGGGTGTTACATTGTACAGTGGCATAATGTGCACCTCTGCCTACCCCTTCGGGGATAAAAGACGTGAAGTTATGTTATCTATTATGAAAAAACAGCCACCTATGCGTTCATTGTTTTGTCCCAGCTAGCTATCTTATATTAATTAATTTTTTCTCCAACAGTTCACCAGATGAGGGCGCTGCAGTCGAATTAGGTCCGACAGCGGAAGAAATACAAGCAGCCAAGGACAACTGGCTGAATGGTCTCAAGAACCTTCAGAAGCCTTTAATCCCAGGCAAATTAGTGTGAGTTGAAGTCTTCTATTATATATATTTATTTATATATGCTTTACTAGCCTTTACCCGCAGCTTCGCTCGCGTCACAAAAGGATAAAAAGTAGCCTATGTAACATATACCAATACACACAGCGTCATCTATACCAATACGGAGAACCTAACGGGTAACCGGGGCTCCGGCTCGACGTGCAGGAGTAGGAACGGGGTGGTTTTTAGTCAGTAAGAGTCTGACACTCCCTCCCGCCTCACCCAGGCGGGAGCAGTCATTCGATGATTTTCCCCCCTTAAAAAAAAAAAAAAAAAAATATACCAATAATTTCGTTTTCCCTCGAGAATATCAAATTTTTCTGGGATAAAAAGTACCCTTATCATTTAATCCAGACTTCTAACTTTAAGTCAGCAAAAATTCAAAGCAATCGGTTTAGTAGTTACGGCGTGAAAGCGGAACAAACAAACAAACAAACAAACTCACTTTCCCATTCATAATATTATTAGTAAGGAATGTACACATTTAAGTAGCTTAAAACAAACAATTCGAGTGCGTACAATGGGCGGTCTTATCACACAATGGTGATTTCTTCCAGACAACCTTTGGATCGAAATATTTGCAAGAAGCCAGATAAGGGGTATTATATTACATACTGTGTGGTGGTGGCCCGGAGGTTTAAGACGCCCGCTTCTCATACATGAGGGTGCGGGTTCGAAACCTACCAACGGCTAGTACCAATGTGACATTTTCCGAGTTATATGTACTTTCTAAGATTATTCAGACACCACTGACAAACGGTGAAGGAAAACATCGTGAGGAAACCTGGGCTTTTAATTTCTAATTATAAGTTTGAAATCGCTAACCCGCATTGAGCAAGTGTGGTGATTAATACTCAAACCTTCTCCGTGTGAGAAGAGGCTTTGCTCAGCAGTGGGCGTTTATAGGCTGTTGATGAAGATATTACATACTAGCTTTCTTCAGTTTATTTACATACTAGCTTTCTTCAGTTTATTTACATACTAGCTTTCTTCAGTTTATTTACATACTAGCTTTCTTCAGTTTATTTACATACTAGCTTTCTTCAGTTTATTTACATACTAGCTTTCTTCAGTTTATTTACATACTAGCTTTCTTCAGTTTATTTACATACTAGCTTTCTTCAGTTTATTTACATACTAGCTTCCTTCAGTTTTTTTCTTCTTTTCTGTTATTGTAACTGTTTGATTCCTCTTTGTATGTGTGTTAATGTAATTGGTGTAAAGTCGTGTTAACATTACAATAACATACATAATACATAACATCACGCCTTTTATCCCCGAAGGGGTAGGCAGAGGTGCACATTCTACCATAGTACAATGTAACACCCACTTTTCACTAGTTGTTATGAGTCCCATGTAATAGGGGGTGAGCCTATTGCCATATACCGGGCACATTTCCAGACTCCGTGCTACTACTGAGAATTTTAAAAAACCCAGTAATACTTTGCCCGACCCGGGAATCGAACCCGAGACCCCTTGCCCGGCAGTCGCACTTGCGAATACTCGGCCAACGAGTCAGTCATTACAATAATAAATAAATAAATAAATTCAGCGGCTTCGCCCGCGTTCTCGTAGTATAAAAAGTAGCCTATGTGTTATTACAGACCATAATCTAGCCCTGTTTTCACATTTCATCTCGATCCCTTCAGCCGTATTGACGGAGCCAGTCAATAATTATTTCATAAGCTACATTAAAAAAAAACCGATTTCAAATTTCAATCTCCCCTTTTTTGAAGTCGAGTAATTAATACATTAAAACCTTATCCTAAGTATAACAAACAAGTCGCGGAGAGCCTAACGGGTAACCGGGGCTCCGGCTCGACGTGCAGGAGAAGGAACGGGGTGGTTTTTAGTCAGTGAGAGTCTGACACTCCCTCCCACCTCACCCAGGCGGGAGCAGCCATTCGATGATTTTCCCCCCTTAAAAAAGTGTAATAAACACTTTTCCGAAAACCGCATCAAAAACGGTTCAGCCAATCGCGAGGTAATAGCGCACAAACATACATACATACATATGGTCAAACAGAGTACTCCCTTATTTTCCTTTTTGAAGTCGGTTAAATAATAAAATTTTGTTTCAGATTACCGGTAAAAAACAGGAAGAATGTCCTGATAACGTCAGCGTTACCGTACGTGAACAATGTCCCACATCTGGGCAACATCATCGGCTGCGTGCTCTCTGCTGACATATTCGCGAGGTAAGCGTGAATATAACTCATGTTTTGTGGACACCATGTCATGTTTGAAACAATCATTTATAGCTTTATTTCAGGAGTTGGCCGAGTGGTCGCAAGTGCGACTACCGGCCAAGGGGTCTCGGGTTCGATTCCCAGGTCGGGTAAAGTATTACTGGGTTTGTTTAAAAATTCTCACTAGTAGCACAGAGTCTGGAATAGTGTCCGGTATATGGCAATAGGCTCACCCCCTATTACATGGGACTCATAACATAAATAGTCTTGACTGCACAGTTGGTGCGGTGGCTGGGCAACCGGCTGCCGTGCAACGTGTCGCGGGTTCGATTCCCGCAAGGAACAACACTTTGTGTGATCCACAGATCGTTGTTCGGGGTCTGGGTGTCATGTGTATGTGAACTTGTATGTTTGTAAACGCACCCACGACACAGGAGACAATCCTAATGTGGGGCAAGTGCATAATGTGCACCTCTGCCTACCCCTTCGGGGATAAAAGGCGTTATGTTATGTTACTTTTTAAGTTAGGCCCGGACATTAGATCACACCCCAAGCATTCTTTAAAAAAATATTTAATGTACAGTTTTTACTTTCCTACGATTTTGTATAGATTTTAGTATAAAGATGTTAAAATTGTAATATTATTTTGTTGACAGGTACTGTCGATTATGTGACTACAACACTTTGTATATATCTGGGACTGACGAGTACGGCACGGCGACGGAAACTAAGGTAAGACTAAGCTTTTATTCTACTTGCAATAGGGTAGATGCCTAATTTTTATTTTAATGTCCGTCTGGTAGATTATTTTAAATCATTAGACACGTATTTTTTATTTTCTTACAGAAACGAATACTTTCGTTCGACGGTATATTGATTTGAAATGTCGTGTGACGTCACTTTTATGTACATTTTAAACGTAGAAATGACGTTTTAGCCCCCACTACTAAACTTTGATTCGTTTTATCTAAGTATTGTTTTATTATACGACAAAATAAAAAATACGTGTCTAATATTTTTTCATTGCCTAACTTACGGACTAATTAGATTTTTAATTTTCATACCCTGTCATCATCCCTATTATGTATGTACTAACTTCCCTCGCGTTTCCGTCATATAAAAAGCACCCCATGTGTTATTCCAGACTATAATCTAACCCTGGTCTACCTACGTCACACGAATTTCATGATTTTATGGCCCCTCCCCCCCGTCCTTGTCACAGCTAGTCACATTTGTGAGACTCTCCCCCCTCCCCCCTAGTGTGACGTCACATTTTTCAGAATTACAGTATAGAAACTATTGTTATTTTTATTTCCACTTGAATTACTTTAAACAAATACATACATAACATCACGCCTTTTATCCTCGAAGGGGTAGGCAGAGGTGCACATTATACCACTGTACAATGTAACACCCACTTTTGACTATTTATGATGAGTCCCATGTAATAGGGGGTGAGCCTATTGCCATATACCGGGCACAGTTCTGCCCGACCCAGGAATCGAACCCGAGACACGTTGCGCGGCAGCCAGTTGCCCAGCCACCGCACCAACCGTGCAGTCTAAACAAATATTATTAATGTCAAATCAAACAATTAACAAAATGAAAAACATTATTATGGTTATATTTTGTATTTTAACGCAGGTTATAGTAGTTTTTGAAAACCGTCTGTATGGCGACTGGACGCCTTTTGAAACTACGTCATTTTTTGTACGGGCGGCAATTCGACTCTATTATACAATATGTAACTTAAATAACGCACATCCTGAAAATAGTTTGTTCAGAATCGATTTATATAATTTTTAGTATAGGTAATTTTTTATCCCAAAAATAATTAAAGCTACGGAAATTATTGTCATATTAGCCCTGTAATGTTAAAACGAATCGAAATGGACCGTAAGTGAAAGCAAAAAGACTTTTAAAATCGCAGTTTTATTTGTATTCATACAAATTCTATCATTCAATACAAAATAAAGAAAAATAACCCTTATGACAAGACCAGTAAGGATGCATGTACATGTTAAATTTAAAATTTAGTGTATGTATTATGATTATAACATAATATTGTAATTGGGGTGTTTGAGGGTGTGCGTTAATTACGTTACATGTTGTATATTATATCTCAATGGTTTAAAATGAAATGAAATTATTTTTCAGGCATTAGAAGAAGGTATATCGCCCCGTGAGATTTGTGACAAATATTTCGATATACACAATTCAGTGTATCGCTGGTTCAATATCGGCTTCGACTATTTTGGTAGAACTAGTACGCCGCAACAGACCGAGTGAGTATTATTTAATGATATTTTTTTGATTCGATCCCTCTATAAGACAATAGTACTGTTTTTTTGGACATTTCGACAATTGGGTACTTTAACTAAAATCGCCGGTTATTCACGTGAATATACCGAGAAAAGCTCTACTGGGAGCTAGGCGGAAGAACCCCTCTGTGGTTCGAAACTAGTAGAGCTTTTCTCAGTATATTCTCGTGAGTAACCCGCAATTTTTAGTTAATTTAGTATGTCTCACGATAGTTATTATAAAAACAATCGGGTACTTGCAAACTAGTCAGATTCAATACTTTTTTTCGAACTGTCAAAAACGACAGTTTTCTATAAATTTTGTACGAGATCATGTATTCTGACGTCACGTTTTTTAGCGTCAAACAGCATAGTTATTTGTTAAAAATGTACTGGAAAAATACTAGTTAAGTTGGTCATAAAATCAATTAATGAAACTGTGATTATTTTTTTAACATTTTATCGTATTGAACAGTCGAAATAATTTATTTTTGATAAAGGCAAATACCCAATTGGGTGGACGACTAATTTTTATTTTAATGTCCGTCTGGTAGATTATTTAAAAACATTAGACACGTCAATATAATAGAATCAGGTGTAACTTTGTGGAAGTCCATGCTGCACTAACAGCTGGGAAAATGTGGAGTTTTTATTCCACCGAAGGAATGAATTTGCAGCACACAAAGTGCAGTACCCTCCCGCCCGCAGTTTTTTTTCTTTTTATGGTATAAGTCGGTAAACGAGCAGACGGATCACCTGATGTTAAGCAATCGGCGTCGCCCATGGACACCTGGAACACCAGAGGCGTTACAAGTGCGTTACCGGCCTTTTGGGGGTTTCTGTCCTTCCGGCCGATTCCTTTCGGCCAGGAAGGACTGGATTTTTATGTTGGATACCCTCGATAAATGATGGAGGAAGACTATAGGGATTAGGAATTGGAAACTTGTTGGGGATTCAGGGATTGGGAGTTTGGTGAGGGGGGGTAATTGGGCCTCAGGTAACCTCACTCACACGACGAAACACAACGCAAGCGTTGCTTCACGTCAGTTTTCTGCTCGGCCGTGGTATCACTCCGGTCGAGCCGACACAGTAATGCCGAAGCATGGCTTTCCCACACTTAAAACGCATTTTTTTTTGTTTTATTCTGCGATCAGTCTGTACGACTATAATCAGGTTTGTTGTTATTGTTGCTGGGGTTTGGAGAGGAGGAGCCATTACTCCGACTCCCCTTAGTTATCTAGCACATCCGCCCTCTTGAGTCGTCTAAATTGGTTTGGTTGTAACAGCATGGATGACAATGGGTTTGGGTGATCTGTCAGACTGTCCCTGTAGTTGGCAGAGTATTTCTTTATTTCATCCAGTATAGCTAGCAGAGATGTGACACAAAACGTACAACAAATCACTCGAACCACACTCCAAATATGTTTCGCTCCTCCACGGAGCATCTTCAGGACGTTGTTGACTCGGCGGCTTCCGCTCCTCGAACTAGTTTTACATTTTGTAATAAAAGAAAAAATGTGTTTAATATTTTAACCTGTAATTTTCCAAACGGACATGAAATTCAATTTTACTACCCTATTAAAAAATCTGCATCAAAATCCGTTACGTAGTTTTAAAGATCTAAGCACATATAGGGGTAAAGTAAAAAATCGACTTTGTTTTTTACAATGTAGTGATTATATGACATAATATCACGCCTTTTAGCCCCGTAGGAGTAGGCAAAGGTGAACATTACGGCACAAAATGCCTCTCTACGATTGAGCACCCACTTTTCACTATGTATTTTAAAGGTGGTGAGCCTATTGTGCCTAATGTAGTGGTTGTTCACAGAATAGCGCAGAGAATGTTCCTGAAGTTAAAAGACAATGGTTTCGTCAGCTCACAGTCGGTGGACCAGCTACTTTGTACCAACTGCGACAGGTTCCTAGCTGACAGGTAAGTACGTTTTTATTATCTTATGACATCATGACTTCACGCCTTTTATCTTCGAAGGGGTAGACAGAGGTGTACATTATCCTACTGTACAATGTAACACCCACTTTTCACTATTTATGTTATGAGTCCCATGTAATAGGGGGTGAGCCTATTGCCATATACCGGGACAATTCCAGACTCCGTGCTACTACTAAGAATTTTTTTGAAAAACCCAGTAATACTTTACCCGACCCGGGATTCGAACCCGAGACCCCTTGCTCGAGTCGCACTTGCGACCACTCAGCCAATGAGGCAGTCATGTTGAGTTATTATCTTATCTACATATATATTTCATCCCGATCTCTTCAGCCGTTTTCGTTTTGACGTGATTGATTAACGAACATACACACAAACATACAGACTTTCGCATTTAATTGTAAATGCGAAATTTATAAAATTAATTAGTAAGATATAAGCGTAGATAATATTATTATTAATTCACATGAGTAGTAACCCGCGATTTTTAGTTAATCTAATATGTATCACGATAGTTATTATAAGAATACTTTTTTTATGGCATAAGCCGGTAAACGAGCAGACGCATCACCTGATGGTAAACAATCGGCGTCGCCCATAGACACCTGGAACACCAGAGGCGTTACAAGTGCGTTACCGTCATTTTGGGGATTAGGAGTTTGAGGATTCAGGGATTGGGGAGATTGGGGAAAGAGAGGGTAATTGGGCCTCCGGTAACCTCATTCACACGACGAAACACTACGCAAGCGCTGCTTCACGTCGATAATTATTGTTTCTAGATTCGTAGAAGGTACATGTCCGTACCCTGGGTGTGGCTACGAAGGCGCCCGTGGAGACCAGTGCGACAAGTGCGGCAAGTTGATCACTGCGACGGAACTGGTGACCCCGCGGTGTAAGGTCTGTGGGACGACCCCATCGGTGACCCCTAGCCAACAACTCTTCATTGAACTGGGACAGGTACGACTTTGAACCGACTTCAAAAATAAAGGGTTCTCAATTTGACCTGCTTGTAAGTACGTTTGTATGCAAATATCTCGCAATTGGCTGAACTGTGCCTTTAGCCAAACGCCACTTGCGCTTGTCTACAGAGAGAGTAGGAATCAATATGTATGGGGATGACACTGACAAGTGTCAAAATTTACGTCAATACCATATAATTTGGTTTTCTATTCTACTCTACTAGTTTCGAACCGCATAGGGCTTCTTCCTCATGAGTAGCATGCGCGGTCGCGGCGATGTCGCGTAGCCTACTGTCGATTCGAGACTAGTAGAGCTTCTCTCAGTACATTCATTTGAGTACCCCGCGATTTTTAGTTAATTTAGTATGTCTCACGATAGTTATTATAAAAAATGCTGAAGTTTTATCCGTGTGAGCAGAGGTCTTTGGTCATCAGTTGCCACTTATAGACTGTTGCTGTCATGGTATCATTTCGAGTATATTGTATAACAATATTTGTGATAATTCCCCCACAGTTGGAACCGTCGATCCGCACGTGGATGACGTCGACGGAGAAGCAATGGTCCCCGCCGGCGCGGGCGGTGTCCCGCGCCTGGATGCGGGAGCCACTGCGGGCGCGCGCCGTCACCAGGGACCTCAAGTGGGGGGTACCTGTACCTGTCGACGGGTTCACCAATAAGGTAACAATTAATGGGGCCTGCCTCGTGCCGGCTAAGTGGTCTCGAGTTCGATTCCCGGGTCGAGCAAAGTGTTACTGGGTTTAAAAAAAAATGTCAGTAGTAGCACGGAGTCGGAAATTGTGCCCGGTATATGGCAATAGGCTCACCCCCTATTACATGGGACTCATAACATAAATAGTGAAAGTGGGTGTTACATTGTGGCAGTGGCATTAAGTGCCGTAATGTCCACCTCTGCCTACCCGTTTGAGGATAAAAGGCGTGATGTTATGTTATATGTAATGTGGACTACAATATTTTTATTCACCACTTGCCGCTGGTATGAACTTGTCGTTCTTCGTCCAATATATACGCGATTGAACGTTCAGTATTTGACAACTACTGTGATTGGACAGAAAAACTCTTCTACATTTGCCGCTATCTACATTCTTCGTTCTTCTCAAAAAATAAATCGTATATTTAAATGAATTTGACTGCTCGGTTGGCGCGGTGGCTGGGCTACTGGCTGCCGCGCAACGTGTCGCGGGTTCGATTCCCGCACTGAACATCTCTTTGTGTATACACATGACACCCAGACCTGGAACAACAATCTGTGGATCACAGAAAGAGTTGCTTCGTTCGGGAATCAAACCGGTTGTCAAGCAAAGCCGGTTGCCGGTGCTTTAAAGCGAAGTTTAAAACGTATATTTAAATTAGTTTATAATATTTAATTTGTATTATTATATTGTTACATTATATATATATTGACTGCATGGTTGGCGCGATGCTTGGGCTACTGGCTGCCGCGCAACGTGTCGCGGGTTCGATTCTCGCACGGAACAACTCTTTGTGTGATCCAGAGTTTGTTATTCCGGGTTTGAGTGTCATGTGTATGTGAATTTGTATGTTTGTAAAGGCACACACGACACAGGAGGAATCCTAGTGTAGGGCAAAGTTATTAAAAAAAACATAACATAACATCACGCCTTTTATCCCCGAAGGGGTAGGCAGAGATGCACACAGAAGTAACACCCACTTTTCACTATTTATGTTATGAGTCCCATGTAATAGGGGGTGAGTCTATTGCCATATACCGGGCACAGTTCCAGACTCCGTGCTACTACTGAGAATTTTTTAAAAACCCAGTAATACTTTATTATAAATTATTAAAAAAAATTAAATGTGTCATATTCTATTTTGCAGGTATTCTACGTCTGGTTTGACGCGCCCATCGGCTACCTCAGCATCACGCAGAACGCGACTAAAGAATTTGAAAAATGGTGGAAACCGGACAAAGAGTATAATGTAAGTTACTTTACTATCAAAACTTTATTTTTCGGCACTGCTGGGCCGGCTCGACCGGAGTGATACCACGGCCGAGCAGAAAACCGACGTGAAGCAACGCTTGCGTTGTGTTTCGTCGTGTGAGTGAGGTTACCGGAAGCCCAATTACCCTCCCCTTCCCCTTCTCTAATCTCCCCAATTCCTGAATCCCCAACAATCCTCAAATTCCTAATCCCCAAAAAGCCTGTAACGCACTTGTAACGCCTCTGGTGTTCCAGGTGTCCATGGGCGGCGTCGATTGCTTAACATCAGGTGATCCGTCTGCTCGTTTACCGACTTATACAATAAAAAAAACAAATTATCTGCACTAAAATTCTACTAATATTATAATTAACTTCTGCCCGCGGCTTTGCCCGCGTTCCCGTTCAGATAAATAGTAGCCTATGTGTTGTTCCAGACTATAATCTACCTGACTAGCTGTCTATCACATAAGTAAGGTGCAAAATGTATTGTTAAGTACGTTTATTCGGCGTGGTGGTTAGGTTTATGACGCACTTCTCATACATGAGGGTGCTGGTTCGAAACCTACCAACGGCAAGTACCAATGTGACTTTTTCCGAGTTATATGTACTTTCTAAGATTATCTAGACACCACTGACAAACGGTGAAGGAAAACATCGTGAGGAAACCTGGGCTTATAATTTCTAATTATAAGTTTGAAATCGCTAACCCGCATTGAGCAAGTGTGGTGATTTATGGTCAAACCTTCTCCGTGTGAGAAGAGGCTTTGCTCAGCAGTGGGCATTTATAGGCTGTTGATAATGATGAAATACGTTTATTTGAAATCTAATGTTATATAATGGTTTGCAGGTGAAACTATATCAGTTTATGGCCAAAGACAACGTTCCGTTCCACTGCATCATGTTTCCTGCCACCCTGATGGGAGTCAACGAAGGCCATGTCCTCGTCAGTCACTTGTTTGCGACAGGTAATTATTGTCACATAACATAACATCACGTCTTTTATCCCCGACGCCATAGGCAGAGGTGCACATTACGGCACTTAATGCCACTGTACAATGTAACACCCACTTTTCACTATTTATGTTATGAGTCCCATGTAATAGGGGGTGAGGATATGACACATAGGACCCACTTGGTTTTTAGTCAATTTTCCGTGGTGTTTGGCGGCTGGCATTTGTGGGGCATTTGTGCACGATGGGGTATACGTGTTCTAGAGTGGAGACCGCGTCTAGGCAAATGCAGTGTAGGGCGCCCTCCAGCTAGGTGGAGCGACGACATCTGCAAGGAGGCTGGCAGTGGTTGGATGAGAAGAGCTGAAGACCGAGCTCAGTGGCGTGCCATAAGAGAGGCCTATGTCCAGCAGTGGACGCATATGGGCTGATGATGATTGGCGACTGGGCTTCACCCAGTTGTACTGTCTCTTTGTACCTTTAGGTTTAATTCATTCTGTCTCCTGCAGTAATTCAGCGAGGGAAGTGGAAACTATCGTTTGTTTCTTCTTCTCCTCTTGTTATATCTTCTGATTCACTTCGTTGCACACCAAGACAGTTATTCATGTCCCTGGGACGCGCTGGACTTCAGTGTTCCGGTGTTTTCATGGTTGTATCTACTGTAGATCCTGGTGCCAGGAGTTGCAGCGGTTTTGGGAGGTTGTGGCGGGACTGTCCTATATAAATAAAAAAGTAGAGGGTGAGCCTATTGCCATATACCGGACACAATTCCAGACTCCGTGCTACTACTGATATTAAAAAAAAAAACCAGTAATACTTTGCCCGACCCGGGAATCGAACCCGAGACCCCTTGTCCGGCAGTCGCACTTGCTACCAGCTACCATAGAGGTCAAAGAGGCAGACACTTTGAACGAACTTAAAAAACTATGATTTTAAATGAAATATGTTTTTGTTCCCAGAATATCTGAACTACGAGGACGGCAAGTTTTCCAAGTCGAGAGGTGTGGGCGTGTTCGGGACAGACGCACAGGTAAGCTATTTTATCTATAGAGGTATATATTCTTTCCAATTCATCTACGAAATAAGATTATTTAGACGCCACTGACAAACGATGAAGGAAAACATCGTGAGGAAACTTGGGCTTATAATTTGTAATTATAATTTCTAATTATAATTTGTAATTATAATTTCTAATTATAAGTCTGAACTGCCTCGTTGGCCTAGTGGTCGCAAGAGCGACTCGGGTCTCGTGTTCTATCCCCAGGTAGTGCAAAGTATTACTGGGCTTTTTAAAATTGTCAGTAGTAGCATGGAGTCTAGAATTGTGCCCGGTACATGGCAATAGGCTCACCCCCTATTACATGGGGCTCGTAACATAAATAGTGAAAAGTGGGTGTTACATTGTACAATGGCATTAAGTGCCGTAATGTACACCTCTGCCTACGACCCCGCGACCTCTCGCCGAGCAGTCGCACATGCGACCACTCGGCCGACGAGGCAAATAACAGATAATCCTTACTAATATTATAAATTGGAAAGTGAGTTTGTTTGTTTGTTCTGCTTTCACGCCGTAACTACCGAACCGATTGCTTTGAATTTTTGCAGGCGTAAAGTTAGAAGTCCGGATTAAATAATAGGGTACTTTTTATCCCGGAAAAAATAGATATTCCCGAGGGAAAACGAAATTATTGGCCGCGGGTAAACGCTAGTATATTAATATATGTATATGTTGTTTCAGGACACAGGTATACCATCAGACGTGTGGCGTTTCTACCTGGCTAGCATTCGACCTGAAACTTCAGACTCGAGCTTCAGCTGGATCGAACTAGGCACAAGGTGAGTTTAGATATTTATTTATCTTCGACAATTACATGGCGTGATGTTTTGATAAAGTACTATGAGTTCGTATGCGCTTTCGAAGTTTGCTGTTTGCAATGGTTCACCAGTTATTTGTTGTTTTAAGCATTTTATTTCTTTGTAAAACTATTGTATTAACATGACAGAACTATTTTACTTCGGGACGTAAACGAAATAGATTCCACGGTGTATAATTAGGTACTTTTCTTAATCAAAAATATATTATTTCGACTGTTCAATACAATAAAATAATCACACTTTCATTCATTGATTTTATGACCAACTTAATTTTAGTATTTTTCCAGCAAATTTTTAACTAATAACTATGTTGTTTGTCTCTAAAAAATGTGACGTCACAATACACAATCTCGTACAAAATTCATAGAAAACTGTCGTTTTTGACAGTTCGAATAAAGTATTGAATTTTTCTAGTTGGCAAGTACACAATTTCTATGTATTACTTGTTACATATGAATTTGTATATTACAGAAATAATTCGGAGTTATTAAACAACTTGGGCAACTTCTGTCATCGGTCGCTGAGTTTCTGCGCGAATACGTTCAAGGGTCGAGTCCCGAACGTGGCATTCACGCATGCTGACTATGAGCTCATCGCCTTAGTTAACAGAGAGGTTGTCGGTACGTATATTATGTTTTTATAATAACTATCGTGAGACATACTAAATTAAATAAAAATCGCGGGTTACTCACGTGAATATACAGTGAGCTGCGCGACATCGCTGCGACCGCGCACGCTGCTCATGAGGAAGAACCCCTCTGTGGTTCGAAACTAGTAGAGCTTTTCTCAGTATATTCAGGTATATTATATTTACTACATTTCTATATCGAATTATAGAATTATCTACATTTCTGTATAGAGATTTTCTTTTTCGATTTTTTTGACTGGATTTTAGTGTTACATTGTTCTCGCACAATCGAACCAACAAAACTATGTAACTAGTAAATTGTATTGTG
Organism: Spodoptera picta; assembly: GCA_038387885.1. NCBI lineage: Eukaryota > Metazoa > Arthropoda > Insecta > Lepidoptera > Noctuidae > Spodoptera > Spodoptera picta. Next base: position 1,887,931 of record JAZHFQ010000437.1, on the reverse strand, counting down.
AACCTGATTGAAAAAGAGTAACCTATGGAGTTTCTTGCTCGTTCTTCTACATAGGAATCTACACCTTGGAATGAGCAAATAGCTTCACTTTTAATTTATTTTTTTTTGACGTTTAAAAGTGCCTTCCTGGTCTACCTCGAGGTAATTGAAATAAATGATTTTGACTTTGACTTTTTTGAATTTAACAGAACTATACTTAAACGACTTAAAATTGAGTAACATTTGTGTATTTTAGCGTTACTGGTAAAGTCAAAATCAAAGCATTTATTACAATTAAACCATAATTTGGTACTTGAAACGTCAACAGATACAAAATAAATAATAGTCTGTCAGTCAATCCGTCAGTGAAGCTAGGTGAAGCTAGGTGCTCATTCCGAAACGTAGATTCGAATGGAGAAGAAACTCCATTCGTTAAACTGAGAACTATAATATTTTGAGCCGGTTAGAAACAATACTATATAATAATAATAAAAAGAATTATTAATCTTGTTATGTTGGTGGATTGTTAAATTATAGTCGGATTTATTTTATTTGGATTTATTACAATAATGAATAGCGGCGTTAATGACGAGTGTCCTACCTTATATAACACACTACTTCCGCACGGTTTCACTCGCTCTGCTCGGCGCCTATTAATCGTAGCGTGATGTTTTATAGCCTATAGCCTTCCTCGATAAATGGGCTATCCAACACAGAAATAATTTTTCAAGTCGGACCAGGAGTTTCGGAGATTAGCGCGTTCAAACAAACAAACAAAAAAACAAACTCTTCCGCTTTATATAATAGTATAAGATATAAGATTATAGTGAGGGGGCCAGTGGCGTGCACAGATTTTCGAGACAGGGTAGGCAATTAAATATCGTATGATTAAACCCCTCCCCCCCCCCGCCGGTCATACAATCATACTCATACAAGACAGGTAGATGTGCAGAATACATTTTGAAAAGTGCGTTCAAGAATATTGTGTCGCCAAATTACATACACTGACATCTCGCGTATTTTTTGTGAACTACTTCATCAGCTATGGAATAAGCCAACAAAACTTACAAATAATTGAACATCTATTAATTATACTAATAATGAAGCATAAATTTGATGAACCAAATTCAATTATCGAATTGCTTAATAATCTATTCAAAATCATAGTATATTACGAATTTAAGAACGTAGGTACCTACCAACAAACAAAACAATAACAAGCGCGGCCGGCTGTGGCCGAGCCGAGTATAAGCGGTACATTTGTTTACATTACATAATTATTAATAATAAATTAATATGTAAATCAGTACAACCCGAAGTCTAAGTTGATATTTTTAAGAATTATCAAACAAGAAAATCAAATAAAAGATCCATTATAGTACATAATATTTACACTACCTACCTTTGACTTGGGTCAATTCTCGTAACTTGAGTACTGCCTATGGTCATTACCTGAATCTAGTCATTGTAGGACACATTTTTGCGAAAACTTACTGTTTTTAACTTTCAACAAACAAAAATTATCTATTATCAACACAAACGTCACAATCGAATAATATAGGTACTTGTACTAAACACTGATAAACAAATACACTATTTGAAAAATCTACACATGCATTTAACTACTTCTACACATATTTATACAACTTTATGTTTAAAACTAATTCCTTATAATTTAAACGAAAACATAAACAAAGCGATCGCGCATCACATGAAAACAATATGGCCGAAAACATTGGAATGAATGAACCCATCGTAGTCAATTGAGTGTTTATTATAAAAAAAACAAAACGTTAATTTACATAAGTCAAATGGAATTCCGTCATTGTCTTATTATTATTTTCCAATAAGAAACATTCGTTGATAATAATTTGAAACTTTGAGTAGCGGCAACTTGACGATTTGATAACTTCCTTTTAACTTTTAAAATAATAAAGTCAACTCCTCGTTTAAAGTTTCTATAAATCGACAACGCGTAAAAATGTTAAGATTTAATTAAAATACCTGAAACATATTTTTTAGTATGTATAATTATAAAAAGACATTCGCATTATATCGAACGTGTTCAGAAGTTTTAACAAAAAATTCAATAGATGGCAATGAATTTTTTGCGTTTATGAATGGTTATTCTCTGCTGTGACCATAGTCACGTGACCTTCACGCATGCGCGTTGCATACTTTTTGTGACGTCACAACCAACAACCAAGATTTAAGGAATAGTAGCGCATGCGTGGTGCGTGCGGAGCGCATTCATTGCTTTACAAAGGCGTGCGGTCCGTGTATAGTTTATGTGAATGTATATTTATGTTAGCTGTTTTTTTACAAACTTTTATTTTATTATTGAACCTTAATAAACGCGTTTGTACATTTTATTTCAAGCAAAGCCTTTTTGCCTATATGGACTGCACGCCACTGGAGGGGGCCATTACTTACTAATTAGTGATGTTGGTACAGACTAAACATTCATGTAATTAATCTTGTTTGTCAGCGTATGTGCAACACATGGAGAAGGGTCGACTCCGCGAGGCGTTACGTCACGTGTTGTCAATATCTCGGCTCGGGAACCAACACATGCAGTTCCAGCAGCCCTGGGTGCTGCTCAAAGGGTCTGATGATGACAAGTAAGTTGTTAAAACCCCCTCCCCTTTTATATCTCAAAAATCCACAAATCCCTAACTAATTATTTTTGCGACAAGCCCGCCACAACCTCCCGAAACCGCTGCAAGTCCTGTTCACCAGGATCTACAGTAGATACAACCATGAAAACATCGGAACACTGAAGTCCAATGTCCCAGGGACATGAGTAACTATCTTGGTTTCGGGAGAATTGAATCAGAAGATATTTTAAGATAAGAAGAAAGAAACGATACATTCCACTTCCCTCGGTGAATTACTGCAGGAGATAGAATGTCTCAGTTCAAGTTCAATTAAGCCTAAAGGCACAAAAGAGACTGCACGACTGGGAGACAGCCCGGTAGTCGACTTTGCTGATTTTGCAGCCTAGTCGAATTTGCTCGTTTGCCCAGCTATGTCATCAAAAGACCCACTTAACTCGTCGAGTACCGCCATTATAGACACAATTATAGAACAATAGGTTGCGGTCACCGGTGACCGCTTGGTGTTTGACAGTTTAAGATAAAGCTATAATTCTGTATTTTTATGTGATGATGGACCGGTTACCTAGCAGTATCACCTGATGGTAAGCAATCAGCGTCGCCCATGGACACCTGGAACATAAGAGGTCCGCGTAACTAGTGCGTTGTCCGCATGTTGGACAATGGCATCGTAATCGGTTCAGGCAATCGATAATCTGCGATTGATATAAAAATGAGAATTTCCTTGCTTTTCTTTGAGGTCGGTTAAACGTTATGTACTCTTGGGAGCAATTAGCTCTCGTTTTAAACGTAACTAAATTGCCTTTCATACGACATAGGTACGTTACCAATTAATAAAATATTTGAATTAGAAAATATTCATCAAGAAATAACAAAGAAAAATAGTTAGTAACTCCGTTTGTTTGCTTTCAAGTGTGTTTCATTTTAAAACCTTTTCAACACAACATAACATCACACCTTTTATTCGCGAAGGGGCAGGCAGAGTTGTACATTACGGCACTTAATGCCACTGTACAATGTAACACCCACTTTTCACTATTTATGTTATGAGTCCCATGTAATAGGGGGTTACCCTATTGCCATATACCGGGTACTATTCCAGACTCCGTGCTACCAGTTAATGAGATTTTTAAATGTTTTCAGAAAATGTGGAGCCACAGCGATTGGTCTATGTTGTCAGTTGGTTGCGTTGCTATGCGCTCTGCTGACCCCCTACCTACCAGAAACCACGAGGAAACTCAGAGAACAGCTCAACTTGAAGCCAGAGAAGCTGAGGATCAACCCTGAGTGAGTAGGTTATGTCCATACTGCTAGTCAGTCACTTGCTTAATCCCCAATCAAATTGACAATAGGGATGATGACAGAGTATGAAAATTAAAAATCTAATTAGACCGTAAGTTAGGTAATGAAAAAATATTAGACACGTATTTTTTTATTTTGTCGCATAATGAAACAATACTTAGATAAAACGAATCAAAGTTTAGGAGTGGGGGCTAAAACGTCATTTCTACGTTTAAAATGTACATAGAAGTGACGTCACGCGACATTTCAAATCAATATATCGTCGAAAGTATTCGTTTCTGTAAGAAAATAAAAAGCAGCGCGACAATCGCGCTCATGAATATGAGCCTCTAGCATGGCTTGAAACTAGTCGAGTTCCTCGTCAAACATTTACGTGAGTAAACCGAACATAATAAATAATTTAGTATGTCTCACGAAAACCTGATTGTTTCTTGCTCATTCTTCCCCATAGGAATCTACACCTTGGAATGAGCAAATAGCTTCACTTTTAATTTTTTTTAACATAACATCAACAACACCTTTTATTCCCGAAGGGGTAGACAGAGGTGCACATTGCCTACGGCACTTAATGCCACTTTACAATGTAACTCCCACATTGCACTATTTATGTTATGAGTCCCATACGTATATACCGCATATACCGGGCACAATTCCAGACTCCGTGCTACTACTGAGATTCTTAAAAAAACCCAGTAAATCTTTGCCCGACCCGGGAATCGAACCCGAGACCCCTTGCCCAGCAATCGCACTTGCGACCTCTCGGCCAATGAGGCAGTCTAATTTTTTTTTTATTGAATTTAAAAGTGCCTTCAGGGTCATCCATATAAATTACGTCACACGTTAAGGGGGAGGGAGGGTGTTGACGAAGTGTGACATTGTGTGACAAGGGGGGGGGAGGGATCCTAAACTTTGTGATGTCACATTTCAAAAACTATTATAACCTGCGTTGAAATACAAAATATAACTGTATTAATGTTTTTTATTTTGTTAATTGTTTGATTTGACATTAATATTTGTTTAAAGTAATTTAAGTGGAAATAAAAATAACAATAGATTCTATTCTGTAATTCTGCAAAATGTGACGTCACACTAGGGGGGAGGGGGGAGGGTCTCACAAATGTGACTAGCTGTGACAAGGACGGGGGGGAGGAGCAAAAAAATCATGAAATTCCTGTGACGTGATTTATGGATGACACCTTTCTGGTCTAATTGAAATAAATGACTTTGACTTTATGTACCTTTGTATACAGGAAGCCGTCTTTGCTCCAATATTTGCCAGCTGGACACGTGATCGGCAAACCGGAGCCATTGTTCACGAAGATAGAGACGGAACTACTGTACAAGTTGCGAGCCAAGTACGCTGGCACGCAGAGCGAGCGAGCCAACAATAGTAAGGTCAGTACTGACGGGGGCTGCGTCTGCGCATACCACGAGTATTTGCATATATTTAGGTACATGTATGTGTTCTACAATACAAACTAGCTTCTGACCCCGGTTTTGTCCGCGTTCCCGTAGGATAAAAAGTCGCTCTTCTTAGTCGATTGCCTGACTTTTTTTATGGTATAGGCCGGTAAACGAGCGGACGGATCACCTGATGGTAAGCAATCGTCGCCGCCCATGGACACCTGGAACACCAAGGCGTTACATTACCAGCCAGAGCTGAGCTGCTACACTGCTGAGGATCGTGACTCCATCTGATTTTGCTAACTAGATGTCTTTTTTTATGGAGTGAGCTGGTAAACGAGCAGACTGATCACCAGATGGCGACATTGACATCTGGAGTTACAAGGAATTTGAGGACTGTTGGGGATTCAGGGATTGTGGAAATTGGGGAACCGGGGGGAGGGAGCGTAATTTGCTTCCTGCCTAACTAAACTAAATTTTTTTCACTCTGGGAAAATGCGGTGCATACGTTATGTGGGGCTCGAACCCACTAAAAAGCCCGAGGTGTGACACTCGCGCATGCGGGCGGGCCACGAGAACTGTACTCGGCCACTGCGTGCGCGCCCCGCGCTGCGCCCGCGCGACGTGACAAAACGCCGGCTCCTCCGGCCGGGCGGCGCCCGCGCGACGTGACAAAACGCTGGCTCCTCCGGCCGGGCGGCGCCCGCGCGACATGACAAAACGCCGGCTCCTCCGGCCGGGCGGCGCCCGCGCGACGTGACAAAACGCCGGCTCCTCCGGCCGGGCGGCGCCCGCGCGACGTGACAAAACGCCGGCTCCTCCGGCCGGGCGGCGCCCGCGCGACATGACAAAACGCCGGCTCCTCCGCCCGGGCGGCGCCCGCGCGACGTGACAAAACGCCGGCTCCTCCGCCCGGGCGGCGCCCGCGCGACGTGACAAAACGCCGGCTCCTCCGGCCGGGCGGCGCCCGCGCGACATGACAAAACGCCGGCTCCTCCGCCCGGGCGGCGCCCGCGCGACGTGACAAAACGCCGGCTCCTCCGCCCGGGCGGCGCCCGCGCGACGTGACAAAACGCCGGCTCCTCCGCCCGGGCGGCGCCCGCGCGACGTGACAAAACGCCGGCTCCTCCGCCCGGGCGGCACCCGCGCGACATGACAAAACGCCGGCTCCTCCGGCCGGGCGGCGCCCACATGACAAAACGCCGGCTCCTCCGCCCGGGCGGCGCCCGCGCGACGTGACAAAACGCCGGCTCCTCCGCCCGGGCGGCGCCCGCGCGACGTGACAAAACGCCGGCTCCTCCGCCCGGGCGGCGCCCGCGCGACGTGACAAAACGCCGGCTCCTCCGGCCGGGCGGCGCCCGCGCGACATGACAAAACGCCGGCTCCTCCGCCCGGGCGGCGCCCGCGCGACGTGACAAAACGCCGGCTCCTCCGGCCGGGCGGCGCCCGCGCGACATGACAAAACGCCGGCTCCTCCGCCCGGGCGGCGCCCGCGCGACGTGACAAAACGCCGGCTCCTCCGCCCGGGCGGCGCCCGCGCGACGTGACAAAACGCCGGCTCCTCCGGCCGGGCGGCGCCCGCGCGACATGACAAAACGCCGGCTCCTCCGCCCGGGCGGCGCCCGCGCGACGTGACAAAACGCCGGCTCCTCCACCCGGGCGGCGCCCGCGCGACGTGACAAAACGCCGGCTCCTCCGCCCGGGCGGCGCCCGCGCGACATGACAAAACGCCGGCTCCTCCGGCCGGGCGGCGCCCACATGACAAAACGCCGGCTCCTCCGCCCGGGCGGCGCCCGCGCGACGTGACAAAACGCCGGCTCCTCCGCCCGGGCGGCGCCCGCGCGACGTGACAAAACGCCGGCTCCTCCGCCCGGGCGGCGCCCGCGCGACGTGACAAAACGCCGGCTCCTCCGGCCGGGCGGCGCCCGCGCGACATGACAAAACGCCGGCTCCTCCGCCCGGGCGGCGCCCGCGCGACGTGACAAAACGCCGGCTCCTCCGCCCGGGCGGCGCCCGCGCGACGTGACAAAACGCCGGCTCCTCCGCCCGGGCGGCGCCCGCGCGACGTGACAAAACGCCGGCTCCTCCGGCCGGGCGGCGCCCGCGCGACATGACAAAACGCCGGCTCCTCCGCCCGGGCGGCGCCCGCGCGACGTGACAAAACGCCGGCTCCTCCGGCCGGGCGGCGCCCGCGCGACATGACAAAACGCCGGCTCCTCCGCCCGGGCGGCGCCCGCGCGACGTGACAAAACGCCGGCTCCTCCGCCCGGGCGGCGCCCGCGCGACGTGACAAAACGCCGGCTCCTCCGGCCGGGCGGCGCCCGCGCGACATGACAAAACGCCGGCTCCTCCGCCCGGGCGGCGCCCGCGCATACCGCAGATGCCACAATATAAAATAATGAAATTTCATACCTTTGCCGTGTTGACGGGATTGAGTAACAATATTAAATAAGTAGTAAGATGTGTATATTGTTTTTGCAGGAAAATGGATCAGCGGGATCTGTCGCCGAGCTTGAAGAAGCCGTCAAACAACAGGTATGGACTATGTAGTAGCAAGTCGAACTCAGGTGTCATTGGGTAGTTTCCAGGGTATCAAATGTAAAAATCTAATTAGTCCGTCAGTTACATAATGAAAAAATATTAGACACGTATTTTTTTATTTTCTCGAATTAAGTTGCAATACTTAGATAAAATGGCGCTTAGTTTAGGAGTGGGAGGTCGTTACGTCATAACGTGCTACAAAATGTGACACGCTGTGACGTCACACGATATTTCAAATTAATATATCGTCGAAAGTATTTAATTTTGTGAGAAAAGAAAAAATACGTGTCTAAAGTTTTAAATCAATGTACCAGACGGACATTAAAATAAAATTTAGGACAGTGCTCCCAGTCCCAAGTGTACAATAGGGTAGTCTATTGAACACTTGGGACTGCGAGCAAATAAACGAAGCCACTAGCGTCTTTTTTATGTTATCTTAGCTGTTGTCAACATACTAAAGCTAACATAATTTTATTATATACTAATATTATAAATAGGAAAGATTTGTACCTATTTTTGTATGTTTATAATGAATAGGCTCAAAAAGTATTGGGCCGATTTATAAAATTATTTCACCAATAGATTGCTACATTCTTCCAATTACACATAGGCTACATTTCATTTTGAAAAAAATTAGGGAGCCTTGGTAAAATTTGAACAATGTAACCGATGGTGTAGAAAAATGAGTCTTATAATGTCTTTCGCCGAAACTATTAGCGATAGAACAAAATAATGTGCAACAATATTGAAGGACATCATAATATCTACTAAAAACTCCGCGGTAGCATATGTCCAACTATTGTAGAGGTAGTTATGTCCCTACAACAATCCAAATTTCCAAAAATAAATATTGTCTACCCCGTGCGAAGCCGGGACGGGCTGCTAGTTGTACTAATAAAGTAAAAAAACAATATCTTTAAAATCGTAATTTATACAATTTCCAGGGCGAGAAAGTGCGTCAATTAAAATCTTCGACAAAAGACAAGTCAGTATGGCAGCCCGAGGTGACCAAGCTGTTGGAGCTCAAGAAGCAGCTCGACGCTGCAGTGAAGCTGCAAGCGACACCAGCGCCCCCTGGGGCCACCAGTGTGGAGAAATTAGAGAAGGATGTCGCTGATCAGGTACACTTTGGTTGCTTTTATATTATAAACTAGTTGCTCCCACGCTGTTATACCGGCTGTTTGGCTCCTATTGTTGATAGCGTAAGAGTCGTAATGGTTCGGAGTTTTCCCTCCCGCCGCACCCAGGCGGGAGCAGTCCTTCGTTGATTTTCCCATATAACATAACATCACGCCTTTTATCCCCGAAGGGGTAGGCAAAGGTGAACATTCTACCACTGTACAATGTTACACCCACTTTTCACTATTTATTTTATGAGCCCCATATAATAGGGGTGAGCCTATTGCCATATACCGGGCACAATTCCAGACTCCGTGCTACTAAGATTTTTTTAAAATCCAGTAATACTTTGCCCCACCTGGGAATAGAACCCGAGACCCCCTAGCCCGGCAGTCGCACTTGCGACCATTCGGCCAACGAGGAAGTCTTGATTTTCTCCCCTTAAAAAACTCTGACAACACCTGTGGGTAGAGAAGTGTGGGAGAGCCATGCTTCGGCACGAATGGTCCGGCTCGACCGGAGTGATACCACGACCGAGCAGAAAACCGACGTGAAGCCACGCTTGCGTTATGTTTCGTCGTGTGAGTGAGGATACCGGAGGCCCAATTACCCTCCCCTTCTCCTATCTCCCCAATTCCTAAATCCCCAACGATCATCGAACTCCTAATCCCCAAAAAGCCGGTGACGCACTTGTAACGCCTCTGATGTTCCAGGTGTCCATGGGCGACGCCGATTGCTTACCATCAGGTGATCGGTCAGCTCGTTTACCGGCTTGTGTATGCCAGAAAAAAGGGGCGCTAATTTTTTTTCTTTTATTGTCACAGGGTGAGAAGGTACGCCAATTGAAAGCTTCGACAAAAGACAAGTCAGTATGGCAGCCCGAAGTAGCCAAGCTGCTGGAGCTGAAGAAGCAGCTCGAAGACGCGAAGCTGCAAACTGCATTACAAGCTACGATGGCTAAGGGAGCTGGAGACGTCAGCGCTGTGGAGAAAGCTGTAGCTGAACAAGTGAGTTGTCTTGATTTATTTCATGACTAGCTTCCTCCCGCGACTTTGTACGCGTAATCCCGTTTTCTCCCGTTCCCGTAAGATTTTTAGGATTGTTTTTCTATCATAAGATCCTTTTTATGACAATAACAAATACAACAGAAAGAAATCAGCCACATTGGTCCAGGCATTCTCAAGTTATGGCCTGACAACGGGAGATGGGTTTAATTTTTATATATTTCATGATATATAGGCAAACGAGCTGACAGATTTTAAGACCATTATATTTTTTACATAACACACATACATAACATCACGCCTTTTATCCCCGAAGGGGTAGGCAGAGGTGCACATTATGCCACTGTACAATGTAACACCCACTTTTCACTATTTATGTTATGAGTCCCATGTAATAGGGGGTGAGCCTATTGCCATATACCGGGCACAATTCCAGACTCCGTGCTACTACTGAGAATTTTTTAAAAACCCAGTAATACTTTGCCCGACCCGGGAATCGAACCCGAGACGCCTTGCCCGGGAGTCGCGACCACTCGGCCAAAGAGGCAGTCTTATTTTTTTTGTTTGTTTTTTACTTACATTTTATAAATGTTCCAATTTCTGAGATAAAAAGTAGACTATGTGTCATACCAGACCATAATCTATCTCTAATCCAAATTTAATCACGATCCCTTCAGCCGTTTCGACGTGACTGTGTTTCAAACATACTCACACACTTTTACGTTTATAATATTAACTAGCGACACGCCCCGCCTTCGCACGGGTGCAATATGCATGTATTATACATATAAACCTTCCTTAAGAATCACTCTATCTATTAAAAAAACCGCATCAAAAATCCGTTGCGTAGTTTCAAAGATCTAAGCATACATAGGGACAGACAGTCGGCGGATAGCGACTTTGTTTTATACTATGTAGTGATAATACAATGATTGTCCTCTGTGTTATTTGTGTATGTGTACGCCTGGGAGCTTACTCTTGAAACTAATCTGAATGTCAATGCAATTTCAATCTAATAACATCTCAATAATGATTCAATTTCAAAACTATGCAACCCCTATCGTAGCTGTTAAAATAGCTTACAGAGTACGGAATATAAAGCCAAACTCAATACCATTTAGTTCATTCAATATCCACGCAATACGGATGCAATGGGGGCTCGATTCGATGAATCGATCAGAATTGGATTCAAGAGTAAACCCTCTGTACAGGTGTCCTGATGGTAAGCAATCGGCGTCGTCCATGGACACCCTCAACACTAGAGGCCCAGTACTGTATGTTATTTTAATTATATTGTTTGCATTTACAGGCGGATAAAGTGCGAAAACTAAAAGCTTCGACAAAGGACAAGGCGGTGTGGCAGCCTGAAGTAGCCAAGCTGCTGGACCTCAAGAAACAACTAGCCGATTTACAAATTAAGAAATAAATTAATATTTATTTATTGAAAATTTTCGTTTTATTTTGTAGTACATAGTCTCGAGCGGTTTCACCCGCTGTTCGGCTCCTATTGGTCATAGCGTGATGTTTTATAGCCTATAGCCTTCCTCGGTAAATGGTCTATCCAACACAAAAAGAATTATTCAAATCAGACTTGTAGTTACGGAGATTAACGCGTTCAAACAAATACACAGCTTATAAATGTAACATAACTTCACGCCTTTTATCTCCGAAGGTGTAGACAGAGAGAGACACCTGTACATACGGCACTTAATGCCACTGTACAATGTAACACCCACTTTTCACTATTTATGTTATGAGTCCCATGTAATAGGGGGTGCGCCTATTGCCATATACCGGACACAATTCCAGACTCCGTGCTACTACTGAGATTTTTTTAGAAAAAATTATTCGACTCTGGAATCGAAACCGATCACTTGGCCAACGAGGCAGTCTACACAGCTTATATCAGTAAAAAAATGATTATTATCACATGCTCTGAAATGTACCAGGGAAGCAGAATCGAATGCTTCACTCTTCTGCATCTAGACTCAATTTTTAAGTAAAAGTGGCACAACACACAGACAGTACACAGGAGAACACATATATAAATAAATTGGAGGTACATAGGTACTACATATTCCCGTAGGAATCTCTTCCTGCAGTCCTTCGACAGGAAAAACAGTAAAAACTAAGACACTGTGCGTAACATGACATGAACAAAGAAAAAGACCAAAATATCACCCATAACTGCCCATAAGTAACCTTATATCATATTGACTCGGACCTTGAAGACACTCTGGCAAAGAATTCCACTCCTTAGCAGTACGCACAAGGAAGCTTGAGCGAAGCGCTTCGTACTTCGTGTGGGTGGGACATCTACCATGAATCGAAAAAAAAATACCAATCGGTGTCGCTTCGCCGATTGTCTTGTGGTACGAAGATGGTAAGGACTAGCAGATCAAGATGTGCAATTCCCCCGCACACTAACCGAAATGTCTCGGGTAGAAGATTTTTTTTTGTTAAATCTATTTTATTTTAGGAGCTCTTAACCAATACTTCGGCTATATCAGCCCCATCGTAGCCCAAACTTATCTATCTAAAAACGTTATAAATTAACTAAAAGTTAATTAGAAACATCAAATACCAGCGGGTCATCACTGTTGCAACATCATTACAATAGATCGGACTGCGTTGTTTAAAGATTCTGACAAAATACTAGAAAAGGATCCAAACACATAGTTTTTTATATTAAAATGTTGCATCAGTTAATCCCTCGCCACCTTAAATGTAACACACAACACACACTACCAGCATATGATAAACGTCATCTAACTTGGCACATACTTCACAGTTACTTTATTATCACAGTTATTTACTTTTTTCATAAGAAATTCGAAACCACAGATTACTTAATAGTTACTACGCGAAACTTTATGTGGGATAATGTATGTAATTATATTTAGAACATTATTGTATTTTATTTAACGCGTCCAGCTGATATTTAGCTGAGCCGTCCCAAAGATCTAGACCTATCGTAAATATATCGTTTTGATATGAAGTGACAAAAGGCGTCGTATTTTCTTGCCATATTATTGTTTTTTTTAACATTGCCCCACACTAGGATTTACTCGTGTGTCGTGTCGTGGATACTTTTACAAAACATACAATTTCACAATTCACATACATGACACCCAGACCCAAAACAACAAATTGTGGATCACACAAAGAGTTGCTCCGTGCGAGAATCGAACCCGCTAAACGTTGGACGGCAGCCACTTGCCCAGGGACGCCAGCCGTGCAGTCAGTTGATTTTTTAAAGTTTTGAATTGATAGAGACAAAATACCGACTTACGTCGGTAAAAAACGATTAATGCTTACGCATTAATCGTTTTTTGGAGAGAAAACAAAAACATAGGTACAAGGGTTATTAAAGTAAAAAAAAACGTTGTTTTCTTAAAAGTATAATTTTATTCGCGTTGTTACAATACACGGTCCATTGATTTACATAATATTATCTATTAAATTATAATACATACACAATAGGTGCAAAATATTATACATTAACAAATTATTTTTTGCATCATTTTTGTTGACTGGACAATCTCTGCACTACATGAGCTGCTGTTTAGGTACATGTGAACATTAGCTCATGACGATACCTAAGTACGTGTGTCGCCTGGACAGTCTACGCTACATCCTTGTTGACTGGACAATTTCTTAGCTATACTTAGGCCAAGATCAATGTGAAATATTTGTAAATAAACCACAATGGTGAAACTACATTTAAGGCTTTAGTAAGAGTTTAATTTTTCTTTAAAATAATCCAATCGAGACCGGATTCGGCGTTCTGATTGGATAGCTCATTGGAGCCGGCCAATCAGAGCCACGAAAGCAGTCTCGGGTCAATTTTACTTGAAACAAACTCGTACAAGGCCTTTGGCTGAGCCAAATAGCACATTTTTACGTTTCTATCCTCTTGTCATCAATCAGAACTGTCAGTAATTAGAGTGAGAGAAAAGCAGGAGTTAGTCTTGTAGTTCGTATAGGTACAAACACTTCACATTGATGTTGGCCTTGTTGGACTGCTTCGTTAGCCGAGTGGTCGCAAGTGCGACATGGTTAGGGGTTTCGGCTTCGATACCCGGGTCGGGAAAAGTATTTCTGGGTTTTTTAACAAAATTCTCAGTAGTAGCACGGAGTCTGGAATTGTGCCCGGTATATGGCAACAGGCACATCCCCTATTACATGGGACTCATAACATAAATGGTGGAAAGTGGGTGTTACATTGTACAGTGGTTTAAGTACTGTAATGTGCACCTATGTTATGTTATGTATGGTTTAAATGAGCTGCCATGCAAGGTACAAGTGGTTTATTTAAAAAATATACATATGGCTGACACAAAACAATATTAAAATTAACACAATCATCACACATTGGTCCCATACTTAAATATACTTATTTAATACTAAGTATTTACAATTAAAACACAGAATAATAATATATAATAATAGAGTTTTATACAATCATTTGATGCGATATATTCAATGATTCAGCAACCGATCTCCTACGACCGATTCGCCACTGGACTGTTCATCGACAGGACCACAATAATAATATTTTTTTTATAGAATAAGCTGGTAAACGAGCAGACGGATCACCTGATGGTAAGCAATCGGCGTCGCCCATGGACACCTGGAACACCAGAGGCGTTACAAGTGCGTTACCGGTTTTTTGGGGATTAGGAGTTTGAGGATCGATGGGGATTCAGGGATTGGGGAGATTGGGGAAGGAGAGGGTAATTGGGCATCCGGTAAACTCACTCACACGATAAAACACAACGCAAGCGTTGCTTCACGTCGGTTTTCTGCTCGGCTGTGGTATCACTCCGGTCGAGCGGGCCCATTCGTGCCGAAGCATGGCTCTCTCACACTTACTTAATTCTTTATTCATATACCAACATCTAAATACATCAAGCTATGTCTCCTGAACTAGGTGTTGCCTGTATCTCAAGAGGCAGTACCTTCCCGTTACATTTCTGGTACGGATTTTTTTTAAGGGGGGAAAATTATCGAATGATTTCTCCCGCCTGGGTGAGGCGGGAGGGAGTGTCAGACTCTTACTGACTAAAAACCACCCCGTTCCTTCTCCTGCACGTCGAGCCGGAGCCCCGGTTACCCGTTAGGTTCTCCGCTACTTTCTGGTACGCATAGTGGTTACAAAACAGAAGGCTTAATAACAATTACAGTAACAATCAAAGGGATAATAAAGGAATAAAAGTATTTTCGTGAGTGTGTTTTTTTATTTCCGTTTCCCCAACAGGGTCTTTCACCCATGGACACTTCGAAGACAGAACCTTTCATATGCGTCACTTTCGACGACAGCCCTTTTCACCTACTAAGTGTTCCACCGACACGAAGATAAACCTAACTATAGCTCTTTAAGCTACAGACTTTTCATATACGACGGCGAATTCGCCGTCAATCTTAAACTGTCAAACACCGCGAGGACACCGGTGACCGCAACCTATTGTTCTATAATTGTGTCTATCATGACGGTACTCAAAGAGCAAGTGCGTTACTGGCCTATTGGGATTAGGGGTAAGCTTGGACGAATATCAAAGAGTTCATATTTGATACACAGACTAGCAATATTACAAAAAAATCACATTATGACGAACAGTCCAGTGGCGAATCGATCGTAGGATAACGGTTGCTGAATCATATTCACATTACCATAATTATTAAAATCATACTGATTTTATTAAAAATATTTGCTAATACTTATTCAAGTTAAAAAAAGACTCATTATTTTTCGGACGGTCGGTAAATGCGTTATTTATTATTTCTTTTATAATAAATGATTATTCATTCATAAATAAAATTAAAATAAGTAAAAACGCGGGTTACTCACGTGAATATACTGAGAAAAGCTTTACTGTAAAAACTGTGTAAAAGTGAACTGCGCGACGTCGCGGCGACAGCGCACGCTGCTCATGAGGAAGAACCCCTCTGTGGTTCGAAACTAGTAGAGCTTTTCTCAGTATATTCACGTGAGTACCCCGCGAGTTTTAGTTAATTTAATGTCTCACGATAGTTATTATAAAAACAATTAAAATAATAATATTATCCTTGAAATATAATAAAAAGATAAAATTAATCTTCGGTCAGAGGTGAATGGAGGAAGATATTATATTTTGCCGAACCCAAGGATCCAGCTTGGGATAGGACAGGAAGAATACAGATAATGATTAATACTAACTGTAGAGGTATAATTATATAGTACAAATAACACGATCTACATTTTGGAATGATCACCTAGCTTCACTGACGGACAGACTGACAGACTATTCTATATTTTTGTTGACGTTTCAAAAATACCAAATTATGGTTTAATTGAAATAAATGCTTTGAGTTTGATGCATGTTTTATAAATAAATAAACAAATCAATTTATTAAAAAACATTAATAAAACGGAGAACTTACTGAACTTATTATTTCGTAGTACAAATATTACAATTTGGAGGACCTGTTTCAACGTCACTTAACTTTTTTTTCTTTTTAACCCTTAATTTGATTTTGTTCACTTAATTTATTTATTTCAATAAGTGGTTAAACAAATAGTCGTGCACTATAATATTTGTTACGATAGCTAGTCGATTAGCTAGCTAGATTAGCTAGTCGAGCGAAGGTTGTATATTATAATAAATAAATTATATGACGGTAAAGCTTAGATGCTTTATGCAACTTGAATGTGCCAGCTAGAGATGCAACGCAATGCAAATAGTTGTTGGCCGGATACCGGATATTCGGCCTGATCACCAGCCGAATATTCGGCCGGCAGTGTGATACCTACATTTAGAGTTTCGTAGGTACGTGTCGCATACTACCACGCCGGTCGCCGTGCAGGTTTTGACTTGTTATTATAAAAAGTTAAAATAATTTAATGATCCAATTACAACTGTGTTTATTTAGATTTCATTTATAAAATCTACCAAGTTTACTATCCAGTATCCGGATAGTACATTACTATCCAGTATCCGGCCGGATAGTAACCGAATATTCGGTGCATCTCTAGTGCCAGCCATACAAATATCACTCTTTTACAGAATATCAGCCTGAAGTACCTAGTGCTTAAACTTAGACTGCCTAACTGGTCGGGAGCCGGGTGCCTGGATCGCTCGATTCCCTACAATATGGTTGAGTTGGGCGGTCCTGGTGTACGCGTTATGTTCGTGAACGGGCGCCGTCAACTGGGACTGGTCAGCTCCAGACTGTATTACTGTCCTTAAGGTTATTTTCTTTTTTGATCACTTTTACTGGATTTTAGTGTTACATTGTTCTCGTACAATCCAAACAGCAAAACTATGTAACTAGTAAATTGTATTGTGAACCTGATTGAAAAAGTAACCTATGGAGTTTCTTGCTCGTTCTTCTCCATAGGAATATACGCCTTGGAATGAGCAAATAGCTTCAATTTTTTTTTTGACGTTCAAAAGTGCCATTCTGGCCTAATTGAAGTAAATGATTTTGACTTTTTGACTTTTACTTTTAACTCTAGGCATGCACCTCATAGGCAACCCTAATTATTATTAGCGTCGTCGCCAGTACGTCTCTGTAATCTGGCGCCCTAGGACCTGGACTAACCTGCCATAGGGATAACATAGCTCTAGGTGCTTACTCTTAAAACTAATCTCAATGTCAATGCAATATCAAACCAATAAAATCTTAATAATTATTCAATGTCACAACTGTACAATGTATCGTAGCTATTGAAATAGCATTCAGAGTACGCAATATAAATCCAAACTCAATACCATTTAGTTCATTCAATATCCATGCAATACGGATGCAATGGGCGCTAGTGTTACAACTCAAGAGTACGAAATTTCACAATACCAATGTCGATCGATCGGAATTGGATTCAAGAGTAAGTCTCCTGGTATGTGATAATATGCCCACCATTCACTGCTCAGCACAGTGTATACCGTTCAACATTACATTCACACCGGGCATCAACACCGGTTCCTTGACATGCATCTTCACATGGCTCTTCAACCCTGAAGCCTTCCTAAACGACTGTCCACATTGCATACAAATATAAGGTTTCTCACCCGTATGACAGCGGATATGAGAAATCAAATCATTGCGCTGCACAAAAGCTTTCTCACAGTACGAACATTGGAAAGGCCGTTCACCCGTATGAGTTCTTCGGTGGTTTTTAAGAGTCCCTGAAGCTGCAAACCTCATCGGACAAAGGTCACACTGGTAGGGTTTCTCTCCGGTATGTATGCGTCTGTGTTTGACCAAAGCGCTTGAAGTTGTAAAGCCGTTGCCACAGTCATCGCAGACGAAGGGGTGTGCTCCACTGTGTTTCCTGTTGTGAGCGTCCAATTCACCTTTGGATACGAATCTGTAAATAATTTGTTGTATTTGAGAATTGAATTTAAACTGTTTATGCGAAAGAGGTATGTAAGAATCGAAATCGGGACAGTTCAGTTTCTGTGTACAATAAGTATTTGGATTCTGGACGTGTTTGATATAGTTATAGGACAAGCACACCACAGCCTTCTAAAACCATTGCAACTTTTGCGCACTAACAATCTGATGAAGCACGTCCCAGGGACATGAACAACTATTTTGGATCCCTTAAGTAATGAAATAAATGAGATGATAATATCATAAGGAAAAAAAGGAAAGAAGATCTGAATATTACATTAAATTGTTTATGCACAAGTTTATTTTCAAAAACGATGCTAGTGTAGTAAAAGTTTGCGAAAATCGATACCAACCAACCAAAAGACCCAGGAATCGAAATCAAGGAAAAATTTGATATTTCCGAGGGAAAACAAAAGTATTGGTATAGATGGCGCTGTGTGTATTAGTATATGACACATAGGCTACTTTTTATCCTTTTGTGACGCGAGCGAAGCCGCGGGTAAAAGCTAGTATGATGTAACGGAAAGTGAGTTTGTTTGTTTGTTCCGCTTTCACGCCGTAACTACTAAACCGATTGCTTTGAATTTTTGCAGACGTAGTTAGAAGTCCGGATTAAATAATATGGTACTTTTTATCCCGGAAAAGTTTATATTCTCGAGGGAAAACAAAAGTATTGGTATAGATGGCGCTGTGTGTATTGGTATATGACACAGAGGCTACTTTTTATCCGTTTGTGTCGCGAGCGAAGCCGCGGGTAAAATATAAAGTAAAAATTAAACTTAAGCCTTACCTTTTTTCACAATTTTCACATTTAAACGGCTTCAAGCCCTGATGCCTTCTCATGTGCTGCGCCAAGTTAGTTTTCTGACTAAACCCTCGTCCACATTGAGAACATAAGAACGGTTTCTCACCCGTATGAGTACGCATATGTTCTTTAAGCGTACACAACATCAAAAACCCTTTATTGCAAACTGTACAGCGATGCTTTTTCTCATTCTTATGACTATCTCTGTGCAACTCCAAACTCTCTTCGTTGGGAAAATTCTGAGCACACAATTCGCAACTTATTCCATTCTTTCTAGAATGCATTGTCGAAATATGATTATCTAAATAAGCTTTATACTTAAATTCTCTCTTACACACTTTGCATGTATGTTTTATACTGTCCGTCTGTTCATGGCGTTGCATATGAGTGGACAACGAAGACTTATTCTTAAATTTCCGTAAACAAAATGAGCATTGATAAATTTCAGACTTGCTATTTACAGTTTTTTCATGCTTTTTTATATGGCTACTCAACGCAGACTTCGTTTTGAACGGGACTAAGCACAATTTACAAATATGTACTTGCGGCTTAGTATCAATTTCGTTACAGTGTACTTGTTGATGTTGTTTTAAAGCATTCAAATTGTTAAAATTAGAACTACATACTCCACAGCCAAATTCAATATTTTTTCTTACAATTTTATTTTTTTTAATTACAACTTTCTTATTTTTACATTTTTGCTTTTTATGGCTTTCATATTTGTCTTTTTCTTGAAATGTTGTGCCGCATTGACATTTGTACATTGAATATTCAGGTGCTTGTTCTTTCAAATCATTTGGAGATGTAGTACATGGCATTTCATCATCATAATGGTCCGGAAATCCTATATCTTCATCAAAATTAAGGTTCATCTCTTCTTTAACCAATTGTTCAGGATGTACTGATACTCCAGTGTCAGTTTGTTCACAGAAATTATCACCAGTAACAGCAAAAATCGAAGTATCATGTACCACAACATTTTTCTTGTCAAAGTGATCTTGTGTATCGTAATCTGCCGTGTTTGGAACTTCAGAGGTAACATACGAGCTTAATTTATTAGCTAAATCCCCAATTTCATCCTTTATTGAGCATTTCTTATCGTTTAAAGAAGGATCGTCAACGATCAAAGAATTTTGGTAAATCTCGTTTAAAATCGTGTCAGAGTTAAGACAACGGCGTTTAAATGCATCAGCCTTGCACATGACCGTCTCACATTCACCACAAACCTGTTTCGGCAGAGGATCCTCGTAGTTAATATTAATATTTGCAGTAAATCCTAAAATCTCGAACAAGTTGCGTTTTTCTTCGACTATTTTTGTAAACAGGGATTTCATATCGGCACATTGTATTAAACAGACACGACATATTTTATCAAATGTATCTATACTAACTTCCATATTCAATTTTTAATAGAATAGAATTTATTTCGTAGTTTTTCTAAATAGACGAAGAACAACAAATAACTCCAAAAATGACGCGACCCTAAATGTCAAGCTGTCATTCATTTGTACCTAGAGCTAGAGAAACCCTACTTTACTAATCGACTAAAATTGTATTGTATTGAAAATCGACTAAGTGTTCTCTCAAAAAACTGTATTTGACCTACAGACTTTATTGCACGTCTATGGAAATGGAAATAAATATTTGCAAAATAAGTATTTAAATTTGTATTTTCTAATACTTAAAATCAGTTCGAAGTAATAAATAATGACTTGCTTAGCCTTCGTTTAACCTAGTAGCACTTTATTGGACGACACTGGAGCATTCTGTTTCCGAATTGGAGCTATATTTTGTTCACCTCATCGATGTCTTTGTAGTGAACATATCAACAGTCTTGGACACCACGGCCTATCGTGTAGCCGCAGTGCAGGTCGTTTTGCTCGACACGCAAGCATTATTCGTCAGGTCTCCGTCGGCGTGCCAGCTACCTTAAAGTACACGACGATGGCAAAAGACCCAACGGTATGTTTTTGTTCTCTCGGAAGATGAGTAAGCCTTTAGTATGGGATGCCACTTGCGTTGATAATCTTGCGCCATCTCATCTTCCAAGCTCAGGGTGTAGAGCCGGTGATGCCGAGAACCTCAAACGGCGAAAGTATAATAGCCCGATTGACTTATGCTTTCGAACCAGTTGCGGTCAAAACTTTAGGCGCAGCACATCTTCTTTACAAAGATATTGTAAAAAAGATGGTTGACACTTCAGGTGATCGAAAGGCTGGCTAGTAACTTAGTCAGAGGTTAGATAGGCATTGCCATCCAGCGTGGCAACGCTGCCAGTCTTTTGGGCACCTAAGCTCACGATAATGATGAGGATAATTTTTTGTTAATTTAGTTGTTAATACTTTAGTTTTTATAGATTTTAGCCATTCCCATCCCGGGTCGGGCAATGTATTACCTTTTTTTTTAATCTCAGTTACTACTGAATTCTGTCACGGAGTCTGGAATTGTGCCCGGTGTATGGCTATAGTTCCCCTATACTTATTATACTTTTTGGTCAATAAGCTCACCCCCTATTACATGGGGCTCTTAACATAAATAGTGAAAAGTGGGTGTTATATTTTTTTTTTTTTTCTTCTTCTTTGGCAACTGAGTCTCCAAAATGGTGTTGTCGACTATACTGCCAGTGTCGAGTGGTGACGGCAAAATTATTGGACCGTCGAACTTAACTTTGCGGTAGTTTTTAGTTGTTAGTAGCTGAAAGGACAAAACAATTGGGTTAGTAAAACATAAACATTATCAACTATTTTACTGTATATATACAGTGGTGTAAAAAATAGTTGGGGGACATACACAATATAGACAGATATTAATATACATCATTGGACACCGTCACATTTTGATCTCATTTTCATTCATAAATTTACATATATAAATAATTACTTTGTGGGAAAAGTGAGCTAAAAGGAGGTGGAAACTGATTGGGAGTGGGATTTGGATACTGGGAAGTTTTTTATAGAGGTCAAAGGATTGGGAATTTAAGTGTAGTAAAAATATGTGTTCTAAGGTTCCCTCATCAAGGCCGCATTCGCACAGCGAGCTGTCGCGGACACGGATCTTGTTGAGGAAGACCGGACTACTACAATGGCCGAGTCTGAGCCTACACAAGGATGAAACAGTATGACGGGGAAGCTTAGGGTACTTGGAAAACCAAGGTTTCCGTCGGATGCCGGGCTGGACAACTGCATAGTAGGCACCTTTCCGTTTGGAAGTTTCTACCCACACCGCAGCCCATGAGTCAAACAGCTTGTGTTTTGTGTCGGCACGTATATCATACCCGTACATAACGTAATGTTGGCGTTCGACCTCATTCGAGGCCGCAAATTTGGCCAATGAATCCGCACACTCGTTACCACATATGCCAGAGTGACCAGGAATCCAAGCGATCTCGATATTTATGTCATCTTTGAAGCAAGAAAAAAGAAGCGCCTTTATCTCTACAACCAAACTGCTATGAGTTCGGGAATGGAGCTGGTCTTGGTTGAGAGACTGTAGGCTACTTCGGGAGTCGGAAAAAATAACAGAATTTCTAAGGTTGTGTGCTCTAATAAATTTTATTGATTCTAAAATGCCAACACATTCTCCCGTGAAGACAGATGCTGCCGGGGGACACTTGGAGAGGAGGGCGATCTTCGAATTTTGGAGGTACGCTGCTACTCCTGTACTTCCATTTCGGGATAGTTTAGACGCGTCGGTGAAGAAAATATTCCAGCCCCTCCAGTAGCTGTTCAAAGCGCGCCCAAACTCGCCCGCAGCATCTACGGAGGATTTCGAGATGCCGAGTCCTAGAATTACCTTTGGCCTGAAGTGGATAACCTCATATACGGAAGAGAAAACCGGGAGTACAGGATATTGCCTGATGGGTGTAGAGAGGTTTTTAAGCTCCCTGTACCTGACAATCACGGGAGGGACAGGTTTATTGTTCCAGTAGGAAGAGGACCTATAGGAACAGTGGATTTGTTCTAGGATAGGAAGAAGGGGGTGTGATGAGAGGGAGAGGACTTTTGAGATGAAGCGGTCTGCCAGGTATTGTCTTCGAAGGTTGAGGGGAGGCTCTACACATTCAACCTGAAGAGCATTTATGGGGGATGATTTCATAGCTCCGATAATTATTCTAAGGCATTTGGCCTGAATGGAGTCTAGTTTTTTTAATGCACCCTTATTGCAAGGAACAATAAGGAAGCAACAGTAGTCCATTACACTTCTGACCAATGCATTATAGATGAGCTTCAATGAGTAGGGGTGTGCACCCCACCATACCCCGGCCAGAGCTCTGAGTATCGATACTGAGCGTTCACACCTTGCAACCACAGTGTTTATGTGATCCGCCCCAGACATCTTTG
This sequence comes from Spodoptera picta, assembly GCA_038387885.1. Lineage (NCBI taxonomy): Eukaryota > Metazoa > Arthropoda > Insecta > Lepidoptera > Noctuidae > Spodoptera > Spodoptera picta. The sequence continues at coordinate 1,864,446 of JAZHFQ010000437.1, read as the reverse complement.
AATCGAGATAAACCCCCAAGAATCTAGCACTGCTTTTGATTGGGATATCCTGACCGTCTATCTCTACACGAAGATCCGGAGTGCGTCGTTTGCGTGTAAAAATGACAGCTGAGCTTTTTGGGGCGCTTAAAGATAACCCGTGATTCAGAAGCCATTGGTTTAATGAGGCCAAAGAGACGTTGATGGAGTGGGCGGCGTCTGTTATAGAGCTGTTGGTAACCATTAGTGCGATATCGTCAGCATACTGAAGGACATTACAGTTAAAATTTAGACAGGAGGGAAGGTCATATGTATAAATGTTATAAAGGATGGGGCTAAGGACTGACCCCTGAGGTAAACCTTTCCAGGAGGACCTCCGTACTGGGTTATCCTCAGGAGTTCTTAATTGGAGGGTACGATCGGAAAGGATGTGGGCTATAATTCGGCAGATCCTACTCGGGATTCTCAGCTTTTGCAGTTTCTGCCTGAGAAGGGGTAAGAGGACAGAATCATAGGCCGCTGAGATGTCCAAGAAGACTGCGACCAACGACTCCTGCCTGCTAAGGGCCAGTCGGATGGCTGAAGTGAGGGTACCCACACTGTCAGCCGTACCCAGACCTTTCCTGAAGCCGAACTGAGCCGCCGGAAGCAGCCCCTGGCTCTCAACCAACCATTCAAGGCGGTTTTTGATGAGGTGTTCAAAAGTTTTAATAAGTATGGACGATAGGGCAATAGGTCTGTACGACAAATGGTCACCAGGGTCCTTGCCAGCTTTTAACAGCGGCATAATAACCTGAACCTTCCAGGTAGGAGGAATATAGCCTGAAATAAAGCAAAAATTGACCAAGTCAAGGTAGTATTGCTTCGCTTTAGTTCCTGCTTTAGTTAGGAATGAGTAGGGGAACCCATCAATCCCTGGTGCCGAGTCTTTCACATGCTTGAGTACCGTTTGAAGTTCTTCAGGTGAGAACTCCAAATCGAGCGGGTCATGAGACTCGGGTCGCTCGATCTCATGGGATTTCAGGCAGCATTCATCTGCAGTAGGAACATACGTTGGAGCAATGTGGTTGAAAAAACTGTTACTCAGAGATTCGGGTAAGGTGGAGATAGTGGGAGGTTTGGTGGAGTTCCTAAAATTTTTAACTCTCTGCCAAACTTTGGATATTGGTGTCGATGGGTTTAGTGAACCACAATATCTCTGCCACCCTTGTCTCTTCTTTTTCTTGAACAATTTCCTTGACTTAGCCAAAATTCGCTTGAAATTTAGGAGGTTTTCCAGGTTCATATCTTGGTTATATGTCTTTTCAGCCGCATTCCTAGCTCTTATCATGGCAGTGCATTCACTATCCCACCATGGTGGAGAAGGGATATTGCCTTTCGGTGCATTTTTCACAGGAAAGCAATCTTCGGCTGTGGAGGATATCAGGTCGGAAAATTTTGAGAAACATTCCAAAGAATTCTCATTGTTAACTGGTGGAAGGAGAGAAATGCGGAGGTCTAATAATTTAGAGTAAAGATCCCAGTCTGCGGAATCTAAACGATATCTTAATAGGGGGGGAAGGGGTTTATCTGGGATGGATTTTGACAAGTGTTTAATTATGATGGGGTAGTGATCACTACCATAGGTCAAATTTAAACAACTCCAATTTAGCACGCTAGCCATAACAAGCGAGCAAAAGGTCAAGTCCACACAGCTGTTTCTTTGACCAAATGCAGACCTACGAGTAGGGCTGCCATCATTAATGACACACAGATCGAGTTCGTCCAGCATCTCAACTAGCTCATTACCCATATTATCACAAAAATCTGAACCCCATCTATAGTGATGGGAGTTAAAGTCACCCATAACAAGTAATGGGCCACTTACTGAGGTAAGTAAATTTTTAATCAAAATAAGGTGGTCAACATGAGGGTGAGCAATGTAAAATACAAATATATTTATGTCCTCAGCCTTAACAGCGACAACATTTATGTCATCGCCAACGAAGGGTAGAGGGATCTGGGAGAAGGGTACTTTGTTATTAATTAACAAAGCACACCCTCCATAACCATCAGATCTGTCATGTCTGACAACACTGAAACACGGGATCCCGAAATTGATATTCGGTCGAAGCCATGTCTCAGCAATGCCACAAATCGATGGTTTAAATTTATTCATCAAGTGGAGTAAGTCACTCTTCCTGGGAAGAGTACTCCTCACGTTCCACTGAAGCAGTGTTAGAGGTAGGAATTTTACAGATGTAATCAAGAATTGTTGAAAGCTTGTGTGCGACGTGGTCCGGTACAGTTTGGGCAGGGTTTGATAGTACTGCCATGAGCATATCAGAAACTATATTAAGAATGTACTTGGAGCTACGAATGTTGGTTCCGGATTCCACAGGGAAAGCGCAACCGTTTTTGGATGGGGAGTAAGTGTGGTCTTGGATAAGGGCCTGATGAGCCTTCTTATCATAGCTAGGAGATAGGGGAGCATGTGATTTAGGTTTAAGGTGTATAGTTTTTTTATAGGAGACTCTTTGTTGGGATGGTTTTTTATTAGGAGATGGATCAATCAACCACTGATCTTGAGACCTCAGCATAAGACCTTTTTACAGAAGGGAAAACCTGGCTTGCTTCCGCATATGAAATTGATTTTTCAGCCATCAGAGCTTTGATGCTCTTCTGGCGACCCAATTCAGGACAAGTTTTGTCATTAGCAAAATGGGTGCCATTGCAATTGACACAGGTGGCAGTCTCAGCTGGAATCTGGCATCCATCCCCTGGATGATCCTGGCCACACTTGAAACAACGTGGCTTGGAGCGGCAAAGAGTGCGGGTATGCCCAAAACGGCAACAGTGATAACACTGTATGGTAGGGTACGAGTATAGTTCTACCGGGAGCGCTGAGTAAAAACAAAACACTTTTTTAGGTAGTGTTTGGCCGTCAAAAGTAAGCACTACGGTTTGGGTAGGCTTCCATTCGGTACCGTTTGGAGTTGAGACTCTGCGATTCATCCTCCTAGCTTTTATCACAGCCCCACACCCGGTGGGAACCCTGATGTTACCAATGACTTCGTCCTCTGTCCATTCCACAGGGACGTCCCTGACAATGCCCATTCGGGTAATATTAAATTGTGGGATCGAAGTTGTATAATTTTGAGCTACCATACCATTTACTAAAAAGCTGTTAGCATCCTGGTGCGTCACAAACTCAACCGAAACTCTATTCCTCCCCAGCCGTTTGACACCACCGATCTTAACATTATTAATGTTTAGTTTCATTAAGAACATACCAAATTTAACTGGGTGGAGCGTGGTGCCAGACGTCTGGGAGTCCTTAAGAGACACATAGACTATGTAAGGGGGATTGTCCCTGGCCGTGTAACATTGCCTACCATTTACATTTTTTGCCAATTTCGGGGGGTTGTTTTGGGTGATAAGGGGGAGCCTGCGGGTCGTTTCCGGGATCTTGAAACTTCCGCGTCCATTATTTCGATATCCGGGGTGTTGGGAGGAAGGGTAATTGTGACGATAGTTTCCGTCTCATATTCCGGGGATTTATCGGGATCAGGAGGATCGGGTGGCTTCACCTCGTCCATTTCGAATTAAAAAGATGCGGATGGGGAGAGGAGATAATAGAATAAAATATACTTAAAAACACCAATACCTGATTAAAACTTACACACACATACACTTAACCAACACAAAAACACAAAATTTAAAAGATTTCAATTTAGATCACTATGAAATAGATCACTTAATTGAAAACAAACGTAGGAATGACAAAAGCACGTGCGTTACCTTCACCACTACCAACGAAAAGTGGGGTGTTATATTGTACAGTGGCATTAAGTGCTGTAATGTGCAACTCTGCCTACCCCTTCGGGGATAAAAAGGCGTGATGTTTTATGTTATGTTACTTATTTTCAAGATGTAGCGAGTAGCGACTAAATACGAAGAAAAACTAAAAAGGTAACTGATGGTAGAAAAGTAGATTGTTAGAGTAACCCTTTCTTTGTTTGAAGTGATTACAATCACTACATGTTTAAAAAAGACGCTATCCGCCGTCTGTCTGTCCCTACGTATGTTTGGTTCTTTAAAACTACGCAACGGATTTTGATGCAGTTTTTTTAATAGATACAGTAAATCTGTAAGATTTATATGTATAATACATCAAATTTAAGGTTCGTGAGTATCTACAGGAGAGGCTAGCAGACTCAACACACACTTAGTACTTCTTGTACGTATTTACATATATATATGTGTATAATTATGTATGTATATATGTTATGTTATGTATTTTCCTTCGTATATTTAGGTATATATATGTCCCATACTTATTTGTCTACCGTTCGTTTTGCATTACGTATATATTTTAATACTTCTTCCTTATATTTAATTAGTAAATATTGTGTGATATGTATAATTATATAATAATATGATGTTAATTTTAATGTTAATGTTAATTATTGTGTCATTCTAATAAGTGTTAAACGTTTACACCTACTATTGTGTCTCTCTGCACCACCCTAAGGTTGACTGTTAGAGAATGCCACTAGGCATTAAGTCCGCCGTTGTATATCTACAAAAAGTGTAAATAAATAAATAAATAAATATTGCACCCGTTAATAAAAGCTATAAGGGCTTAAATAAAAAACATCGGAACAGAAAATAAATTCTTTATTTTAATAATATCCAATTTTATCAGATTAACGTAGTCGCTTCGAATAAAAAAGAATGTATTTTATACAATTGCAAGTTTCCTTTCTAAAATTTTACAGTTTTGTCGGAGGTAAAAAAAATATCTTTTTAATCTGTATTGAGATCGTAAAATACATCACAATGTTACATTGCCATTTTAAAATATTTTAAAAAGTATTGCCATGATTTTGAGGTGCTTACACCTATTTATTGCCATATTGACAGGATTCTAAAATGAAATAAAATTTATATTTACATGTTTTAAAACTTAGTATTGCCAGATAGAGGGTGTTAATAATAAAATTTTGTGATCTGGCAACAGAGTTTGAATGCGAAAATTATGAAAATTTGAAGGTGTAAGTCGCCCTCGTATAAAAAATTTCTAAAATTTTATATTTTACATCTAAGCCTAGTTATTTATTTATTTACAATACACTGCACTGAGGTAACGACTTCTATCTGAAGTCTTTGTACTGTATTTATATTTCCTGTCTAAGTTATTAATATTAATAATATCATCATACTGTCCAATAATTGTTTGTCTAATTTTCTTTACGTATCTAAATATCTATTATAACAATATCTTATATATGTAATAACTATTATTATTATTATTAACAATGGTTTTCGATTATTGGCACGTCATTGACTCGAAATAATGTATGGACTAGTTAGAGCCGCATCGACTACGGTACTTCCACGGCGTTAACGGAGTTTATATCTTAAGATATAGAGACTAACGCCCGTTTTCAATATCACCAATCCAAAGCCATAATAAATATCACAAACCTTAACTTGACCATATAAGATGCGGTATTACAAAGAGTTCGAACTAAGAATTTAGATAAATAATAAATAATACTTGAAGGATGGCAAGAATTTATAAATCCCGAAATTGGCAACAACGACATGTCTTTTCATGCATCTTTTTTTAAATTTAAATAATACATATTTTTTTAAATACTGATTAAGTTCGGACCTTTTTTGTACAATAACTATTCCATACAGAAAATACAATTTTAAGACTAGGTTAAATACCTTCGTATTGTTTATAAACGCAGCTAAAAACATTGAGCACGTTGAAACTAAATCCAGTTGTTCATTACCAGCATGTATTAAAAATATCGATCAAAATAAAATGTTATCAATATGAGAACAACACTAGGTGTATAATTCAACAACGTCTATAAAAAATACGGCCACCGTTATAACTGATACGATGCTTGAATCGTCTCCAAATTACAACTAAATTCACGAAATATTCTTAAAACAGTTCCAAGTTCTATTTAGACGATTTTTTTAAAACTCGACTAAAGTATTTTTTGTTGTTAAAATTGTGAAAAATACTTCGTGAATATAGCTACTGACCCCGACGAATTATAATGACAGACTTGCGGCCCCTAAGTACTACTTTCATAGACCTTTTATTGCGAAACTCCATTTTATTTTGGCAGTATTTATCTAATAGCCGTCATGTGTCAAATATTGATGTTTCGCGCGTTTTTTTCGTTTTGACAGTTCGATTATGGAGGGAAATTGTTTATTGTCAATATTATAAAAGATATAATAATCAATTACCGTTTTCCAACCATTTGAATTGTTTAAAATTTAACAAAATGTAAAATTGAGACAAATTACACCAACATTTGACACATTCAGCTTCATAATGAGCTGCCACAGATAATACTATAAAAATCGCAGCGTTTTACGAACTTAAGCACTTTTCTTATTCTAACGAAAAAAAAAAACATAAAAAATAAGCTATAGACAAATGTATAACGAATACAAAAATAACTTCGTAATCACATTGAAACTTGGCCTTTTGAGACCATAGAATAGAGTCTTTGCTAGACCAATAGGCCTAGACCAGGCCCACATATCTCTGTTGACTAAATGTCTATGATTTGGCCTTAACATTAGAGTAATTTCAATTGAAAGAAGGCCAAACAAGGCCACTTATTATTTAAATACTAAGAGTTAAGGCCTTAAGGCGGCATCTATCTTAATATTGCTTATATCTCGTTGTTAATGGCCTAGACTCTGGTCTATGGCCTCAAATGTGACGAATGGCCTTCATACGTCACATTGCATAATGAGGTAAACGGACCAACAGCTGGCCAACAGTATGCGACAGCAATTGGTGCCTTTACCCTGTATTAAGTATTATTGCAAACTCCTTTTTAAAAAATAACATTATTTATAATTTTAATGGATCGTTTTAGTAGTTTAACTACTTAAAACTCAAAATGAAAGGAATTAATTCGGTAACTACACGATAGATGGCACTTTTTAAAACTAGATTACACTCGGATGTGCGGCTCATTTCCTTTGCTCGTTGTTTTTTTTATTAAAAAAAAAAACAAACGGTTCGATGACGTTTCCTTGGGCGGCGCTTTCTGAGGATTGCAAAATGGACATTTGAAAAAATCAAAATCTTCCTTTCGAAATATTGATAAGTTTATACGTTATATGATACCCACAGAAAACCGACGTGAAACAACGCTTGCCCAACTACCCCTCCTCTCTAATCTTCCAATCCCCGAATCTCCAATAATCCTCAAAAGGCCAAAAACGCTCTTGTAACGCCTCTGGTGTTGCGAGTGTCTATGGCCAGAGTCGATTGCTTACCATCAGGTGATCCGTCTGCTCGTTTACACGCTTATCCCATTAAAAACTCTTTAACATAACTGATATTATGCGCATACTACTTTACGGGATTCAGGGAATGAACTTGAGGCCATTTGTCCAACAGAGGCACTGCCAACACCGTTCATCATCATCATTATAATGTACATTCTGTGACATTCCACTTCCGGCCTATGAGCATCCTCTACATAAGAGAGTTAATCATAATGACCACACTTGGCAAAATGCTGACTTAAGGGATAAGTCAGCTCTTACGAAACATGCGCAAAGGGTAAGGCTGGTTTTAGTGTCGCGCTGACCGCACGCTGACCGTCGGCGCTGACAGCCGAGGAATATGAACTTCCAGGAACCGAAAGCTTTGATAGGTACGCGTCATTCAAAAACTCTTTTTAAAGTGCTTCACGTGAGGTGGTAAGGCTGGGTGCGGCTGACACTAAAACCAACCTAAGTGCTATAGTGGGATACCAGGGCGGCGTAATCAGTCGCGCCACCATAAGCTACGAAACTAGACACCATACAAGTCGAAAATCACACTGCGACGGTATCAAAATAGACCTCTAATGCACGGTTGGTCAGTTTGGTTGCGCAACCAAGAGGATACCAGGTGAATAATTCTCTATAGAACTGCATACATTTTATTGGTAGCGCCGCCATGGTGTCCCGGTGAAATATAGCACTAAATGTAGCGACTAATGTAATAAGGTGGTTTAAAAAGGGTAAAGAAAAAGACTCACCCCATCATTTAGCGCTGGCCTTCTCAAGGAAATCCATTTTCAACCGTAACTCGATTAAAAACAGTTGTTTTTGCAACGAGAATATTTCTTCTTTTTGTCTTAGCTCCATATTTAAGATTTTCATTTTAGCTTCATGCTCCCATATAGCATGTTGTCTTTTCGCAGTGAAATATAACCTCTCCTCCTCGGTCGCCGTACCGCAATCATGTTTGATCTGATCCTCCGATTTATCCTGTCGTTCATGACCATTTTTTCTCTTCATTTCATCTAAATTACTCAAATTTAGTGGCGTATTTGATAGTTCGTTTAATTTCTGTAAGAAGTTTTGTTGTATTCTCGCTTGTTCTATGGCTTGGAGGGGGTTGGTTAGGATGGGAATTGGGGGGATAGGGAGCGGTGTAAGGGGGAGGGGTTTGTGAGGGGGTGGGGTGGGGGAAGACTGGGGGATTATTTGTACTTGGGGCTCGAGGACGTTCGGCATCGTATCTTCGCTTTCGTTCGTACTTGATAGTCGACCGTTTGACATCTGGAATAGGGTTTATTTTTGTGTGTTAGTTATTTTTATAGGAATCTAAATCATAGTCAGGAGTAGACCTATTAATTTTCATCAGAGTATTAAGTAACATTGAGGTAGCTCTTAAACTGTCAAATACCAAGCGGTCACCGGTGACCGCAACCTATTGTTCTATAATTGTGTCTACAAAACCGGTACTCGACGAGTTAATAGGAAAATTAAACAAAAAGACAGATTCATTCGTACTGTACGAATAATAAGTGATTTTAAGTTTAAGAAAGTAGGAGAATTTAACAATAAGAGCAAACAGTCGTAATTTAGGGTAAGTGCAAGCAAGAACTAGTTAAATTAGGTAAGGGTAAGAAGCGATAACAGCAAGGGTAAACACAAGTACAGCTTGGCAAAAAAGAGTTTGACAGTGACAGCTAGAACTAACATCGACTCGGACTGAATCACCCACAAACATAACATAACATCACGCCTTTTATCCCCGAAGGGTAGACAGAGCACATTACGGCACTTAATGCCACTGTACAATGTAAAATCCACTTTTCACTATTTATGTTATGAGTCCCATGTAATAGGGGGTGAGCCTATTGCCTATACCGGGCACAATTCGGCAGTTGACAACTAGTCAAATTCAATACTTTTATCGAAACGTCTTAAACGATACTCTTCTAAGAATTTTGTACGAAATGCCACCTTATGACGTCATCATATTTTCGGGTCAAATAGCACACCTATATTTTTTAAAAATGCGAGAATAAATCTAAATTAAGTAAGTATATCGTCAAGTCAATGAATCAAAGTGTAACTATTTTTCAATATTTAATTGGACTGAAAAATCAAAATAATTTAGTTTTGACCCAGGAAACTACCCAATTCTGGACTCCGTGCTACTAATGAGATTTTTTTAACTCAGTAATTCTTTGCCCTATCCGGGATCCCATTCCGAGGCCCCTTGCCAGGCAGTCACACTAGCGACCACATCCCATGAATAAACAATCATCCATGAACATAGTACCGCCTCTTTTTAAATTCGATAAAAATAATAAATATCAAAACCGGTTGAGTCGTAGTGTACCAGGTGGCCACAGGTACGATACCAGTCGCGGAGAACCTAATGGGTTACCGGGGTTCTGGCTCGAAGTGCAAGAGTAGGAACGGTGGTTTTTAGTCAGTAAGAGGCTGAGACTCTCTCCCGCCTCGCCCAGGCGGGAGCAGTCACTCGATGATTTTTCCCGCTTAAAAAAGGTACGATACTAGCGACCTCAATTATTCCAAACTCCTTTTTGCCAAGCTGTAACTTAGAGTAAGGAACATCGCACACAGTAACGGCACGAACACGACATTTTTAGCTTAGAAAACATTACCAAACTGTATTCTTTCTATTGACGTTATGAAATAACTCATACGACAAAGATTTAAAGTTCAAATTTAAATGACAAGTTCATTTATCTTACAGCTTCCTTGAGACATACTAAATTGATAATTATGTTTTTCGACTTGCTCACGTAATTATTTGACGAGGAACTCGACTAGTTTCTAGCCACGCTAGAGGCTTAGGTAGCAGCGCGATAGTCTCGCGTCGGTCGCGGAATGCTGCTCATGAATATGAGCCTGTAACATGGTTTGAAACTAGTCGAGGTCCTCGTCAAATAATAGGGTACATGCCTAATTTTTATTTTAATGTCCGTCTGATAGATTATTTTAAATCATTACACACGTATTTTTTATTTTCTTACAGAAACGTATATGTACACAAAACACCGTTAATTAGTTCGCAGCGCTACACATCGGCACTAGTATGACTACACAATATACATGTGTGGGTAATTTCATATTAATAGATATGTATAGAAACATTCGTCTATCACACACATCTTGGTATTTAAATATCATTTTTGTGTCGGTATACGTAATTATTTAGTAAATAAGTTTAAATAAAAACGAGGGTAAAGATAAAAATAACTTATAACAAACTTTGAATAAATAGAAATCAAATAATGGGCAATCGAGCTATACAATACCCATATAAATATAGTGTTTTCTCATCGTATTTTTATGTTACTGAATGGTATACAATATTTCGATGATCTTATTCACAGCGCGTTTGGCGTAATGGTTATCACCTCCAGTAAAGTGCCGCCGGATCGATTCCAGCATTCACAAGTTGTTTCAGGAATTCATTAATCAAATATTTAAAATTTGAAACAATGTTTTAATCTTTTCTTTTTTTTCTATCCTATTTTTCTAAATCTTCTTATGTTAATTTTAAAAGTATAAACTTTATCGCATGATATTTCCCAATTCGACTATAAGGTTTATTGGCATATTGATTAATTATTATTTAAAGAACTTTAAGAACTTAACTGTGGTATGATAATTAATTATTATAAATATTGAATATAAAACCACTTATTTGTATAATAAATAAATTCATTGTAATAAAAGATAGTATTGTTTTATTTACCGACTTATCTGCTTCTTTTATAGCCTGATCTAATATTTCAAAAAACAAAAAAAATAATGATAAGAAAAACTACATAGTAAAATAAAAAAAGAATCTTTCAGCTGGAATAGAACTCACATCATCATTGATCATTGAAAGACGATAAAAGCGTGCTCATTAACCAGTCGACCACGAACACTACGTTAATACCCGTCAAAATGTCGGGTCATATCAATGATTGTAAATAGTTTTAACCTTACACGTGAATTAAATTATAAAAATACATATACCGACACAAGAATGAAAATACCAATGTGAATGTGGTGGACGAATATTTTTATACACAGTAATATGAAATTACCCACACATGTTCACTGTGTGAAAGATAGTAGTGTCGATGTATGGCGCCGCTAACTAATTAGCGGTGTTTTGTGTACTTTCGACGATATATTGATTTGAAATGTCGCGTGACGTCACTTCTATGTACATTTTATACGTAGAAATGACGTTTTAGCCCCCACTCCTAAACTTTGATTTGTTTTATCTAAGTATTGTTTTATTATACAACAAAATAGAATACGTGTCTAATATTTTTTCATTACCTAACTTACGGACTAATTACATTTTTAATTTTCATACCCTGGCATCATCTCAATTATTTGACGAGGAACTCGACTAGTTTCAAGCCGTGCTAGATGCTTAGGTAGAGGTGTAACAGTCATCGCGTCGGTCGCGGAATGCTGCTCATGAATACCTGCTTCTAACCTCCAGCTGTAGTCAAATGCCATTTAGCGCTTGTCTACATGTAGAATACAAAACCAAATTATATGGAATTGACATAAATTTTGACAGTCAGTGTCATCCCCATACATTTTGATTTCTACTCTCTCTGTAGACAAGCGCTAAAGTGGCGTTTGGCTAAAGGCAATGGTTTGAAACTAGTCGAGTTCCTCGTCAAAGAGTTACGTGAGCAAACCGAAAAACATAATAAAAGACAAGTTTATTGCTGGGTTGGTGCCGGTCGCGTATGAGACGACCTTACGGGTTAATAAGGGCTAAATTAGAATAAGTAAGTAAGTGAGTGACGGTATACATAGTGTGCGGGACTCACGTTGACCGGCAAGCAGTCGTCATCCTTCACGCTGTGGCCACCGTCCGCGCTCGTAGTCGGCTCGCCGTCCTCGTCTGTAATGTAACGTTTATTTATTTACACACTGTTAAAAAACTCGGCTTCATTCTTCCCATCACTATCACCGACTATTCCCCCTCACTAGAGCCGGCGGCCATGACAGCGCGCTCGCGATCGGATGCAACAACAATTATTGTACACCTTGAATGCTTCGTTTCTTTAATTTTGAATTGAACTCTCTATCATCAACTCACACATAACATCACACCATTTATCCCCGAAGGGATAGGCCGAGATGCACATTACAGCACTTAACGCTACTGTACAATGTAACACCCACTTTTCACTATTTATGTTATGACTCCCATTTAATACGTTGTGTGTGTGAGGGTACTGGAGGCCCAATTACCCTCCGCTTCCCCAATCTCCCCAAACCATAAATCCCCAACGATCCTCAAACTCCTAATCCCCAAAAGGCCGGTAACGCACTTGTAACGTCTCTGGTGTTCCAGGTGTCCATGGGCGGCGCCGATTGCTTACCATCAGGTGACCCGTCTGCTCGTTGACCGGCTTATGCCATAAAAAAAAAAATAGGGGCTGAGCCTATTGCCATAGTTTACACGCGAACAAAAAATGTTTTATAATTGTACAATCCGGTAAACTATCAGACGGACAAGTAAGCAATCGGCGTCGCCCATGGACACCTGGAACACCAGAGGCGTTACAAGTGCGTTACCGGCCTTTTGGGGATTAGGAATTTGAGGATTGTTGGTCATTAAGGGTTTAGGTAGATTGGGGAAGGGGGAGGGGATTAAATGGGCCTCCGGTAATCTCACTCACACGACGAAACATAACGCAAGCGTTGTTTCACGTCGATTTTCTGCTCGGACGTGGAATCGCTACGGTCGAGCCGGCCCATTCGTGCCGAAGCATGGCCCTCTTACTTTGGCTACATGCTATCTTCGTTGAATTAACTTTAAAACTTTATAAATGAGCAGTGGACATACCTTTTACGTCTAGAGGGTGTATGTTCTGCCAGAGCATGCCGTCCAGCAGGCCTGGCGGTTCCGACTGCGATTGCTGGAACAAACATACGAACAGGGTTTAGTGTAGATGTACATTTTGTCTATTTAATAATGAAAATCAATGAGGGCGCCACAGGCCGTTCATATAGCAACCCCTACGTAAGTACCATCCAATAAATGTACAATATTAACTCGTCGAGTACCGCCATTATAGAGGTAGACACAATTATAGAACAATAGGTTGCGGTCACCGGTGTCCCCGCGGTGTTTCACAGTTTAACAATCCTTATCTTATACTTCTTATACTATTATATAAAGCGGAAGAGTTTGTTTTTTTGTTTGTTTGTTTGAACGCGCTAATCTCCGTAACTATAAGTCTGATTTGAATAATTCGTGTATAAACTCAATGAAAGTACCTACGTGAAAGTAATGTCATCAGCTGTGATCGAGTTTGTTTTTTGAATCGTTATTTCGTTAAAAAGGTACTAGATTGGAATTTAATTAATTAAAACTTAGCATAACAACATTACACCTTTCATCCCCGAAGGGGTGCACACAGAAGTAACACCCACTTTTCACTATTTGTGTTATGAGTCCCATGTAATAGGGGGTGAGCCTATTGCCATATACCGGGCACAATTCCAGACACGTGAGATTTTTTTTAAAAAAACCTAGTAATCCTATTACAGCTTTAAGACCGATAAGACCGCCCATTGTGCACTATATTTGTTTTTTGTTGGCCTTTGTGTTTATGTGGTGTACAATAAAGAATTATTATATTATTACTTAGCCCGTTCCGGGAATCGTACCCGGACCCAGCAGTCGCACTTAAGACCACTCGGCCACCGAAGCACTCTTTATTATTATCGTATAATATGGTTATTACATACCTGTGTGTCATGTGCGCGCATTTTGCATTTTTTCTTATAGTTCTCGTACCACATCTTGACCTGCGCGGGAGTGCGGGGACGGTCGCCTCCGCACCGTTTGTTCACCTCCTCGCATATTGTCGACCACACCAACTGGAAATATAATTAAAATAAACTTTTCTTTAAATGAGGCAACACAGTAGGATATTCTCTGGTGTCTTTGTATCTATGGTCACGAATATAATTATTAAAAAAAAATATCTGGTGTCGAGTGTGCGTTTACAAATATACAATTTTATATGCACATCACACCCAGACGCTTCTGTAAGAGTAACAAAAGCGTTGCCGCTTTTTGGGGAATTAGGGATTTAAGGAATGGGGGATTAGGGATTTGGGAGGAAAGAAGTTGACCCTCTGGTAACCTCACTCATAATGCACGAAAAATGTTTTAAACAAAAAGGAACTCACGTAATTATACAACTGGTTCTGCGAATCCATTTATTTGATTTTATTCGCATTTAATATCCGAAATAAGGTCGAAATTAGACGATTTTCTTTTATAATTACTTTTGCCGCTTAATTTTGACAGCTACAGTTTTTAAAATCAACGGAATGAAGATAAAGGTAGCTAGCTATACAGCCTAAGCACGAAGGAGTTTTATTACTATTTGTTTATGTTTAAAGTATAAAATTACAAAATTAATAATATTGTGGTGTGAAGTGAAATTAAAATACCATTCTAAACATAAATAATTATTAAATAGTCGGTCTGTATGTATGCTATAAAATTTATAACAAAACTGGTATTGAGATAAAGAATCATAAAGCGTCACTTTTATTTTTTTATTTCGAAAGGTTAAGCTTTTATTTATATACACAATCTACTTTTTTATTTTTTGTTTTCTTTTCTTCGATCATGGTCTTACTTTTATAGTTAACCGCCATTTATTTCTTAGAAAAAGAATTACTTAGTAAAGTTACAGTTTCGCCACGCTTGTTCAATGCGGACTGGCTTATAAGTCAAACTTATAAGATAGAGATTTTAGAGATTAAAGAAGTTATAAAACTCCGTGTAGGAGAGCTATGCTTCGGCCCGAATGGGTCGGCTCGACCGGAGTGATACCACGGCCGAGCAGATACGTTGCGTTGTGTTTCGTGTGAGTGACGTTACCGGAGGCCCCATATTCGGTTGTATCAAAGACAGCTATTCGTGTTTGCATGGTTGTATCTACTGTAGACCCTGGCTTACAGGAGTTGCAGCGGTTTTGGGAGGTTGTGGCGGACTTGTCTCATAAGGAAAACTCATCCATTTCTCATTGCTCATACATCCACATATAAAATCTATCCATATAAAATACGCAAGCAAAGCTGTGCTAATTAACTAGTAAACCAAATTGCGCATTAGAAATTGCAAGCTAGGTGATTTTATGCAATGAAAGCGATCATACACATGGCGGTAACTAAACACTGCTTGTCTATGGTTACCGCTGAATTGACAGATCGCCTCGTGTCGTTATTATGTTTAAATATAAAAATGATAATGTAACATTATTATTAGATTATGGTCAACCTTGATTGATGCGGCGAAGAGGTTTGAAAGATTAATTCGTGATTAATTTGTTAATCATTATGTCGACTGCCTCGTTGGACGAGTGGTCGTAAGTAAGACTACTGATCAAAGTGTCTCGGGTTCGATTCTCGGGCCGGGCTAAGTAATACTGGGTTTTTTAACAATTTCTTAGTAATAGCACTGAAGCTGAAATTGTGCCTGGTTTATGGCAATAGGCTCACCCCCTATTACATGGGAATTAAACATAAATTGTGAAAAGTGGATGTTACACTGTACAGTAGCATTAAATGCCGTAATGCGCACCTCTGCCCACTCCTTTGGGGATAAAAAGGCATGATGTTATTATGTTAAATTATTATTTATTTGTAGTTTCTTTGACAGTAGCTACTTGTAATAACTCCTTAATAGGACTTATTATAGTTATCTTAAGGAACTCTTTCTACATGAGCTGCTGTTTACATGTGAACATTAGCTCATGACGATACCTAAGTACGTGTGTCGCCTGGACAGTCTACGCTACATCCTTGTTGACTGGACAATCTCTGCACTACATGAGCTGCTGTTTACATGTGAACATTCGCTCATGACGATACATACCTAAGTACTTGTGTCGCCTGGACAGTCTACGCTACCTCCTTGTTGACTGGACATGGACAACTCTGCACTACATGAGCTGCTGTTTACATGTGAACATTAGCTCATGACGATACCTAAGTACGTGTGTCGCCTGGACAGTCTACGCTACATCCTTGTTGACTGGACAATCTCTGCACTACATGAGCTACTGTTTACATGTGAACATTAGCTCATGACGATACCTAAGTACGTGTGTCGCCTGGACAGTCTACGCTACATCCTTGTTGACTGGACAATCTCTGCACTACATGATCTGCTAGGTACTTGGATTGGAACATTATAGAATTTCGATTAACTTTTGAACCACCACGCAAGCGAAACACAGAGATAATACATTAACCAGTAACTGTATGATAACGATAACACTTACATAAGGTGTAGTGATATGATTGTTTATCATATTATCGTATCTTTAACAATATTGATAAGTTTGTGAGGAATTCAATTAGTTTGGTCAATAGTTAATAGGTTTTAAGGTCAAAAAATGTGGCACTAAACCAGGGCTTACGTTTTTTTTTATCTTAAAAGGTTTGATAGATGAAAATGCAAGGGTTTTGAAAACTTTGCTAGAATAATCACTACATAGTATAAAATAAAGTCGCTATTCGACGTCTGGCTGTGCCTATGTATGCTTAGATCTTTAAAACTACGCAACGGATTTTGATGCGGTTTTATTTATATATAGATACAGTGATTCTTAAGGAAGGTTTATATGTATAATACATGTTTGGAGATCGGTTGTTCTTAGTGAAACAACTTGTTGTCGTAGAACGAATGCATTTATTAGCCGGAGGTGGTTGTTTTTATACAAAAATTGGTACTAGTGCTACTTACAACTAATTCTGTACATTAACCAATTAAAACTATTAAATTAAAAATAAATAAAATTTAGAAATTTGTACACCAATAACATCGCCTAAATTATAGCCAATAGCGTTACACTATTTAGGACAGAACTTTATTTACAACGTGAACAATGGAAAGAAAAGGATAGCCGATAAAAGAGCGAGATAGTCGATGAGTGTGAGGTCCGTGCAAAGAGGACGCGCCTCCGCAGCGCCGCGCGCTGAGTTTCGCGCCGCTATAAATATTGCGTAACGCGTGCCTCTGTCCTTTCCTCCTGCGACCGTCGAGCCGTGAAGATGCAAACGCCGTGCGCCGTGCCGCGCTGCGATACCTACGCGCGTTGGTCGGCGCGTGATACTGGCAGCGGCGTCGGCGAGTTACTTCGTCTCTTGTAGACAGAGGATCAAAAACGTTCAGCAAAATAGCTCTTTTCAGAGCTTTCTGTGTTAACAGAGCATATCAAAAACGTGAAATAAAATAGCTCTTCTCAGAGCTGTCTGTGTTAACAGAGGTGGTCAAAAACGTTGAATAATATAGCTCTTTTCAGAGCTGTCTGCTTCTTGGTTTCTGTTAAACGATGGTCTAAATCCTTGTAGCTTGTGCTATGGCTAGTGTGGCTACAGTACTCCCCCTCAAGCGAAGCGTACCGGCAGTTTGACGACACGGCCCGAGCGAGTTTTCTTATCGCCGGGATGTGACGTCGCTGTTGGTTGCGGTACATGTGTTTTCTTGGTAATCTTGCTGGTTTTCTCGGTAATGGTGGTTGAAGGTAATGGTAATTGCTTGGTAACGCTGGGTTGAGGTAATGTGAAGGTAACTGTACTGGAGGTTGGAGGTAAAGTATCTTGAATGTCTTCGGTGAGTATAAATGCAGGTTTCAATCGGTCGATTGATATATTTGCTTGGCGCTCGGGTAATTGTACTGTGTATACCTTCTCAGTACGTTGTAACACTCTGTAGGGTCCTTCGTATGGTGATTGAAGTGGTTTTTTTACTGCATCTGTTCTTATGAATACGTGGCTGCACGTGAGTAGGTCTTGATGCACGAATACGCTTTTATTGCTGCTGTGATGCTTCGTAGGTACTTGCGGTTTGTTTTGTTGAATTATATTACGTAGGTTGTCAACGTAGGTATAATCCAAAGTAGCAGGTGTGCAGGTGGTACATGTAGTGAAAAATTCGCCAGGTAGACGTAGATTGTAGCCGTAGGTAAGTTCGGCGGCACTCACACCTGTGTCTGAGTGTAGCGCGGCTCGAAGTCCTAGTAGTACAGTAGGTAGTACGTCGGTCCATGTACTTGCGCTCGCGAGTTTGGCGCGTAATGCAGTCTTGAGTGTTCGATGCCAACGTTCAATTATGCCGTTGCTTTGTGGATGATATGGTGTAGTACGATTTTTCTTGATTCCCATTAGTTTAGTTAGGTTTTGAAATAGTTGACTCTCGAACTGACGACCTTGATCACTTGTGATGGTAGTCGGGCATCCAAATCGGGCGATCCAGTGTTGGTACACAATATCGGCGATTCTAACAGCTGATATTTCGTCGGTAGGTATTGCTTCGGGCCACCTAGTTAGTCGGTCGATCATCGTTACTAAGTACCTGTGACCTTGAGGTGTTGTAGGTAGTGGTCCGACGATATCAATGTGTAGGTGTTGGAATCGCTCGGTTGGCGGGAAAGATCCGACGTTCGAGTGCGTATGTCGTTGTATCTTGCTTTTCTGGCAAAGTATACAGGTTCGAGTCCAGCAACCGATGTCTGCGTTCATTGATGGCCAGAAATATTTTTGAGTAATGAGTTTGCGAGTCGTGCGTGTACCGGGATGACTGATGTTGTGTACACTGTCAAATACTTGTTTTCTATATGGTTTAGGTATGTACGGGCGTACATAAGAGGTCGATGTTTCGCAGTATAGTTCGATGTCGCTGTTAGGTATAGGTATTTTCTTCAAAGTTACGTTTTCTTGTGATAACAGTTGTTTAATGTTGCTGTCCTTGTCTTGCGCACTCGCTATGTCGTTGTAGTTGATTGCAGATGGGAATGTGATGGATTCTATGCGGCTTAGGGTGTCGGCAACAATGTTGTCTTTGCCGCTCACGTGTCGAATGTCGGTGGTAAATTCACTGATGAATAGTAACTGTCTTGTTCGCCTCAGAGTTTCAGAATTTGATTGAGTCTTGGACATCACATATGTAAGCGGCTTGTGGTCGGTGAATATGATGAGATGGCGACCTTCGAATATCTTCCGGAAATGTTTGACTGCCATGTACATTGCAAGTAGCTCTCGATCGAAAGTGGAGTATTTCTTCTGCGCGTCGTTGAATTTCTTGGAAAAGTATCCGAGCGGTTGCCACGTATTATGTAGGTATTGTTGTAGTACGGCACCGGCAGAGTTATCTGATGCGTCGCAGAATAAGGCGAGTGTTGCGTGATGAGATGGATGAGCGAGTAGAGCTGCGTTTATGATGCTAGCTTTACATTGCTCGAATGCTTGCGTCGCCTCTTCGGTCCACGTGATCGGAGTCTTATCGCGCTTCTTGACGTTGTGTAGGTAGGCATTTAGTGGTGCTTGCTTCGATGCGGCGTTCGGTACGTGATCACGATAGAAGTTGATCATGCCGAGGAATCTTCTTAGTTCTTCGATGTTCGTTGGTTTCGGGTAATTAGTGATTGCTTCGATTTTGTGTTGCGGCGGCTTGATTCCATCAGCTGATACGGTGTAACCTAGGAACTGTACTTCAGGTTTGCCTAGGTTGCATTTAGCGGGGTTGATGGTAATGCCGCTGTCTTCTAAGCGTTTTAATACGGTGTGGAGATGTTCTCGATGTTGAGTTTCGTTTTCAGATGCAAGTAGTAAGTCGTCGATAAATGGGAAAACAAAGTCTAATCCTCGTAGTACTTCATGTATGTAGCGTTGAAACGTTTGTCCCGCGTTTTTCAAACCGGGGCACATACGTGGGAATTCAAATAGTCCCATTGGCGTGATGATAGCGGTCTTCTCTACGTCTTCTTCTCGCACACTGAGTTGTTGATAAGCGCGGTTGAGGTCAACCGTGGAGAATATAGTTTTCCCCGATAGGTGGTGAGTGAAATCTTTGATGCGTGGCACTGGGTATCGATCTGGTATAGTGATCGAGTTGAGTCGGCGATAGTCACCACATACTCTAATATCGCCATTTTTCTTAGGCACGATGTGTAGAGGTGATGACCAAGGACTCTTGCTAGGTCTGCATAGTCCTTGCTCAATCATATTTTCGAATTCTTTCTTCACTGTTTCGAATCGATGAGGTGGGATTGGTCGAGCTCGGCAATGAACTGGTGGTCCACGGGTTTCGATGTAATGTTGCACGTTGATGTTAGAGTTTAATTTCATTGATGTTAGTCTTGTTATGCCGGGATATTGTGCTAATATGTCGTGGTAAGATTGTGACATATTGATGCTGCGTACGGTAGGTACGTCTGACACTCGCACCGGGGCGTTGACTTTTAGGCTCGTGACGCCGTCGATTAATCTTCCGTTTTTTAAGTCGACGATGAGTTGGTGATGTTTGAGGAAGTCTGCTCCGAGGATTGGCCTTGAAACATCAGCTACTATAAATGTCCACTTGTACGGACGTCGTAAGTTGAAGTCGAGGGTTAGTGTTCTCTCGCCATACGTAGCTATAGTTGTGTTGTTCGCAGCGTACAGTTTGAATGGTAGCGGTGTTCCAACTTCTCCTTTTCTTCTCGGTAGCACTGATATGTCGGCTCCGGTATCGACTAAGAAAGATAAGTTTGTGTTTCTATCGGTGATGTGTAGGCGGTGTGATTTCTCTTGAACGCCGGTAGCCGCCTCCGCCAACGTTCGGTTTAGTTTTCCGAGGTCGTTGCTTTGAATGAGCAGGGAGGTGTGCAGCGTCGAGCTTGTTCTTTAAAGCGCCGATGGTAGTAGCAGAATGGTGAAGGTGATGATGAATCACGATTCCGTGAACGTGACGTGCTGCGTGTGCGTTGCTGAGATGGGTAATGGCGGCGGCGGTAGTCGGGGTTGTATTCTGGTCTTGACTTTAATTCGGCGATCTCCAATGATAATTTTCTTATCTCGTTGATAAGGTATTGTGTATCGGTGTGTGATGATGACGTGGACTGTGCTGGTGATGGTTGTATTGCTGAGACTTCTGTAGTTGACGCGGACTGCTCCATCATTTTGTCAGCGAGGAGAGCGAGTTCTTCCAGCTCAGTTTTTGTACTAAATGATTCGCTGACGGCCAGGACGGATCTGATGTGTGATGGTAAGTGGTTGGTCCACATGAGTCGTAACGTGGAGTCAGGGACCTTGTCTCTGGCTAGGTTACGCATGCGGCGGAGTAGCTGCGTAGGCTTCTGATCGCCGAGTTCCATCTCGGACAGTAGTTTCTGGAACTGTCGGCTGTCGGACTCTTCATAGGCAGATATGAGACGTTCCTTGATTGCGTCGTATTGATTCCTCTCCGGCGGGTTGTATAGGAGGTCCATGATTTGCTCGATGTCTTGACGTTCGAGCTGTGCGATGACCATCTGGGCGAGCTGAGCCTGTCCCTTCTTCATGTCGTTGGTAGCTGCTTCGAAGCTAATGAACCATAGACGTGGTCGGTCACGCCAGAATGGTGGAATGCGCATTGTGAGGGATATGCCAGCTGTTTCCGTCTTCGCTACGGTGTGGGTTAGGTCTTCTGTCGGGCAGGGATTTGCCATCTTGATGTTGGATAATAATTAATTTTCTTCCAGCAGGGATTCGTTCTTCCAGCAGGGATTTGTTCTTCTTGCTGTTCTTGCTCGGGGTCACCACTTTGGAGATCGGTTGTTCTTAGTGAAACAACTTGTTGTCGTAGAACGAATGCATTTATTAGCCGGAGGTGGTTGTTTTTATACAAAAATTGGTACTAGTGCTACTTACAACTAATTCTGTACATTAACCAATTAAAACTATTAAATTAAAAATAAATAAAATTTAGAAATTTGTACACCAATAACATCGCCTAAATTATAGCCAATAGCGTTACACTATTTAGGACAGAACTTTATTTACAACGTGAACAATGGAAAGAAAAGGATAGCCGATAAAAGAGCGAGATAGTCGATGAGTGTGAGGTCCGTGCAAAGAGGACGCGCCTCCGCAGCGCCGCGCGCTGAGTTTCGCGCCGCTATAAATATTGCGTAACGCGTGCCTCTGTCCTTTCCTCCTGCGACCGTCGAGCCGTGAAGATGCAAACGCCGTGCGCCGTGCCGCGCTGCGATACCTACGCGCGTTGGTCGGCGCGTGATACTGGCAGCGGCGTCGGCGAGTTACTTCGTCTCTTGTAGACAGAGGATCAAAAACGTTCAGCAAAATAGCTCTTTTCAGAGCTTTCTGTGTTAACAGAGCATATCAAAAACGTGAAATAAAATAGCTCTTCTCAGAGCTGTCTGTGTTAACAGAGGTGGTCAAAAACGTTGAATAATATAGCTCTTTTCAGAGCTGTCTGCTTCTTGGTTTCTGTTAAACGATGGTCTAAATCCTTGTAGCTTGTGCTATGGCTAGTGTGGCTACACATGCCTATTGCACCCGTGCGAAGGCGGGGCGGGTCGCTAATTCTTTTATAAACATAACATAACATCACGCCTTTTGTTCCCGAAGGGGTAGGCAGAGGTGCACATTATGCCACTGTACAATGTAGCACCCACTTTTCATTATTTATGTTACGAGTCCCATGTAATGGGGGTGAGCCTATTGCCATATACCGGGCACAATTCCAGACTCCGTGCTACTACTGAGAATTAAAAAAAAAACCAGTAATACTTTGCCCTGCCTGGGTATCGAGACCCCTTGCCCGGCAGTCACACTTGCGACTAGTCGGTCAACGAGGCAGTTCTTTTAAAATCAGGTCAAACTTAGAACGTCATTTTTTTGAAGTCGGTTAGAAATACAAATTTTACCAAAAGAAGACACATACAGACTATTCTAGGAGTAAACAAGGGTGTGACGACTGAAATTAATCACCATAGACTGACTGTGCCCAAGTAAGGATTAATTGATATAAATGCTTTGACTTACAGCGACCTTTTTTTTTTTTTTTTTAAGGGGGGAAAATCATCGAATGACTTCTCCCGCCTGGGTGAGGCGGGAGGGAGTGTCAGACTCTTATTGACTAAAAACCACCCCGTTCCTTCTCCTGCACGTCGAGCCGGAGCCCCGGTTACCCGTTAGGTTCTCCGCGACTCCGAATCGGCATCGGCCGTATTGGGCCCCATCTGTGGTGGTCTGATGGCTCTTTGAGGCGCGCGCGGAACGCGACGCGCCGTACGCTCGGGTCTGTTTCTGGTCGGACGGGGAGCCACCCATGCTCGCCGTCCGCAGGCCCGCGCTTACGGTGGCCGAAGATCGTCTCGCGATCCCCGACGCCCGGTGTGTCCTTCGCGATGGCTGGGTTGCGAGGAGGCAGCTCTTCGCTGCCTCACGCGTCCCGCCTCCTCCTTAGCTAGCATCACTGCTTCGCAAAAGGAGGAGACGGCATCCCAGTCCCCCTCGCTCCGCATCATGGCCTGCACTAGGCCCGGACGCGAGAGGTCGCCATCGCCGATCACTTCCCTGAGGACACGGCGGTGCTCAGCCCACGAAGGGCATTCTCCCACCGTGTGTTCCACCGTGTCCTCAGGGCGGTCCTCGCAGTGATGACACCCGGGCGTTTCCTCCCGCCCCATCAGACACAGGTACCTCCCGAAACTTCCATGTCCGGTGAGGACCTGCGTCAGGCGGTAGGTGAGGACGCCGTAGCGTCTCTCAAGCCACTCCTCAAAGAGGGGACTTACCGCTGCGATGGCAGCGAGCCCAGCCCTCGGTTGACTTACAGCGACCTTAGAGGTACTTTGTTGACTGTACGTACCTGTTTGCTCCTATTTGTAGCGTTATTGGAGCGGCCTTGTCGCAGCACGTCCCTGTGGTGGGCGATCAGCTCGAGCACTGTTCGCTTCTCCAGTTCCGTGAAGTTCTTCGACCGCTCCTTGTGGCCGCGGCGAGCGCGGAACGATGTGGCCGTATTACGTGTTGACATATCACTCTGGGGATAAAGAGAATGACATTTAATTGATGTTTGATAAACTTGATATTGATATAGACTGCCTCGTTGGCCGGGTCGGGCCGGTCGGGCCGGGTCGGGCAAAGTATTGCTGGGTTTTTAATAAATCTCAGTAGTAGCACGGAGTCTGGAAATGTGCCCGGTATATGGCAATAGACTCACCACTTATTACATGGGACTCATAACATAGATAGTGAAAAGTGGGTGTTACATTGTACAGTGACATTTAGTGCTGTAATGTGTACGATGAGCGTGATGTTATGTTATGTATGATGTTTGATAAAGTTTGTTTTCACAGTCGTGGTGGCCCGGAGGTTTAAGCTTATCATGCATGAGAGTGCGGGTTTGAAACCTACCAACAACGGCAAGTACCAATGCGACTTTTTCCAAGTCTAGTGGTACTTTCTTAGACAATCTAGACACCACTGACAAATTGTAAAGGAAAACATCGTGAGGAAACCTGGGCTTATAATTTCTAATTATAAGTTTGAAATCGCCAACCCGCATTGAGCAAGCGTGGTGATTAATGCGCAAACCTTACACGTGTGAGAAGAGGTGTTTGGTCAGCAGTGGACATTTATAGGCTGTTGATGATGAGAAAGTGTACTTCAGTATTTTTTCTACATGGGATAAGGTCGCATGTTTAAACCTCTAAGGTGCACCAAGTTATAATGGTGGCCCCCTTATTATGCCGTAATTAAAATGTTGCAATATATATATTAGGTATATATATTTTTTACGTAGGGTACCAATAGGGTAGATGCCTATTTTAATGTCCGTCTGGTAGATTATTTTAAATCATTACACACGTATTTTTTATTTTTTTACAGAAACGAATACTTTAGACAATATATTGATTTGAAATGTCGCGTGACGTCACTTCTATGTACATTTTATACGAAGAAATGACGTTTTAGCCCTCACTTCTAAACTTTGATTCGTGTTATCTAAGTATTGTTTTATTATATGACAAAATAAAAAAACACTTGTCTAATATTTTTTTATTACCTAACTTACATACGGAATAATTAGATTTTTAATTTTCATACCCTGTCATCATTCCATTTGAGGTGCTACTCAAGATTTTGGAAAAGCCAATAAATCGCTTCAATAATTTGGCCCCATTCGGGACACTCGACCAGAGGCCTAGTTAACCACAGCATTTGGAATGTTCCAAAAATTCTAGTTATACCTATTATTTACGTATTTTTTTGACGAGTATACTTTCAACGGTGCAAATTCGTGATCAGATCTCATTTCCGCAAAAACCCGGAGTGGTGATTAAAAATTCACATGTACACCATTAAGTTAAAGTAGTTTCCATTAAGAAAGTAAATAAACATAAATTATATTTTATCTGTTATAGTTACTTTTTAATGTCCGGTTAAGTAGGTACAGTTAACTACAAATAATTCTTTTATAGGTAAACTATATTTAAAAAAAACCAATATCGCACCCCCTTTTTTTGAAATCGGTTTATATACTAAACCGTTTTCATACATCACGCCTTTTATCCCCGAAGGGGTAGGCAGAGGTGCACATTACGGCACTTAATGCCAGTGTACAATGCAACACCCACTTTTCACTTCCTATTTAATAGGGGGTGAGCCTATTGTCATATACCGGGCACAATTTCAGACTCCGTGCTATTATTGCTGAGATTTTTTTTAAATACCCACTAATACTTTTATCGACCCGGGAATCGAACCCGAGACCTCTTGCCCGGCAGTCGCACTTGCAACTGCTGCTGCTGGCTATCCGTTCGGGGATTATAAGGCGTGATGTTAAGTTATGTAGCTTGTTTTTAATAGAGGTTTTATACCAAGTTTATTTTAATGAGGACTGATAAAAATATATAGAGGTATTTATGTGAATGTTATATTAATCACACTAACTGTACTTGTTTTGCAAACATTCCAAATAACAAATAAGATAAACACGATCGATGTTTAGGAATCTACTTCAAGTTTTGTGTTAGGGTTGACAGATAAAAAAGGACATTCGTTTACTAGTTCAGTTTTTGTTTTGGTAGGAAAGTACCTACTTCAGTGGTGGCAACCCCGGACCAGGGTGCTTACTCTTGAAACCGATCTCAATGTCAATGCAATTTCAATCCAATAAAATCTCAATAATTATTCAATGTCAAAACTATACAACCCCTATCGTAGCTGTTAAAACAGCATTCAGAGTACGGAATATAAAGCCAAACTCAATAAAATTTAATTAATTAAATATCCACGCAATACGGATGCAATGGGCGCTAGTGTTGCAACTCAAGTGTACGAAATTTTACAATACCAATGTCGATCGATTGGAATTGAAAATAATTATCTTACCCTGGAAACTATCCTATAATGAAGGACACGTGAAAAAGCAGAATTAAATTATTACAAAAGTGTTGCTATATATATGAAAGAAACAGCTATCTAGACGTATGTCTGTCGATGATTTTATCGACTTGAGACAGCCCTGCTATATGCTGGCTGTATTTTAATGGATAAGCTAGAAATTGGGCCTCGTCCAACCAGTTTGGTGATTTCTAATAGTTTTGTATCTTAAACTTGTTGTTCTTAAATATTTATATATAGATAGAAAAAGGATTACATTATGTTTTTAGGTTTAAGTGTACGAGCAAACGTATCACCTGTTGGTAAGTGATTAGTGCCGTCTATGGACAGGACAACACCAGAAAAACGAGTCGATTCACACTGTTTTTTTAGAATCATCCAATATCATAACACATAACATAACATCACGCCTTTTATCCCCGAAGGGGTAGGCAGAGGTGCACATTTCGGCACTTAATGCCACTGTACAATGTAACACCGACTTTTCACTATTTATGTTACGAGTCCCATGTAATAGGGGGTGAGCTTATTGCCATATACCGGGCACATTTCCAGACTCCGTGCAACTACTGAGATTTCTAAAAACCCAGTAATACTTTGCCCGACCGGGGTATCGAACCCGAGACCCCTTGCCCGGCAGTCGCATTTGCGACCACTCAGCTAACGAGGCAGTCAAGTCATCCAATATCTTTTCCGAAAAATGTCGTAGTGCCCCGGAGGATTAAGACGCCCGCTTCTCATGCATGAGAGTGCGGATTAGGAACCTATCAACGGCAAGTGCCAATGTGACTTTTTCCGAGTTATATGTACTTTTTAAGATTATTCAGACACCACTGACAAACAGTGAAGGAAAACATCGTGAGGAAATCTGGGCTTATAATTTCTAATTATAAGTTTGTAGTCGCAAACCCGCATTGAGCAAGCGTGGTGATTAATGCTCAAACGTTCTCCGTGTGAGAAGAGGCTTTGCTCAGCAGTGGGCATTTATAGACTGATAGATACTTTAGAATATTTTCTCCCGCCTTGGGTGAGGCGGGAGGGAGAGTCAGCCTCTTACTGACTAAAAACCACAGCGTTCCTACTTCTGCTTCGTTGTTCACAGCTCCAGGTCGGCCATCAGCCCTACCCGGCCTCATTTGGGGTCTGATCGCTCTTTGACTGAGGACACTTAAATATACAGGTAATGGCCGGTATTATTAAATTTGTTAGCAAGTTTGACATTATACTAACATTTAGTATAAATGTCATTGAAAAATTATTAAAATACTCACAGAAGAATTATATATATAAAGATACATTAAGAGCCTTTTGTAGCGATGCAGTGGCGATGCTGCCGCGCGTCCGCATCGATACAGTCGCAGAGTGCATACAAAAGTAATACACGTTTGTTGGCGATGGTCCTGAGACCTGCTATTCGAATGAATAACTTGTTGATATAACAGTCTTTTGATCCTTTGGATCCTTGAAAGGGCTAGGCTAAGGTGCCCCAAATTTTAATTAAATTAACATCATTAACATCATCTCTGCCTATGAAGATGGAGGTGAGGATTAAATAAAAGGAATGCGGTCTTAGTGTTATGTATTAAAATTAACATTTGAATAAACGATAACTTTGTAAGTAAGAAGCTTCTAATGTAAAGGTTAGTAGTTTCGCATTACGATTAATCAATATGATATCGGTCATTTGCATAACATAACATACATACATACATTTTTTTTATGTGATAAGTCGGTAATCGACCAGACGGATCACCTGATGGTAAGCAATCAGTGTCGCCCTTGGACACCTGGAACACCAGAGGCGTTACAAGTGCGTTATCGGCCTTCTGATTACGAATTTGAGGATTGTTGGGGATTCAGGGATTGGGGAAAGGGGGGGGGGGTAATGCCCCAAGTGTTGCAAGCGTACATTGGCCACGGTAACCGCTTACTATCAGGTGGGCCGAGTGCTTTTTTGCCACTGTCTTGGTATAAAAAAAATATGAAAAGATTGATTAATTGTCTCTGTCCTGCCCCAATGGGAGGCAGGCTTGACAATATGTGTCGGAGAATTTAAGTGTGGAAGAGCCATGCTTTGGCACGAATGGGCCGGCTCGACAGGAGTGATACCACGGCCGAGCGGAAGACCGACGTGAAACAACGTTGTGTTGTGTTTCGTCGTGTGAGTGAGGTTACCGGATGCCCTATGACCCCCCCCCTTTCCCCAATCCCTGAATCCCCAACAATCCTCAAATTCCTAATCCCAAAAGGCCGGTAACGCACTTCTAACGTCTCTGATGTTCCAGGTGTCTATGGGCGACGCCGATTGCTTACCATCAGGTTATCCGTCAGCTCGTTTACCGGCTTATGCCAAAAAAAAAACGGGACCATTTGTGCTCCAATGTGTGAGCGTGAACTCCCTGTCATTGTTACATGGTAATTTATGTTTTTTTTTTATTTGCAATGGGTTTTTCGTTTGCCCACTATCTCGCCTGGCGGTAGGCGATTATGCGGCCTACGATGGAGCACGCCTGTATACGCTAACTACTGAATATGGTGTTATTCATCTGGTTCTTTATCAAAACATTATCTAATTATTTAGCCACGCTAATCACGTTTTTTATTCCTCAAAGGGGTAGGCAGAGCTGCACTTATCAATTCCAAATATGTAAATATTTAGCGTCATTTTAGTATTACTCAAACGTCGCAAGTACGACTGCTCAGTAACAGGATTTGAGCTCGTTGCCTAGAGTAGGCATTGATGCAGTGGAATCCCACCACAGATGGGGCTCAATAGGGCTGATGTCTGATCCAGAGGTGCAGACAAACTTGACAAACAAAACCAGGGATAGGAATGGTGCGGTTTTTAGCCAGTAAAAGTCTGACACTGTCTCGCCTCACCCAAAGGTCGAAGAAGTCATTGGATGATCCCCCAAAGGAGTCCGGTATTGCCCAGGATATAGCAATAGAGTTGCCCCTATTATATTTATAACAAAGTGAATGTAACATAATAGTAATAAAAAAATCTTATTAAAAAGTTAATGTCCAAAGAGATCCGTTAAATAAAAATCCTCCAAGGTCGCAGCTTGATGAATCATTGCGATTAATAATCGACTAATACTAATATTAATTAAAAAAAGAATTTAAAATTGCAAATCAACGAACGGTTTATGGGCGAATATTTGGATAGTGTTGAAACTTGTCAAAATGTCATGTATAAAGTCTATTTTAATCTACGAGACAACGTCAACAAATACGGTCATTTTGTAATACACAATCAACAGCCATTGCTGAACAAGGAGCCTCGTCGACATAAAAAGGACTAATTATTATGTTTTCGGCTCACTCCCATAACTTCGGTTTCTTAAGGGTCGGCAAGGCGTATGTAATGCCCCAAGGTAAGCGTACATAGGCCACGGTTGACGAGGAACTTGACCAGTTTCAAGCCATGCAAGCAGTGCGACAGTCGCGCGAATGCCGCGGAATACTGCTCATAAACATGAGCCTTTAGCATGGCTAGAAACTAGTCGAGTTCCTCGTCAAACAGTTACGTGAGTAAGCCGAAAACATAGTAATTAATTCAGTACGTCTTACGAGAGTTATAATAAGAGAGCTTGCTATAATTTCTACGCCTAGCAAGTGGGTTTGAGATCGCAGTATAAAAGGTTCAGGTTTATCAGAGAGCGCTGCTGTCCGGCCTCTGTCAAATGTGTCTACCACAGAGTAAGAAATCACCTTTACTCAGCTTTAAAAACCCCCGTGGGTAGAGTAGGGATGTTGACAAATTAATGTTTACATCAACCTCTCCTAATTTTTAAGGAAACCTTAAAATAAAATAGGTGGGGTGTTAACGATATTTTGATGTTCACCAATCTATAAATGACACCTAAGTAAGGGGTTGTTTCGGTGCTACGTGCTAATAAGTAGATAGTGAAACCCGCAATAAGTGTTCTAAACGAAAAATCACCGTAAGACGATTCAAAAAAGAGTATGTTTTAGAACTGATCCACTGACCCTGACATCACCATTCCACTATTAGCACCCCAAAAGTTTCCAAAAACTACGAAAAAAGGGTTTATACTTGCAAAAATCACCTCCAGAGACAAAAAAATCCTTTTGGCACCGTTAAAACACAATTGACCCGCTTTACAATCAAAATTCAGATTCGAAGGTCGTACAACATAGACATTTGGACTAATCGTAAACAGTTCGCGGCTATATTCATGACACTGAGCGACTTTTGTGGCACGTGTAAGCACGGCATGCATTTAATATAAAAACCTTGTACATAGATACTACTAGTTTCTACATATATATTATGTGTATATATAGCTGGTCCCCGCGACTCCGTCTGCGTCCAATAATGACTTATGTCAGAATTTGGATTTTTAAATAACCGCGAAAGCAATATAAGGATCTTTTTGGTAGATTTTTGGCACATTTGCAAAATATTCAGATTACTTTCTTTCTTTTTTTCATGTAACCTTTCGGATAATGTAGGACGCTATTGGAAAATATTTTTTCAAATCGGTCCAGTACTTTCGGAGCCCATTCAATTCAAATAAACGAACAAATAAAACAAAACTTCTCATTATGCTATGACGGCAGAATTGAATACATCTAAATTTGTATTTCTTCTCTTCCGAGTGTGTAAGAAATGACTAATAACCGAAGTGAGTTTTGGACATGTCAAAAACAATGTTAATACAAAATCTTTACATTAAAATCGGTCATTGAGACACACATTTGATAGAGATCAGGCAGCAGCGCTCTCTGATAAACGTGGACCTGTTTTAAGCTGCGATTTCGGAACGGCTGACAAACCCCCCGTAGAAGTGGCTCATAGTTCAGAAGCGACTGTTGATGATGAATATTATACACTGAAAAAGTGTTTTAACAATTTTTTAAGGGTTAAGCCGGTAAACGGGCACACGTATCCTGATGGTAAGCAATCAGCGCCACCCATGGACACCCGAAACACCAGAGGTGTTACAAGTGCGTTTTCCGGCCTTTTGAGAATTATTGAGGATTTGGGGTTTTGGGGAAATTGGGGAGGGGGATAATTGGGCCTCCGGTACCCTCACTCACACGACGAAACACAACGCAAGCGTTGTTTCACGTCGGTTTTCTGCTCGGCCGTGGTATCACTCCGGTCGAGCCGGCCCATTTGTAACGGTATGGCTCTCCCAAACTTAAAGGTCAAGTTTAAAGACAAGTTTTCCTCTTTGGTTTCTTTAAAGTTAGTGTGTTCTTAGACTGACTTTAATTGCCGGATTACCGCCGTGGGATCTGGAGGCGAAGGTGCTCGCGCGCGTGTACAGCATGCGCGCGGAGGCACGTCGCCGGGGCGAAACCCCGCTGCCGCGCCAGATAAGTGCGTGGCGGGATGAGCTCCGGCGCGATCTCATGGCGGAATGGCAGCAACGACTGTCGCAACCGAGGGCTGGGCTCGCTGCCATCGCAGCGGTAAGGCCCCTCTTTGAGGAGTGGCTTGAGAGGACGCTACGGCGTCCTCACCTACCGCCTGGTACAGGTCCTCACCGGACATGGCAGTTTCGGGAGGTACCTGTGTCTGATGGGGCGGGAGGAAACGCCCGGGTGTCATCACTGCGAGGACCGCTCTGAGGACACGGTGGAGCACACGGTGGGAGAATGCCCTGCGTGGGCTGAGCACCGCCGTGCCTTCAGGGAAGTGATCGGCGATGGTGACCTCTCGCGTCCGGGCCTAGTGCAGGCCATGATGCGGAGCGAGGGGGATTTGGATGCCGTCTCCTCCTTCTGCGAAGCAGTCATGCTAGCTAAGGAGGAGGCGGGACGCGTGAGGCAGCGAAGCGCTGCCTCCTCGCAACCCAGCCATCGCGAAGGACACACCGGGCGTCGGGGATCGCGGGGCGATCTCCGGCCACCGTAAGCGCGGGCCTGCGGACGGCGAGCATAGGTGGCTCCCCGTCCGACCAGAAACATACCCGAGCGTACGGCGCGTCGCGTTCCGCGCGCGCCTCAAAGAGCCGTCAGACCACCACAGATGGGGCCCAATAGGGCCGATGCCGATTCGGAGTCGCGGAGAACCTAACGGGTAACCGGGGCTCCGGCTCGACGTGCAGGAGAAGGAACGGGGTGGTTTTTAGTCAGTAAGAGTCTGACACTCCCTCCCGCCTCACCCAGGCGGGAGCAGTCATTCGATGATTTTCCCCCCTTAAAAAAAAAAAAAAAGACTGACTTTAATATAGTTTTAATATATTAAAATGTATTTAGCAAAACTATTAATATTGGCATTCCACGGTCACGTTATCGACCGATCACTGACTAATTTCTATTTGATAGTAACAATTATTATTATTAAATGATTTTTTTATTAAAATATTCTGACGGCCATTGACACTTGGACATTGAAGTTTTGCCTAATTTGGAATAGAAGTGTCCATTTTTCCGAAACTAACTTTTGGAAAATGTATTTTGAGTCTATGTATGTAGAATCACAAGTTGAATGTGAAAGCCTAAAGCTAATTATGGACAGCTTTTGCCCGCAGATTCGCCCCTATTCCCGGGATTTAAATATTTTTATAATAACTATCGTGAGACATACTAAATCGCGGGTTTTACAGTACACAGTAAACTACAGTAGGCTGCACGACATCGCCGCGACCGCGCACGCTGCTCGTGAGGAAGAACTCCCTGTGGTACGAAACTAGTAGAGCTTTTCTCAGTATGTTCACGTGAGTAACCAGCGATTTTTAGTTAATAAGTTATATTCACCGCATTCAAATCAGCCCAGTAGCGTTTTCGTGAAAGTGTAACAAACAAACATAAACACAAACCATCAAACATTCGCATCTATACATATAATAAAATCGTAGAAAAGTCAAAAGTGAACATTGAATATTTTTCTAAAAGAATACTTAGGGCGTGATCTAAAATCGATACTGAAAATATGGTTTCTATAATTTTTGTCTGTTTGTCTGTATGTATGTATGTCCGGGATGAACTCAAAAAGTACTGCATGGGTTTGCTTCAAATTTTGTATGATTATTACTAACAGGTCGGGTCAACATATAGGCTACATATTATCACGCTGTCACCAACGAAGTCGCGGGCACAGCTCGTTTATAATATTAGTAAGAAGCAAGGCTAAGTTAGGAATTTAGTTAAATTTTCAAAAAGTAAATAAATAAGTAAACGTAACATAACATAACATCACCCCTTTTAACCCCGAAGGGGTAGGTGAGGTGCACATTATACCACTGTACAATGTAACACCCACTTTTCACTATTTATATTATGAGTCCCATGTCATAAGGGGTGAGCCTATTGCCATATATCGGGCACAATTCCAGGCTCCGTAGCACGGAGTCTGGAATTGGTGGAGTTACTGAGAATATTTAAAAACCCAGTAATACTTTGCCCGACCTGGGAATCGAACCCGAAACCCCTTGCCCGGCAGTCGAACTTACGACCACTCGGTCAACGAGGCAGTAAATGTCTTAAATTAAAACTTATGTAAAAAAAATGGTTTATTTTATATTATATTAAATATTTCGGTTGTGTAGCATTTTAATCTTGATCTTGGATTGGAGTCGTTAAGATTTTATTTGATATCGAAATCTTAGACCAATATACTATGAATTAACATAAATAATATCTGTGTAACTTTTTAATGTAGAATATTTTACGATATGCCTTAAGAAAAGAGAGGTATCATTTTTTTATTGGACTAGCCTTCCATCTCCCGAAACCGCTGCAACTTCTGTAAGTCAGGATCTACAGTAGATACCATAATGCAAACACCGTAACACTGAACGGTAGGTATTAGATATTTATTTATATTATTTGTTTTCGGCTTACTCACGTAATTTTTTGACGAGGAACTCGACTAGTTTCAAGCCATACTAGAGGCTCATATTAATGAGCAGCATTTCGCGACCCGCGACGCGGAAACTGTCGCCGTCGAGTTTCTCGTCAAATAATTACGTGAGTAAGCCGAAAAACATAATAGTTAATTAATTTAATATCTAAATAATAAAAACTTACGAAATATAAACTTAATATAAACTTACGAAAGTTATGACATAGATATTAAAGTGTGGCAGAGCCATGCTTCGGCACGAATGGGCCGGCTCGACCGGAGTGATACCACGGCCTCACAGAAAACCGACGTGAAGCAACACTTATTATTATTATTCTCTAGATAGACATATATCGACCAGATCGGCGATATATTAAAGAAGGGCCAAATTAAAAGTACCCTTAACCGACGAGCATGCATGAAAAGATTGATGACTGTTGATGAAGCGAAAGAGGTATGTAGGAATCGTAGCAATTGGCGTTCCATAGTCTCTGCCTGCCTCCATGGGAAATAGGCGTGAGGTTATGTATGTATGTAGTAGTTGTGTGTTCAATCTATCAGCCACTCAATAGCTTAGTAACAGTTTTGAATTACTTAAGAATCTCTCTATATTGTGGTATAAACGTCACAAGAATAGTTGAGCAGTTTTTGAGATTTGAGACAAACATACACGGCGGCGACTTTGTTTAGTAATTCGTAAGGAATTTAATAAAATACAAAACTTGTATACCTAGTTTATTTATAGCATAAATTGATAGTTTATGGAAAAATGTTGACTGCATGCTAGACAAAACTAAAATAACGTGTATATCCTCTTAAAGAGGATAGGCAGAGTCAAAAAATCAATTCTTCAACAACCGATAAGTATTAATCAAAGATCGATTTTTGACATAAAGTGTAGTTTCTGTCAAAAAATAAGATTAATCTAGACATATTACATTATAATTCTAATTACGTTATAAGTAAGGCTTTTAAAATGAAACAGTCGTTGCACAGCTATCTAACGAATATAAATCAGTTGTGTTTAATCATTTTATTAAACAGTAGCTTTACTAGCGGCTTTGCGCGCATTACTGTGCGATAAAATATAGCCTATATGTCATTCCAGCAGCTGTAGCCAAATGCCATTTAGCGCTTGTCTACATGTAGAATAGAAAACCAAATTATATGGGACTGACGTAAATTTTGACGCTTGTCAGTGTCATCCCCATACATTTAGTTTTCTACTCCCTCAAGCTTTCTTTAGACAAGCGCTAAAGTGGCGTTTGGCTAAAGGGACTATAATCTATATCTATTCCAAATTTTATACCGATCCCTTCAGCGGTTTTGACGTGATTCAATAACACATTAACAAACAAACTTTCGCAGTGCACTAATATTATAAATGTGAAAAATTTTTTGTTCCGATGTTTGTCCCTCAATCACGCTGAAACTACTGAACGGATATTGATGAAATTTGGTATACAGGCAGGGTACAGGCTGACTTAGGTGATACTTTTTATGTGATATAACGAGCAGGCAGATCACCTGATGGTACGTAATTGGCGTCGCCCATGAATTTGAGGATTGTGGTGGATTCAGGGATTGGGGAGACTAGGGAGGGGGTAATTGGGCCTCCGGTAACCTCACTCACATGACGAAATACAAACGTGCAAAAACAACAAACAAATGCAAACGTTGCTTCACGTCGGTTTACTGCTCGGCCGTGGTATCGCTCCGGTCGAGTCGGCCCATTCGTGCCGAAGCATGGCTCTCCCATACTTAAAAGTAGCTCTCATTATTAAATAGCAGATGTGACAAGTAATAAAAGCATAATAATAATGGGACAATATGATACAAAAATAGCTACAAATAATTCGCACGTGTACAGTCTAGTTTTATATTTTAGTCAGATTAGGCAAACACGTGCTGTTAGCTACAACGATATATTAACATAACATCACGCCTTTTATCCCCTAAGGGATGGTACATTATGCCACTGTACAATGTAACACTGACTTTTCACTATTTATGTTATGAGTCCCATGCAATAGGGGGTGAGTCTATTGCCATATACCGGGCACAATTCCAGGCTTCGTGCTACTAATTTATAAAAACCTAGTAATACTTTGCCCGACCCGGGAATCGCACCCGAGACCCCTTGCCCGGCAGTCACACTTACGGCCACTAGGTCAATGAGGTAATCGACGAGCTATAACGATATAATATGTTTGTAAATTGTCCCATTGTTGGGCTAAGGCCTCTTCTGAAGTGGAGAAAGAATGAGTATTGAGACCAAGTTTAGGTTTCCCGTGACCTGGAGCAGCGGAAAACCTAGCGGTTACCGGGGCTCCAGCGGGAAGCAGGAGTAGGAACGGGGTGGTTTTTAGTCAATAAGAGTCTGACACTCCCTCTCGCCTCACCCAAGGCGAGAGATCATTGGATAATTTTCCCTCTCAAAACTTTTGCATGTCCGTTATAAAAAATAAAATAGGTAAGTATACTAACTAAAATGTAAGATTAGGATTTCTACATTCGAATTTGGAACTCGAATAAAACCTGTCGTAGAGATAGGTATAAAACCTATTTTGAACATTTCGTTTTTTTTTATAATTTAAAAAAGTACAATTCTACGTAAAATAAATAATTATAATGGTCTATAGTCAATTATTCCTGACACATTACACACAAATTACATCGAACCAGTACAGAACATGAGGTAAGTATACAAAATATTACTAATGAGACACCGTAGGGTCGCGGAGACGCGATCGGCACCCGCGAATTAGGCGCGCGTCTACCCTTATTGGTGGCCTTGGCTAACTGGCGAGCGGCGCGAACGCCGGCCGCCGCAACAGCGTGGCGGGGTGGAGGCGTTCCCGCCCCTCCCGCATACTTCCTACCCGTGCTGGCCTTACGCGTATTTTCTAAATACAGGAGCGCGTTACATAATTAATTTTCATATAAGTAATGTAATGCGATTTTTTGCTGCAATATCAAATCGGCTACGTAATAATTACGTTTATGTTCAAATCTATCGCTTAAGGTTCCTATACGGAACCAAAATAAAGACCATAATAAAGTCTTGTTAAGCACAATTACCGATAAAACTTTTACACACACAAACTTTTACTTGTAGCATATTTCAAGTACTTTTTATGTAATAACGAGGGGCAAACGAGCAAACGAAGTACTTACACTGCAATAGGGTAGTGTCCTAAATTTTATTTTAGAGGTATTCCGCTGCCGAGGCGCTGCCGTTTTGAAGCGCGCCCCTCTAATCGTTCCCGTTTTATTCCTCTAAGCGCTCCCAAAACGAGCGCTTTGAGGAACGATTAAAAATATTAAAATTTATTTCCTCGAAGCGCTCCCATGATTAACTTTCGGATAGAGATGGGACTTTACTAATTGAAATTATCGATAAGAACTAGGTAATAAGTAGAACACATTGTTATAATATACAACTAGCGGCCCGTCCCGGCTTATGCGCTTAAATAAAACGGGAGCGCTTAGATAGATGGGCGCGCTTCAAAACGGAAGCGCTACGAGGAATACCCTTTTATTTTAATGTCCGTCTGGTAGATTAATTTAAAACATTAGACACGTATTTTTTCTTTTCCCACAAAATTAAATACTCTCGACGATAAAATATCGTGTGACGTAACGACCTCCCCCACTCTTAAATTTAACTCCATTTTATCTAAGTATTGTAACTTTATACGAGATAATAAAAAAATACGTGTCTAATATTTTTTCATTATCTAACTGACGGACTAATTAGATTTTTAATTTTGATACCCTGGCAACTACCCTTTTCTCTGACCTTTTAAACCTTCCCTGTACTTCCACGAACATTTCAAGACCAAAATTATATAAATCGGTCCAACCGTTCTCGAGTTTTAGCGGGACTAACGAACGGACATACATTTTTATTTATATAGATAGATAGATTCAAGTAACGTCTACGTATTACACAGTTCTTCAAGATCCTGTCACACATTATGACAGCGGAATTCTAAAAAATAATAATAATATATACAGGTTGATGTTTTTTAGTGCCGAGACCGGAATTGAATAGGTAGGTATTATTAGAAAATCGAGCTTTGAAAGTAACACAACCAGATATTGAAACACCAACAAAATATGCATATTTCGTCGAAAACTTGAATAATTTTATTTGTTTTATTTATTTTTGTATAATTTACCTACAATGCGTCTAGAACTTTCCAGTATGGGATGGTGACGTGTTTAGATTCATCAGAAGCATCAACATTATTATTATTTTCGGTTCCTTTTTCTAAGCTCGGCTACAGTGCCGGATTTGAGGGTTAGTACGGGCCGAAGTCAAGTGCTAACCCACGTGGACGTTTGAATTTTGGGTTGGGGTGTGCGGAACTTTGTCGGCTTCGTTCAAAAATTTTCGAACAATATGACAGCTTTTTGGAGGATTCGATATGTGTGTAGAGGTAGTTCGAGTGTTTTTATGGATTGATGGAGTTGTTTCGGAATAACCCCCGTTGTTTATTATTATATATTTTTATCTATAAATCACACAGGTAAGTATCATTACTTCATCTATTAAAAAAACCGCATCAAAATCCGT
Source organism: Spodoptera picta (assembly GCA_038387885.1). Classification (NCBI taxonomy): domain Eukaryota; kingdom Metazoa; phylum Arthropoda; class Insecta; order Lepidoptera; family Noctuidae; genus Spodoptera; species Spodoptera picta. The sequence continues at coordinate 1,825,543 of JAZHFQ010000437.1, read as the reverse complement.
TGCGTAGTTTTAAAGATCTAAGCATACATAGGGACAGACGGCGGATAGACTTTGTTTTATAGAGGTTGTTCGATACATTATCCACGATCGAACACGTTTTGCTGATCTAGCGACCCAAACACGACACGCTAAGTGCAGCGTGGCTTCAGTACATATTCGGACAGCAAACCGGGTGCGGTCGTACTCATTAGCATTTCATTTAGCGTAATTTTATCGATTTTTGCAATAAATCTTTGAAGTTATTTAAGTATTTAATTTATCAGCATAACAAGTCTATATCACTTCGGTCGCGACTCCTACATTTTGGTCCTTCGAGCCGGATCCAAGTACTTTGCGGTCGTTTATTTAGTTTTTCGGGACTTACGACAGTGAAGTGAACTTGTACCGAACTTGTGAAACTATTGATTACAGTATTCGCTAGCTTAGCAGTGACTGTAGTGGTAACGACTTTAGCAGCAGTGTAGTGAGTGAAGTGCTCGTTACATCGTACCGAGTAACACCTCACACCAACAACAATACCAGCGGATCACTGACTTGGGGAGCAACCCTCGTCGGGCTAACAGCAACCAGAACTTTCTCAAGTAAGATCGTTCACTTTTACTTATTTTAGCAGCAGCAGTGAGATGGAGACTCTGTATTTCAATCAATCCGAGATTTCGGAGTGTTTGGGGAAGCTTCTCAGTAATTTTAAAAAGGATAGCGTTGAGCGTAAAACTTTTGACTATTGTAAGCGTAAAATCGAGCTACTTGAGAAGTATTGGGAGGAATTCCAAGTAAATCATGAGAAGATTCTTCCTTTTGAAAAAACAAATCATAAGTACTTCGTCAACTCGGAATTTGAGCGTACAGAAGAAATTTACATGACAGCCAGAAGACTGATCCTTCAACATCAAAATGAGTTGAGTCAACGGGGTCAGCAATCAGCATACTCAGAACCAGCACAGCAAGGAGTGGCGGGGTCTTCAGTGAGCCAGCCGGAGCCTAACACAATGGCATCCGCGCCTCCGAAGTTTGAGTCGAGAGGATCCAACAGCAAGCTTGATGATATGCTTCATAAGCAATCGGTTAACTTTATGGCATTCGTAAGAGCTGTCGACAATATTGATGTTGAGTCATTAGTCGACAAATGGGAGTTCGAAGATGCTCTTCTAACTCTCCAAAACCGTTGGAGCACCATTGATAACCTTCACTGGGAAATCATTAGCGAGTCGGGTGAGGAGCTGGTAAAGGACTATGATTTCCAATTTAGCAAACACGAGCGAACTTTCAACAGGATGAAAAAATCTATCAACTCTAAAATGTGGTCAACGTCCTATCGTGAAAAATCAACTCCAAAAATGGAAATTCCCGTCTTCACGGGCAATTATCAGCAGTGGGTGTCATTCAAAGACCTTTTTTGCGAAGCTATCCACAAAAATACAGCATTATCTAACGCTCAGAAAATGCAATTCCTAAAAAGTAAGGTTAGAGGAGAAGCCGAGCGTTTGATCCAGCACTTGCCTATTAGCTCTGAAAATTATATTGTCTGTTGGGATATTCTAAACCATAGATTTGACAATAAGAAACTCATTTTTACTTCCCATGTTAATGTGTTCTTGAATCTTCCCACTATACAGCAGCAATCATTTTCAGCTATTAAAAAATTACATGACGTTACATTAGAGAGTATACACGCTATCAAAAACCTAGGTGTGGATATTAGAACGTGGGACCCTCTGCTCGTCCATATTTTATCAAACAAGCTAGATAGTGAGTCTTATTCCGAATACATAGAGTCGTTAAAGAACGCCAGAGAGCTACCTGTGCTACAAGACTTCTTAGATTTCTTAGAAAATAAATTTACTAGCTTAGAATCAGCTCGTCGACGTCAAGATGTCCCACCAAAATTACAGTCCTCTCATCAGCAAACCGGTTCGTCAACTTCATTTACAAATAATCGAAAATATGATAATTACAAGGCGAATCGATCTACTACGAAATCGATGCACGTGTCGGGAGTTAAATGCCCTCTTTGTTCTGCTGAGCATGGACTATACAAATGCGAAAGGTTTCTTCAATTGCCTAATGAAATGAAACTTAAAACCGTCAAACAAAATAACATTTGTATTAATTGCATTTTTAATCATAACGGCAATAAATGCTACTCAACAAAACGATGTCGCAAGTGTTCGGAAAATCACCATACTATATTACATGAATGCTTTGTGCAGCAAAAATCGCATTCAACGTCCGGTCAATTAAAACAAAAATCAAATAACAATAAGCAAGAAGAAAATATGTCTCAAACAAACAATAACGTTCATGCATCTCAGCAACATCATATTGAGGTCCTCTTAGCTACGGCCTTAGTGAAGGTTAAGTCAGCAGACAACACGCCGCTGATACTGAGAGCTCTTATTGATCAGGGTTCACAAATATCACTAATTAGTGAGAAGGCAGCTCAACAGTTAGGTTTGAAGCGACAACAATTTGATGGAGTCATTTTTGGAATCGGAGAAAAAGATGCTAACTGTAAGGGCAAACTTAACATTGTATGTCAATCGATATACAATAGCTTTGAATTTCATACGGATGTTTTGATTATGAAAAATCTTATCAAAAACCTACCAAATCGTTCATTTGAAAGGCCTTCATGGTCGTATTTGGAAAACATTAACTTGGCAGATCCGGAATTTTACGTAAGCCGTCCAGTAGACTTGTTACTCGGAGCAGACGCCTATGCTCTTATCATGTTAGACGGCTTGATAAGAAACTCGGATTCATGTTCGCCTCTAGCTCAGCAAAGCCAGCTAGGATGGATACTATGCGGCAGTTTAAAGCCACACTTTCATTGTAATGTCATCTTAAACAATACAGCGGACATTCATCAATTTTGGAAAATTGAGGATATTTATGAGCAAAATGAAATATCAGCAGAAGACGAACAATGTGTCAAGTACTACTTATCAACGACTAAACGTCTTGAAAGCGGTCGCTATGAAGTAAGGTTACCGATGAAGCAGCATGCCGTGGAAAAATTAGGATCTTCCCAGGAGATAGCACTAGCCCAATTTAGAAATCTAGAGAAAAAATTTGGCAAACAAGAAAATTTTTCACAGCAGTACAAGCAATTTTTAAAGGAATATGAGCAATTGGGACACATGAAATTAGCAACTTCCACCAGCCAGCAAATGGAATGTTATTTGCCCCATCATGGTGTTCAGAGAGCAGATTCATCGACCACGAAGCTACGTGTCGTATTTAATGCGTCCGCGAAAACCTCATCAGGAGGTAGTCTAAATGATGGCATGCATCGGGGTCCCAACTTGCAGCGAGACCTTCAGGCATTGTTACTCAAGTGGAGGCAATATCGATATGTATTTACCGCCGACATTGAGAAAATGTTTCGGCAAATTGTTGTTAACGAAGTAGATCAAAAACTACAACTAATCTTTTGGCGATCGAATCCCATGCTACCAATAAAGGCATACCAGTTAACTACGGTTACCTACGGCACAAAATCCGCACCTTTCTTGGCGATGATGACCCTTCGGCAACTAGCTACAGATGAGCAGCATAACTTCCCCAACGCAGCTAAAATAATTCGGGAAGATTTTTACATGGACGATTTAGTTTCGGGGTCAGATTCTATCGATGAAGGAAAAAGAATTATAGCAGAATTAAATTCGTGTCTAAACAGCGGAGGATTTCTACTTAGAAAATGGTCAGGAAACAATAAGAGATTAATGGAAGGTATAAATTCATCACACCAAAATATTCAAGCAACATCCTTCATTTTTAAAACGGAGGAAACAGCAAAAACTTTAGGTTTAAGATGGGATCCTACAACGGATGAATTTTCCTTTCAAAATAACTCAGCATCAGCAGATACCACAAAGCTTACGAAAAGAAAACTCCTGTCAGAAATATCAAGGCTATTTGATCCCTTAGGTTGGCTAGCACCGCTGACGACTAAATTCAAATTACTGTTTCAAAAGGTTTGGCTGGATGACATTCAGTGGAGTGATGAAGTCTCGGCAGAAATTAAAAACGAATGGATCAGGTTAACTGAAGACATGGAGTGTATCAGCCAGTTTAAAATACCTCGTTGGTTAAAAAGCAAGCGCGGAGATATTATCCAATTACACGGCTTTTGTGATGCGTCCATAAAAGCATACGCATCTGTTGTATATGCCAGAATATTGACAGGAGATAAGGTTTCAGTGGTACTAGTAGCAGCAAAAACTAGATTAGTACCAAACAGCAAGACAGTTTCGCTACCGAGATTGGAACTTTGCGGAGCGGAGCTTTTAACCAGATTGTTAGAAAAAATAGTCTCTAGCTTAGTAAATATAAATCACGAAATCATCGCTTGGAGTGACTCAAAGGTTACCATTAGCTGGATACAAGGCAACCCAGATCGATGGAAGCCATTCGTAGCAAATAGAGTTAAGAAAATAACTAGCATATTGCCACCTGACGTTTGGCGTTACGTGTCAACAAAGGAAAATCCAGCGGATTCAGCAAGCAGAGGACTATCAGCTACACAATTAAAGGAGCATACATTGTGGTGGCAAGGACCAGCCTGGTTGAACACATGTGAGTTCAAGTCGCAACAGGATCAAACAAAGTTTACGACGGAGGAAGAGATACGGAAACAAGTCCTCATCATTCGAAATAAAAGCTCTGGAAATAGCCTTATCGAAGATTTGTTGAATCGCTATAGTTCCTTCATAAAAATAAATCGCATAGTAGCATGGTTATTGCGTGCAATTGCACCGACAATTAAACAAAGCCCAACATATCTCACGTTACAAGAACTGAAGAAAGCAAAATTAGTTATAATTAAACACATACAGCGCAAGGAATTTGCATCGGATATCGACGATTTATTGCATAACCGACTCAGTTGCGATAGCAAGCTATTAAATCTGAATCCATTTCTAGACGACAGCGGCATTTTAAGAGTCGGAGGACGTCTTAAAAATGCAAATATTAGCACTGACATGAAATATCCCATGATCATCCCTTATAACGGACGACTGACGGAGCTCCTTATCCAGCAAGCACATGAAAATACCTTTCATGGGGGGGCTCGACTAACCTTGTCTTTGTTGAGACAACAATATTGGATAATCAAGGGAAATAGAGCCACCAAGAAACAACTTCGTAATTGCGTGACCTGCAAAAAACAAGAACCCAAACGACTACACCAAATAATGGGACAACTGCCTGATTTTAGGACTAATCCAGCTCCTCCATTTTATCATACTGGAATAGACTACACAGGATCTATTAAAGTAAAATCAAACAAAGGCAGAGGAATCAAAACCTCTAAAGGATACGTTGCCCTGTTTGTTTGCATGGTTACGAAAGCAGTACACATAGAGTTAGTTTCCGACCTCAGCAGTTTATCGTTCTTAGCTGCTTTACGTCGCTTCTCGGCTCGACGAGGAACTCCAAAGCATATATATTCTGATAATGGAACTAACTTTGTGGGAGCCAATAAGATACTTCAAGAAGAGCAACAACATTTTGAGAACATTTTTAGCGAGAGCTTTTATAAAGAAATAGCAGAACTAAACATAGAATGGCATTGGAATTGTCCATCTTGGCCGAGTGCTGGAGGGATCTGGGAGCGATCAATCAGAAGTCTTAAGCAACATATGAAAAGAGTAATTGGAGATCAAGCCTTAACATTCGAAGAATATTCTACTATTCTGTCTCAAATTGAAGCGAGCCTTAACTCAAGACCACTGTGTTCAATGTCAGAAGACATAGAGGACATTGATTTTCTTACACCAGCACATTTTTTAACTAGCCGTGCGGGTCTTACTGTCATAGAAACAGCACAAGATGCGAGGACAAGATGGTATTTGGTGAACAAAACGTTCCAAGATATATGGAAACGATGGAAAACCGAATATCTTAGCCAACTATCGATGCGTAGCAAGTGGTTCAGGGAACAAAAGAATATAGAGATAGGAAACATGGTTACTATTCATGATGACAACATGCCTGCCGGAAAATGGCCAGTTGGTCGGGTGGTAGAGGTCCACCCAGGAAAGGATGGACTCGTCAGGGTAGTAACTTTAAAAACTAAAAATGGTTATATGAAGCGTCCAATTACTAAACTATCGATTTTGCCAATATCGGACAAGATTACAGACAAACAAGGAAAAATCGAAGCTACAGAACAGCAAAGCCAAGAAAGAAAGATAGAAATAAGGAAACGGACTAACAGTTGTCCTAAGATCTATAGCATTGCACTATCATTATTATTTTTTATGAACCTTCTTATACCTTCTGAAGCGTCTTATAAACTAACAGCGTTCGACAACAATCAAACTATTTATTTCGACTCTCTAGGACAAATGCATCTCATTCGTGATGAGTGGAAAATTGTCACTTATTATAACATGTCTCCCTACTGGCAAGGAGACACAGCGATTACAAAGTATATGGAATATCTCGAACAAACATGCGGAAAGATTCAAGCACAGAGCCATTGTCGAATCATCATTTTGCAAGTACAGCATGAGTATAATGAATTAAAATTTTACAATCAGCTATTGCTTAATCAGCATTTTGGAGCGCACTTGCGAACCCGACGCGGGTTGATTAACGCTGTCGGTTCTATTGCAAGTTCATTGTTCGGAGTACTCGACCAGGAATTCGCAGAAAAGTACAAGAACGACATTGACCTCGTGCGTAGTAATATAAACCATCTTAGTCAGCTTTATAAGAATCAGACATCGGTCATTGAAGCGGAATATAATATCTTAAAGAGAACAGAGGATACAATTTCAAAACAACATAAAATTATCAATAAGCACTTGAATTATTTAGACAGCGAAACCAACACATTACAGAAGGAAATCGACGTAATATCTACCCATCAAGATTTCACCTTGACAGCATTAGCAACCATCAATATGATCCAAAACTTAAAACGAATTCAAGATGCCTTTCTTGACACAATGACTGAAGTATATCACGGTCAAATCAACTTGCATCTGTTGACACCACAACAGCTTCGTAGGGAGTTACAAATTGTGTCTGGCCAAATATCCAAAGAGCTAGCAATACCTGTAGACGACATCCAATTCAACCTGTATAAGATCTATAAATTATTGAAAGTCAAAGCCAGGATGATGGAGGAATATTTCATATTTGAAATTACTTTACCCTTAATCAGCAGAGACACATTCCAGCTTTATAATTTGATTCCAGTTCCAGTTCAAATCAATAAAAGTATGATCACCATTGAACCAATAGCAGAATATGTTGCGATCAACTTAAGAAGAGATGCTTATTTGACAGCAAGCATTAAAGATCTTCAAAACTGTGAATATCAAGCAGAAACTTACCTTTGCCATTTGCAGGGACCTATTAGGAGCTTAGGTCCTGATGAAAAATTCTGTAAAAGGGAGAAGCTAGCCATTTGCCGAATGAAAAAATCTAACTGTGAAAACAAGTGGATTCCACTACACGACTTTTCTACCTATTTATTCTTCTGTTGTGACTCATACTCTTTGCGAATCATATGTGAAGACGGCCTACAAGTTCACCGAGTCAACAAGGCCGGACGCATTCAGCTTACTCAGCAGTGTATTGCAAAGGGTCATGACGTGACGCTTTACGCTTATCAACAATTCGAAAATACGCTCAAACTTAAGCCAGCCGTTCTCGACACTGAATTGACTCCGATAAATCACTTTATTAACAACCTCACGCTGCCTATCCAACATTTTAACGACTTTGAAACTGACGACGAAAGCATGATGATAAATAGCTCCCTAAAACATCTCCATGAACAAATTAAGTCGTTGAAAGAATCAGCTCAGCCGCCGGACCTCCTGACGACACATGATATACACCAATACACGGTGTTTTATGGACTACTAGCAGCAGCCATCGCAGGGACCACGATCTGGTTACTGAGGAGAAGGTGCCAGCGTGCCGGATGTTTGCCCCGCCCGGGGCGGACCGAGAGCGTACCAGCAAGTGTGAGTGTGTGTATAAATCAATCCGAGCCAAAAATGAGCTCAAGTGTCAGTGCGCGAAACCTGCCTCCATCCGAGGAGTCGAGTGTAAGTGATAGTGCACGCGTATCTCACTTTTCAAAACGGTGGTCTAGCTTACGTTCGAAAAAGCGAGACATATCAACCTCACCTATTGCCAAAAGACGATCTGTAAATTTCATTGACGACTCAACTGTTTGAGTCATTAGCTATATTTTGTTATTGTTTTGTCACCTTGTAAATCATCATCCAACACTGTTCTAACCTTCCTTAGAATATAAGCCATCAATCATTATTAAGCATTTAACGTTTATCTTTGTATAAGTTCATCTCATTTCTTCCCCTCGGGAGCATGTTCGATACATTATCCACGATCGAACACGTTTTGCTGATCTAGCGACCCAAACACGACACGCTAAGTGCAGCGTGGCTTCAGTACATATTCGGACAGCAAACCGGGTGCGGTCGTACTCATTAGCATTTCATTTAGCGTAATTTTATCGATTTTTGCAATAAATCTTTGAAGTTATTTAAGTATTTAATTTATCAGCATAACAAGTCTATATCACTTCGGTCGCGACTCCTACAGAGGTACTATGTAGTGAAGCCCCACAGAACCGTTGCAATGGTTTGACTGTGGGGTTGAGTCACTAGGCATTATAATTAAATGTACTTATAAATGTTATACAGGCGTTGAAACGTCCTCACCTACCGCCAGACGCAGCTCCTCACCGGACATGGAAGTTTCGGGAGGCACCAGTGTCTGATGGGGCGGGAGGAAACGCCCGGGTGTCATCACTGCGAGGACCGCCCTGAAGACACGGTTGAACACACTATAGCGGAATGCCCTGCGTGGGCTGAGCATCGCCGTGCCCTCGGGGAAGTGATCGGTGATGGCGACCTCTCGCGTCCGGGCCATGATGCAATGCAGTGCAAGGGCAGGTCATGATGCGGAGCGAGGGGGACTGGGATGCTGTCTCCTCCTTTTGCGAAGCCGTTATGCTAGCTAAGGAGGAGGCGGGACGCGTGAGGCAGCGAAGCGCTGCATCTTCGCAACCCAGCCATCGCGAAGGACACACCGGGCGTCGGGGATCGCGGGACGATCTCCGGCCACCGTAAGCGCGGGCCTGCGACCAGAAACAGACCCGAGCGTATTGCGTTCCGCGCGGGCCTCAAAGAGCCATCAGACCACTACAGATGGGGCCCAACAGGGCCGATGCCGATCTAACGGGTAACCGGGGCTCCGACTCGACGTGCAGTAGAAGGAACGGGGTGGTTTTTAGTCAGTAAAAGTCTGACACTCCCTGCCGCCTCACCCAGGAGGGAGCAGTCATTCGATGATTTTCCCCACTTAAAAAAAAGGTGCACAATACGGCACTTAATGCCACTGCACAATGTAACACCTACTTTTCACTATGTATGTTATGAGTCCCATGTAATAGAGGGGACTATTGCAATATACCGGGTACAATTCTTCTGTCCAAAGTACAGAAATCCTTTATGGGGTTAGGTATTAAATGCTATAATAAAATACCAAATAGCATACTAGATCTCAATGAAAGTAAATTTAAAACATATATTAAGCGCGAATTATGTAATCAAGCTTACTACACACTGACAGATTATCTTGAAGATAAGAATGCTTGGCAGCATGTTGGTTCGGCTCCACTGGACAATACTCAAATGTAGTCAGTAGTTAAATCCCAATAGTAGGTAATATAATACATAATTTAATACTTTAATTCTAATGTAGACAATCTAGAGGTAGTTTCCTTATGGCATCGAGCATTTCTTTCTTTATTGAAACAAAGAGTTTCCTTTTTCTTGTATAGAAGCACTATTTCTATGGATTGTCAGTATGCATATGTGAGCACCATGTTAGACTTAAGATTTTTATTTTTTTATTTTAGTAAGTTATTAGTATAATGCGTCAAGCGTGTCTTTGCATTGTTCTTACATATGCGTACAGTATTGAAATATGTATCAGAGACATTGTAGAACATACTTTTTTAAAAGAGTAACGAATGGAGTTTCTTGCTCGTTCTTCTCCATTCGAATCTACGTTTTGGAATAAGCACCTAGCTTCACCTAGCTTCACTGACGGACTGACTGACAGACTATTATTTATTTTGTATTTGTTGACGTTTCAAAAGTACCAAACTATGGTTTAATTGAAATAAATGATTTGACTTTGACTTTGAATTTCAGACGCCGTGCTGCGAATTTTTAAAAACCCTGTAATATTTAGCCCGATCCGGTAATCGAGCTCGAGAACCCTTTGCCCGATAGTTAGACCTCCGGACCGCCACGACTTTGAGTGAACAAATGCTTCAAATTAGAACTTCACGCACTAAAAACATTAAATACCATTAGACAGACAGGCTGCTCATAATTTTGGCTTATTTCATGATGAAAGCTCTTATTTTTATTGTATGTACAAATTAGCATTTTTTGATTTTCGATTTTTTTTACATATACGTTCAAGTAATTTGCATATAGTTTTCAATAGATGGTCGCCATTTTGACCTTATCTAAGACTTTTTGATATGCAATCGCTTCCTGGATTCTTTACTTTTAATTTTATTATTTTTAGATTAGATTTAGGCGACTGCCTCGCTGGCAGAGTCGTAAGTGCGACTGCCGGGCAAGGGGTCTCGGGTTCGATTCCCGGGTCGGGCAAAGTATTACTGGATTTTTAAATATTCTCAGTAGTAGCACGGAGTCTGGAACTGTGCACCGGCGTCGCCATATGAGGGTCTGAGAACCGGTAACCTAACCTACAGCGACACTTTTATGTTGTAATGTATGATTTTATTTGACTTCTATTAATATTCTTATTGTGTAACCGGCTGTCACTCGAGAAACATACCGCTCGATAGCTCCCGAAAAATTAATTATAATTATTAGGCTACTCGAAGCCAATTTTGTGAAAAGTGGATTTATTTTGAAGATAAAGAACCAACCTTTGTACTAAACAGTGAATTCGCGCAAATAGTGGACTAAATACAAAAATAGTGCATCATAAAAACTACAAAGAAAGTTCAATTTCATCGAAATAAACTCCTACCCGCTTTGTATTAATTTTAAGTTTAACGCTAATTGTCAGATGTCGTGTAGTCAATGACAGATTGACATCCAGTGTGACTAATTAATAAAAATAACCATAAACTATACTAGGCTACCATACCCAAATCTGTGTTACTACAAAAAAAAAGAATCTCAAGTTTTTCGATTAAGTTGCAAATCGAGGAGCTTTTTACATATCGAAAATGGAGGCAAACTTTCAAAGGTTTTTCGACAAAATTAAAGTTGAAATGCAAAAACAAACTAAAGACATCACTGAAAGCTTGATGTTGAAAATGGAAGAAAGGCTGCAACCACTTGTAGAGGAAAATTGCAAACTAAAGAAAAGAGTAGAAGAACTCGAAAAGAAAATAGATATAGATGGAAGGGAGAAGAGAATGAACAACTTGATGGTTTTTGGTCTAGAGGAAAAAGAAAAATCTAACTTAGAACTCGTGCAAGCAGTGACGGAAGAAATTAAAACATTAGGAATCGAATGCGACGTACGAGATATTAGTAAGGCATTTCGGGTTGGGAAAAAATACGAAACCGGCAAAGCGAGGCCTGTTACAGTTACAATAAGTACTTATTGGAAAAGAAACGAAATATTAAAAAATAAGAAAAAGTCCGAGAACACCTACTTTACTGAAGATTTTCCGAAACACGTCCTTGAAATAAGACGCTCCTTGCAAGACAAACTTAAAGAAGAACGCAATAAAGGACATTATGCGTTCATAAGATACGACACACTGGTGATTAAGGAAAATAAAAATAAAGAAAAAAGAAAGAGATCACTAACACGAAGTCCCCAGGAAGTGATTGATGATAACATAACACCAAAACCTGCACACAAAATAAGCCGAGGAAATGTCTTCGATCGAATGCGAGCACGTCCAACCACCTCTGGATCGAACGAGACCAAAAAATAACAATTCGAGCTCGGAGACCGGCGGAACAATAAAATAAGTGAACACAGCGAAAATACCAATCAAGTAGTAAAAAAGCAAACTCAACATAAACTAACACAATTAAGCAACGCAAATCAAGCAAAAACAAATACCTATCTTCCACCACGGCCGGTCACCGAGGAAGATTACGACCAAAACCCTCCAGAGAACCAAAATACTAGTAAAAACCAGCAACATCATAACAAACAGAATGATAACAGAATATTAGTTGCCACCTACAATATCAGATCACTATCAACATATGAAAGACTTATGGAATTAACAGAAGCTCTAAAAAATGTTAAGTTTGATATTTTGGGATTATCGGAAATCAGACGATTGGGAAATCAAATAGAAGACTACGGGGACTTCTTACTGTGCTATACGGGAGAACGAGCTGGGTATCACGGAATTGGCTTTTTAGTTAAGAAACACCTGAAGCAACACATAGAAAGTTACATCGGTCTATCGGACAGAATAGCTACATTAAATTTGAACATACACAGTTACAAACTAACACTAATTCAAGCCTACGCACCAACGGAAGCAGCCAGCGATGATGATATAACTGCCTTTTATACAACCCTAAACAAAGCCATGAAGAAAGCCCATACGAAAATTATAGTCATGGGCGATTTTAATGCCAAAATAGGACAACCTCGGAGCGATGAATTTTTAATTATGAAAGCAAATGGATACGGTACACGAAACGCAAGAGGAGAAAAACTTATCGATTTTGCCCTACAACATAAGCTATCAATTATAAATACTTTCTTTAAGAAAAGACCTGAACGCAAATGGACATGGAAATCACCTAACGGACAATATAGGAATGAAATAGACTTTATTCTATCGAACAACCCCGACTCATTTCAAAACCTAGAAGTACTAAACATAAATTTTCCATCTGACCACAGATTGGTTAGATCAACACTAACGCTAACCAATATAAAAAGAAGTAGAGCAAACTATACTAGCAGGTGTTACAAAACCTTACAAAGCGAGAAGGAAATAATGGAATTCAGGAATAATCTCTATCAAAACATTAAATTATTAGAAGAAACAAAAAGCACCGACACAATTCAGAGCTACTATGATAAAATTGTAAACGCAATTAACAAAAGTCTTCAACAAATAACCCCAACAACCAGGAATCATACAAACGCAAAATTATCAGAGCGCTCTAAATCTCTCCTCGAGAGAAGGCAACAACTTCAAAGAACTCAATTCAAAACAAGAACTATGAAAAACGAGCTAAAAGCGCTATATAAGCTTACTAGTAAATATATAAGAAATGACTACCTTAACTATAGAAAAAACACCCTGCTTATTCACCTAAAAACCTCTGGAAGTTTAAAAAAAGCGCGAAAGGAACTACAAACTCACAAGAATTGGATCGACAGCTTGAATAACCTAGGGAGAATAACCCAGCACAGAAACGAAATCCTTACAATAGCTACCGAATATTACAAAAATTTATATGACACTCCAACAACGCCGAGCAGAGGTCACCAGACAACCCAAGAAAATACAGAAAACAATGACACTACCGAAATAGAACCTGTACAAGAAGTAGAGATCCTGACCAACATAAAAAACCTAAAAGTAGACAAGTGTCCTGGCATTGACAAAATATCAAACGAGATATTAAAACATGGAGCGCCAATATTATGCCACCCACTCACGCTTTTATTTAATCGTATACTTGATACTGCTACCACACCTTCTCAATGGTCAGACTCCAACATAATATTGATATATAAAAAAGGAGACCCAAAAAATATTTCAAACTACAGGCCTATTAGTATATTGCCAAGCTTCTACAAATTGTTTTCATCAGTTATTGAAAAAAGAATAAGCTCTACCATACAACTTCACCAACCAGTAGAACAAGCTGGATTCCGGAAAGGATTCTCTACAGTCGACCACATACATACTTTAGAGCTCCTAATAGAGAAATATCAAGAACAGCAGAGATCTCTATATGTCGCCTTTATCGATTATCAAAAAGCATTCGACACATTATCACACTCAAGTATATGGGACGCGCTAAGAAAACATAACGTGGAGAGACAATATATCGAAGTTTTAAAAAACATCTACGAAAAATGTACTAGCAAGGTGAAATTAGAAACTTTAGGTCCACTAATAGATATAAAAAGAGGAGTAAGGCAGGGAGACCCACTATCCCCTACACTTTTTATTTCTGTTTTGGAAACAGTTTTTGGACAGCTGGATTGGAATGGCTGTGGCATATACATACAAGGGAAATACTTTAATCACCTAAGATTCGCAGACGATATAGTTATAGTGTCTGAATGCTCTAGCCAACTACAACACATGATAACTACACTGCACCTTGCAAGCATACAAGTGGGTCTTGAAATGAACTCGTCAAAAACAAAAATTATGACTAACAGTACACAAAAACCTATAAATGCCAATGACATATCTCTCGAATACGTCAAGGAATACATATACTTGGGAAAGCAGATCTCTTTCGCTAAAAACAGTAACTTATTAGAGGTAGAACGGAGAGTTAATCAGACTTGGAATAAATACTGGAGTCTTAAAGAAGTGTTCAAAAGCGACCTCCCAGTGGAACTAAAAAAGAAAGTAATGGATTCAAATCTGCTCCCATGCTTAACATATGCATGTCAAACATGGAAATATAGCACCGCTGTTAAGAACAAAATTATCTCGTGCCAAAGGGGAATGGAGCGTAGCATGTTCAATATCAAAAAACAACACAGAATCCGTCACTCAAAAATCAGAGCGAAATCCAAAGCAATTGACGCAGTTTCATATGCACTTAGACTAAAGTGGAAATGGGCAGGTCATGTAGCAAGGTTACAAGACAATAGATGGACAAAAATAATTACAACATGGAAAGGACCAATAGGAAAAAGGAAAAGAGGAAGACCGCACACACGATGGGATGACGAAATCCTACGTGTGGCTGGAGTACGCTGGCTAGATACAGCAAAAGATCGAGAAAGATGGCAGTCTCTGGAGGAGGCCTTCACCTCAGGGGTTCCCTAAAACGAAACATGATATAAAATGATATGCTTTCTATTTTTATTTTTTTGGAAATGTATATTTCTTTTTAATTGGGAAATACAAGGCTTTTTTATTTTTTATTTTTATTTTTTTATTTTTTATTTTTATTAATATTCTTATTGCCTTAATTAATAAACTAATTGAAAACGACTTTGCTTCTTTGACGTGATTTTGATCTTTATCTGTATTTGATGCGTCGATGCGCATACGAATTGAATCAATGTCGCACTTAACTGAAAGCTCCGTTTACGTACGAACACGTGTACCTACCATAAAAATAATAAATAATGAATTATTTAAAACATCACCCTTGACAGTTCTTACATTTTAGAAATATTTAAAAAATGGTTGATCTGTTTAAAGATAAGTACCGGAGAACTAATTATGATCTGCATTTTTTAGATAAAAATGGACACATTTTAATAAATGTGCATTATTTTAGATTTTATCTTATATTTATATATTATAGGTTATTTTTTAATTTATTATTTTTTCATTGGATAAGCCGGTAAACGAGCCGGCTTATCACCAGATGGAACATTGGTTTTGGGGATAAAGAATTTGAGGATTGAAAAATAGTTAAACAAGCTTACACTTTGCCTCCATGCATTAATACAAATATGGAAATATCTTCAACAATTTTGAAAAGCAGAAGATGAAATCTAGGCGACAAGAGGAATGTTTAGTTACTTAAAAAAATAAACTGTTTGTGATATTTTAAAATAGACAAACACAGGTCAACGGCATTCTATCCAGTTTGTGTCAACCGATTTTTTGATTAAAAATGTTTATCATAGACAAACTAAAAAAAAAAAAAGCCGGCCAAGTGCGAGTCGGACTCGCACACGAGTGGTTGCGTGCCATAGACATAGTAAACATATTATGAGAGTCCCCTTAGAAAACATTTTTATTTTTATTTGATTGTTTCAAAGTCAAAGTCAAAAATCATTTATTTCAATTAGACCAGGAAGGCACTTTGAACGTCAGCAATAGAAATTTAAAAGTGAAGCTATTTGCTCATTCCAAGGTGTAGATTCCTATGGAGAAGAACGAGTAACAAACTCCATAGATTACTCTTTTCCAATCAGGTTCACAATACAATTCTCCAGTTACACAGTTTTATTGGTTCGATTGTGCGAGAACAATGTAACACCAAAATCTAAATTTATTATTAAAAGTTGCAATTTAAATGATCATTAAGTTGAATCGATTGAAAATATTTATTATTTATTTTATTTTGTTTTAGTATTAGAGTAGTTAGTTTTAACACAAATAAGTAGTAATTTGTCAAAATTTCATTTTTATAACTCTCGCGGTTTAGGAGTTTCAGCCTGATGACAGACGGATGAACAGATAGCCGGGCAGACAGCTAAGTTTTAGTGATAGGGTCCCGTTTTTACCATCATCTCATCATTTTGGCATCAGTAAATATTTAAAAATACAAATAAATAATTGTTGGCCTTGACCTAAATTTTTCCAAGTGTGAGATATTTTTAGATGACTCTACCGACAGACAGATCTTTTCAAAATTTAATACTTTTGCACCTAGAGGTAATATCTCGGTGGTTGATAAATGTTCACTTCGCCTCCTAGGTGCGCCCGTCTTCGAGAACTCTTTTCCAAGTTTTATTGAAGAAAAAATTCAAAATTTTTCTGTCGTTTCAGAAAAACTATATCACATTAGAATGCATTCGGCTTATACTATTATTCGGTTTTGCTGCTTCGGTCCCAAATTTATGTATTTTTTGCGCTCGACCCACCTCTGGTCTGTACCCCTTCTTTTAGAAAAAATTGACCAAATCATTAGGCGAACCCTGTCCTTAATTTTGAATGTGGCTCTTGATGACCGAGCTTGGACACAAGCCACTCTGCCTGTCCGCATGGGTGGGCTTGGCGTCCGTAAAATTTCCAGTGTAAGCCTACCGGCTTTCATATCTTCTGCTCTTGGTACTGAAGAATTAACCTTAACCGGAAAATTCTTTCTCAATCACTGGTTAATTTTGATGTACCATGTTTAGTGGAAGCTGTGAATGCTTGGAAAATCCCTTGCCCAAATATTGACCCCCCCGTCAAATCACATTCCCAGAGACAATGGGACGAGCCGCTCTGCAGAAAAGTGAGCGAAAATCTCTTGAACTCCTCTTGTGGCTTCTTGCTTTACCTTCGTCTAACCTAGGTACTTTGTTGGACGACACCACGTTCCGCGCTGCAATTTGTTTAAGGCTTGGAGCTTCATTTTGTTCACCTCATCGTTGTCGTTGTGGTGAAGATGTCAACAGCCTTGGACACCACGGCTTGTCATGTAGCCGTAGTGCGGGCCGTTTTGCTCGACACGCAAGTATTAATGACATAATTCGTCGAGCTCTTGCCTCCGTTGGCGTGCCAGCTACTTTAGAACCTAATGGCTTGGTACGCGACGATGGCAAGAGACCCAACGGTATGTCATTATTCCCTTGGAAGATGGGTAGGGCTTTAGTATGGGACGCCACTTGCGTTGATACTCTGGCGCCATCCCATCTTCCAAGCTCAGCGTGTCGAGCCGGTGCTGCCGCTGCTGCTGCCGCCGAGAACCTCAAACGGCGAAAGTATAATAGCCTGATTGGCAATTATGCTTTCGAACCGTTTGGGGTTGAAACTTTAGGGCCGTGGGGCCCAAGTGCACATCTTCTTTACAAAGATATTGTAAGGAGGATGGTTGACACTTCAGGTGATCGAAGGGCTGGCTACTACCTTGGGCAAAGGTTAAGCATTGCCATTCAACGTGGCAATGCTGCCAGTCTTTTGGGCACCCACCCTACCTCACGGTAGCGATGAGGAAAATGTTTTCTTTGATGCCTTATGATTTATTTTTATTATTATTATTTTTTTAAGATGTAAATATTTTAGTTTTAATTTTTTTTTATATATTTTAAGTTGTTTATATTAATTTTTATCTTGTATTGTATATATTTAATTTAATCTCTTAATATAAATATGTTATAATAATTTTATAATAAACTTTTGTAAAAATTGCAATATAGTATTAAATAAATAAAACATAATAAAATAACTTAAAAAAAATAAACAAAACGTAATAAAATAAATAACTAAACACATTGGAATTTCGGCCATCGGACGACCAGAGATATTATAGATTACAAAATTATTATTTATTTATTTATTTTATTTTCATCCATGATCGTCCCACTGCAGGGCAATTTAATTTTTCGAGTGAATAAAAAACTCAACACTGAAATTCGACAAACGTCAAAGCTTAAGTAAAATTTTTACGTTTCTTTAGGAATGCAGTCTATGTTCAGAACGCTTCCAAAAGACGACGACAGGTGATGGTACAAAATGAGTTTTATTTCAAAAAAAGTAAGGAAAAACATTCGACAATTACAACAAACACAGCGTCTCGGTTTCGATTCCCGAGGGTCGGGAAAAGTATTACTAGGTTTAAAAAAATCTCAGTAGTAGCACGGAGTCTGGAATTGGCCCGGTATATGGCAATAGGCTCACCCCCTATTACATGGGACTCATAATATAGATAGTGAAAAGTGGGTGTTACATTATACAGTGGCATAATGTGCACATCTGTCTACCCCTTCGGGGATAAAAGGCGTGATGTTTTGATGATGATAAAATTGTAGAAATGTTTAAAAATTGTCTGCAATTTCGGCAGCGTTTAAGTACCATGTAACTTGAGCCCAGCACAAAGCATGCAGGAGTTGGAGTCTGACACTCACTCTCGCTTCACCTGTGGCAGAAGGAGTCATTTCATGACTTTCCATCCTCAGAAAATATTGATATTTGTATTCACTTATTCGACTAGTCTAGCGTTTAACAGTCATTTTTTTAGGCAGGCGAGATTGGGACCAAAGTTGTTAGTCTTTTTATATAGATAATTATCTTAATATAAAATCTATTTATATAAATATGAGTCACTAAAATGTATATGCGCGCATAACTCCTGAACTGCTCGACCGAATTGGATAATTATTTTTTTGTTGTGTTCGTTATTGTTTGGACAAGATTTGTATGAAAGGAAAGAAATTGATACATTTACAGAGAACATAAAAACAACAAAATAGATTCACTCACATAATAACAATAGCGCATATGATGCGTGGATGTATGTGGATGAATGGATGCGGCACTGTGATACATACAGGAACAGGTCCCCGGTCGCAGCTCCATTTTTCACGATTTTGCTTTCTTACGTCAATGTCATTAAGATTTTTTAGCGCTTATAGAAGTTCACGCTAATATAAAAAATATTAGGTAGTAGAAATTCACAGTTAAAACAGTGACAAAATACGTTAATTGAAATTGATTTGTCTTTCCGATTTTTTTGTTCACAATTTTATTGCTATTTGGGATTTTTTAATCTAAGCTTTCACTATTAAAAATCACTATTATCCACAAAAAACTCATTATACAGATAACACAAAATTCACTCACTTTATAAATAATCCGTTAAAAAAAAACAATTGTCACAAAAGAGTTTTTAAATCTTCATTTATTTATTTATTTATCTATTTATGCACAACACACAGACAGTACACAGGAGAACACATATATAAATATTTTGGAGGTACATAGGTACTACATATTACCGAAGGAATCTCTTCCTGCAGTCCTTCGACAGGAAAAACGGTAAAAACAGAGACTGTGCGTAACATGACATGAAATGTATTAAATAAATAGATCACAATAAAATACATAAACCTATACATACATATGATAGATACACATCATTGTTTAAATCCGGTGATAGCGCGGAACCTAATAACTATAGGCCGGTTTCTATTTTACCAGTGCTTAGTAAAGTGTTTGAAAGACTGATGCTTGTTCAGATGCTGCGCCACTTTAACACGAATTCTATCTTTCATGATCAACAATACGGGTTCACCAGGGGACGCTGCATTACTGACGCAGGAGTAGCTTTGATAAAACGTGTTGTTGCCTCATGGGAAGAAGCACAGGATGCAATTGGAATATTCTGTGGTCTTTCGAAGGCTTTTGACTGTGTTGAGAACGAAACGCTTTTGCTGAAGCTGGAACACTACGGCATTAGAGGGGTATCGCTAAATCTATTAAAGTCATACCTTCGGGATAGGCAACTTAAGGTGCAAGTAAATAAGGTAAACTCACAGGGTGCTAGCATATCTATGGGTGTACCGCAGGGCTCAATACTAGGCCCTTTCCTATTTTTGGCTTATATAAATGACTTGCCGCATTTATTCCGGAATGAACCACAGATGGTATTATTAGCTGATGACACATCACTGGTTTTTAAAATAAATAGACGTACAAATAATTATGACGATGCACATAGTGCTCTGATGAAGGTTCAAAACTGGTTTACAATAAATAATTTAGTGCTGAATGATAAAAAGACAAAATGCATTAGATTTGTTTTGCCAAACGTTAAAAATAACGAATGTGACATATTACTGAATAGTGACAAATTGGAATTTGTAAAAGAGACTATTTTCCTGGGAATTACTGTAGACGACAAATTACAATGGGGTCCTCATATTACATCTCTAGCGGGACGATTAAGCTCAGCAGCTTATGCTGTCTGGAAAATCCGTCAGTTAACCGATATAGACACGGCAAGACTGGTGTACTTCAGTTACTTCCATAGCATCATGTCGTATGGCATTCTGCTGTGGGGACACGCTGCTGACATTGAGTCTATCTTTGTCTTGCAGAAGTGCGCCGTCAGAGCTACAACCTAGGTCGTCGCGAATCTCTCAGAGAAAGGTTTAGGGAGATCAATATTATGACCGTTCCATGTCAATTTATTTATGAAAATATTATGTATGTAGGAAAAACCTACATTTATTTAGTAAAGTGTCTGACAGACACAATTATGAAACTAGACATAAGAATAGATTAAGTCCGCCGTTTTTTAGATTGTCAAAAGTACATAAGTCGTTCATGGGAATCGGTGTTAAATGTTATAACAAAATCCCCCAAGAAATACTGCATCTAAATGAAAGAAAATTTAAACTATGTATTAAAAAAACGTTATGTACACAAGCATACTACAAACTAAATGATTATATAGAGGATAAAAGTGCTTGGAGGCAGGCTGGTCCGGCTCCGCAGGATAAAATGTACATGAAACACAGTGATGTTCAATGAATTCCATTTGTGTAATAATATAATCATGTTGCTTAAATATTTGTTTAGTTTGAAACGTTGCACAATTTATTGTAAATGTGAGAGCCCTGTAATTAATTAAATCAAATTAGACTAGTAGATTGCATTTATGTCAGCTTGGAGTTGTCATGCTCACTCAAAGATCTCGTTGGCGGTGGCACGTGCATTGGATCGCTCGATTCCCTACAAAATGGTTGAGTTGGGCGGTGCTAGGGTTCGCCAAATGTTCGTGAACGGGCACCGTCGATTGGAACTGGTCAGCTCCAGACTGTATCATTTTATTTTATTATCCTCAAGGTTATTTTTTTTCAGTCTTTCTGACTGGATTTAGGTGTTGCATTGTTCTCACACAATCGAACCAATAAAACTATCTAACTAGAGAATTGTATTGTAAACCTGATTGAAAAAGAGTAACCTATGGAGTTTCTTGCTCGTTCTTCTCCATAGGAATCTACGCCTTGGAATGAGCAACTAGCTTCACTTATAAATTTTTGTTGTTTGACGTTCAAAAGTGCCATCCTGGTCTAATTGAAATAAATGATTTTGACTTGTCTTTGACTTTCCCGCTCCACTTTTTAACGCACTAAAAAGTTTTCGATACTATCACCGATGCATTTGTTGTAACACTAGCTTGAAAAAAAATCGACTAAACCCATCGAGAATGTGATCTATCCTTGGATTACCACTCACTGTCATATAGGTGGGGTTCAAACTCGAGGTTTACCCAAATTATAATAATAATGCGATATATTAATTCACGAATATTCTGTCATTAGTGAATGAGTGACTGACAGACCACACAGGTGCAACTATAACTCGTAGAAAGCTGTGTGAAGTGTCACTTGGTTGAGGGAATACTAAGAGAGGACTAGGTCTAGTTGGTAACTTCACTGCAAATCACGCAAGCTTTGTTTCTCACCGGTTTCGTATGAGACCGTAGTCGAGCAGCGAAATTTTTTATGTGAGAAGCCGGTAAACGAACAGACGGATCACCTGATGGTAAGCAATCGGCGTCGCCATAGACACCCGGAACACCGGAGGTGTTGCAATTGCATTACCGGTCTTAAAGACCGGGTTTAGGAATTTGAGGATTGTAGGGGATTCAGGGATTGGGGAGATTTGGGTGGGGGAGGGTAATTGGGCCTTCGGTAGCCTCACTCACACGACGAAACATAACGCAAGCGTCGTAACACGTCGGTTTTCTGCTCGGCCGTGGTATCACTCCGGCCGAGCCGGCCCATTCCACAAGACCTCTCATGCGTATTTTTAGCAATACTGAGCACAGATTTATTCACAACGCACGGCAATAAGCTCGCCCCCTTTTTTGGGGAAATCTTCCTGTGACTTCTCCTGACGTCGGTGAGGCGAGAGAATGTCATACTCTGACTAAAAACCACCCTGTTTATCCTCCTACTTCGAGTCGGAGCCCCGGTAACCCTCTAGGCCGTCCGCAACCCCGGTTCGTCTACTACTGGGCACCATCTATGGCTAAAGAGTTACCCCAATTCCTAAGACCAGTAATAAATCTAATGCTGAGGAATACCGACCAATCACAATTCTCTCGACTCCTGCAAAGATATTTGAGAACATCATGCACAAACAAATATACAAACAAGTTAAGGCTTAAAAAAAAAAAAAAAATTGTGTTACCATTATTGAAACGAAAAGCTCAAAATAATGTGAAACCGGCCTGCAATCTGTTAGATAATATTATCAGGAACCTGTAAAACTAGCCTATATATATCAAGATGATAAACTCTATAATTACTGGGCTAGATTGACGTCACAAGATCCTTACAATTAATAAAAAGAAGTCCTCTTCCGCGTCTGTATGAGTATAATAAAATTAAAAAAGTACTGCACAGGTTTTGGTACGGTATCCACCTATTTCTTTTAAGGGCTGAAAATTATCGAATGGCTGCTCCCGCCTGGGTGAGGCGGGAGGGAGTATCAGACTCTTACTGACTAAAAACCACCCCGTTCCTTCTCCTGCCCATGGTTTCTACCTATAGATAGCGTTATTCGTGAGGAAGCTTTGGGTGTATAATTTATTATGGCTTTGACCACATGGACGAAGCCGCGGGTACAATATTTGTTCTATTTTACTAATAGGAAATGCGAAAGGGGTAGGCAGAGGTAAGTAAGTTTTTAATTTTTTTTAAAACCCAGTAATACTTTCTCCGACCCGGGAATCGAACCCGAGACCCCTTGCCAACGAGGCAGAGATCTGATAAGAATGCGCAAAAATTAACAGTAATATAACCTAAGATATACAAATTACATAACGATACGTGTAAGTAGTAGAATTATAATAATATACATTTAAGTGTGCCATGTTTCGGCACGAATCTCGATTGCAGTGATACCACGACCTCACACAAGACCGACGTGAAACAACGTTTGCTTTGTGGTTCGTCGCGTGAGTACGTGAGTAAAATATTGCGTACAATATATAATATATGTATAATGTATATCTAACTTGCTCTCAATGCAAATAATAGAGGTAATTTGACTAATATCATAAAACTTTAAGGTTAAATGAATAACAGAGTTCTACATTTTATAATATCAAGTTCAACGGATCCACGTGTTAGATACAGGCTGTTCAGAAATCTATCAAATCTTTTTTATGTGTTTAGAGCCAATTCATTTATGAATTATGGATTTGTGAATGTCGATGCGTGTCTGCGAGGATATTCGTTCTCATAGGATTTTAATACACTTTCCCCCGCAGTAAAGATAACCTCTATTAATTGAGGGCACATCGCCCGCGAACGCTGCTCATGAATAAGAGTTCCGTCGTAACTTGTAACTAGTAGAGATTTTTTCAATAATAATTCACACCAGTAGGCTGTTAATATCAATTAAACTGTCAAACACCAAGCAGTCACCTGTGACCGCAACCTATTGTTCTATAATTGTGTCTACAAAACCGGTACTCGACGAGTTAATTTAATATGTTTTACGATAGTTATTGCACAAAATCATAACCCTATGTGTTTAAAGGAGCTGAACATTGATCCAAATCAAAACCTAGCATGCAATTCCCAACTTTAATATCTATCCTTATGCAAAACTGTCGCAACCGGGGGCTGGGCTCGCTGCCATTGCAGCGATAAGTCCCCTCTTTGAGGAGTGGCTTGAGAGACGCTACGGCGTCCTCACCTACCGCCTGACGCAGGTCCTCACCGGACATGGAAGTTTCGGGAGGTACCTGTGTCTGATGGGGCGGGAGGAAACGCCCGGGTGTCATCACTGCGAGGACCGCCCTGAGGACACGGTGGAACACACGGTGGGAGAATGCCCTGCGTGGGCTGAGCACCGCCGTGCCCTCAGGGAAGTGATCGGCGATGGCGACCTCTCGCGTCCGGGCCTAGTGCAGGCCATGATGCGGAGCGAGAGGGATTGGGATGCCGTTTCCTCCTTTTGCGAAGCAGTCATGCTAGCTAAGGAGGAGGCGGGACGCGTGAGGCAGCGAAGCGCTGCCTCCTCACGGCCCAGCCATCGCGAAGGACACACTGGGCGTCGGGGATCGCGAGACGATCTCCGGCCACCGTAAGCGCGGGCCTGCGGACGGCGAGCATGGGTGGCTCCCCGTCCGACCAGAAACAGACCCGAGCGTACGGCGCGTCGCGTTCCGCGCGCGCCTCAAAGAGCCATCAGACCACCACAGATGGGGCCCAATAGGGCCGATGCCGATTCGGAGTCGCGGAGAACCTAACGGGTAACCGGGGCTCCGGCTCGACGTGCAGGAGAAGGAACGGGGTGGTTTTTAGTCAGTAAGAGTCTGACACTCCCTTCCGCCTCACCCAGGCGGGAGCAGTCATTCGATGATTTTCCCCCCTTAAAAAAAAAAAAAAAAATCCTTATGCAAAAACTCAGCCAGATCCGTTCAGTCATTTAGGAGTTAATCACTAACATAGATCTAAATTTTCGCATAATTTTGCAACCAGTCCTTGGTACCGTTAGTTTTTTTAAGGTTAAATTAGTAGTCCAGTTATCTTTTTTATGTTTGTATTGTCATGCACGATTTCATGAATTTCAATTTTTATATGGATTCTCATGGCCTGTTGTAAAACTTAATACTTGGAATTATATATATAGATAACAATTTTATGAGATATATAGTTTAATGTATCTGTATCTATTTTTGGCGATTTTGTTTTACATAAATCTCTTTTGTAACAGGATAAAGATAATAAAAATAGAAGATGCTGGAAGTTTTGCTAGCTTTTATGAAGCAAAGTTAATTAGTTATCGTCTATATTTCTCTTTGTACTTGACGGAAATCGACCTTAACACTTTATGTTTAGTTTT
>JAZHFQ010000436.1:0-16881 GCA_038387885.1 Spodoptera picta | reverse complement strand
TGTATAATAATAATAATAATAACCCACCGATGTATCTCTACGTTGTCGACGTGGTGGGGCTTAAGGGCTCCGACCCCTAGTCTTATCTTGACTGGGGTAGGAACCCGACTAAAAGAGATACAACCCAAGCCAAGGTTGCATACGCTGAGGGCTGCGTGACTAAGGGGGTGCTTAGTCGTTAGTATGCCAACTCTGGAAACCAGGGGACTTCCAGTTTTATTTACCCTTGCCACAGTGAACGCAGGGCTCTGCTGTGGTCGACCTGTTTAGTCCCTAGCTACTCGTGGGAATAAAAATGATAACCAGATCTAAAAATAAAAATACAATGCAGGCAAAGGTGCCTCCAACAGATGTTGAAACATCTACGGCGTCATTGTCGTCCTCTCCGAGATCCATATTCTCATCAATCACACCATCATCACTTTCATTCAAATCACGTTCACTAAGATCATCTACTTCATCAACATTATCAGTAGACGTTGTGTCGGAGGCTACTGTAGCCAACAACCCGACATCCGCTACTGATACAAAAAATACGCGTAAAAAATGGAGCAACGAAATGAACGAATTCATTTGGCGTAACTACCTTATCATCACAAATTTAGAAACTGATACAAATGCTTATTTAAATACACTACACACGAAGTTCACCGAACAATTTCCAAATATGACAGTTTCCAAGCAAAGAATAGGCGATCAAAGAAGAGCCATTGTCAACAACAAGTTACTACCAACAATTACACTTGATGCAATTAGGTCAGAAGTGCAGACCCTTTTATTAACTCAAAATGGCACACAACAAATACAGACTCAATCACAACAAAAATACACACAAATCAATACACTAGCGCACATACAAACCAAAACCCGAATGAAATGGTCAGTCGAAGTCAATGAAACTCTTATTAAACTCTATTTTGAAGTTACTAAGATGGAGACGGACATGACAATGTGGCGGAAAAACCTTAGAGACAAATTCATAGAATGTTACCCTCACTTAGCACACTTATCAGAACAACGCATATCAGACCAGAAAAGAGTAATCATAAATAACAAAATGATCCCTGAAACGCGACTACAAATCATAAAAACGGTAGTAGAGCAAGAGATGCATGAAAGAGATGCAACGGTTTTTCAAAGATCGAATAGCCCAATCTTACAACAAACTACGTATTATACACATACACAACCACAAATAAATGTAGAGAACACTAGTCTAGAATTAGGATCGCAGGAATTAGATTTTACAGACGAAAATTTCGATCAACAGCCCACTACTATTAACACACATACTGAAAACTATGAAAGAGATTCTGATATAGACGAACTATTCTTACAAGCCCTACAATACTACACTGATACCCATCCCACCAATAGATGTTATATACCCAAACAAAGGACTTCAAAAAAATTTGCGAAAACAGTACAATACATTAATAAAGTAATATTGCCAGACCATGTTAATACAGATACAGAATTTAACCAACTACAAACAATCATATATAGTGCCGCGTGGACAGCTGCTAAGGTCAATGGAAGTAAAATCAGTTTATCATTTGCTCACGATCTTAATAACTCGCAGAGCAATCGTAAACCTAGATGGCAAAAAAGATTAGAACATAAAATAGAAGTAATCAGGTCTAAAATAGGTAGGTTAACATATTACATGCAGGGCCACAGAAGTAGAAAATTAGATAGAGAAGTTAATAAGATAATAAGAGACTATAAGATACACACTATACACGAAGAACCTAATAGACAACTTACACATTACTTAGACACACTCAAACAGAAACTCACAGTTATTAAAAGTAGGTTAAATAGATACACTAAATGCACATTACGCAAAACACAGAATAGTCAATTGAAAAATAACGAAAAGCAATTTTACCGAACTTTAAAACAATCAACAACCAATCACACCACGTCAAATAACACAGCACATACGGCATTTCCTGTTAAAGAGGACCTACGCCAGTTTTGGGCAGGAATCTGGGAAAACCCTGTGTGCCACAACACACAAGCTGATTGGATTAAAACTGAGGAAATCAATTATGACACTATTCAACAAATGCAATTCGATCAAATAGATGTTGAAACATTTCACGATGTTCTCAATAAAGCTCATAATTGGAAAGCCCCAGGAACTGATCACATCCATAGCTTCTGGTTAAAAAAATTCACAACAATTCACCCTCATTTGTACAACCATATTAACAATTTTATTAAAAACCCAACAAATATTCCTACCTACTTAACGGAAGGCATCACGTATATGTTGCCAAAAGACCTTAATGACACGGCAAATCCTGCAAAATACAGACCTATAACCTGCTTACAAACAATGTACAAAATAATAACATCATGCATAACTAATATAATATATAAACACATTGACACTCACAAAATATTATCAGAAGAGCAGAAAGGATGTAGGAAGTTTAGCCAAGGTTGTAAAGAACAGTTATTAATAGACTCGGTTATACTTAAAGACGTACAAAAATACAAGAAAGATTTATATACCATGTATATTGATTATAAGAAAGCCTATGACTCAGTACCTCATTCCTGGTTGCTTCACGTTTTAAAAATTTACAAAATCCACCCATATATCACACGCTTTTTAGAAAACATTATTAGTAAATGGCAAACCAGACTTCATGTAAATACGTCTGCAGGTGTTGTAGAGACAGAATTTATTAAGATCCAGCGAGGTATCTTCCAAGGTGACTCCCTAAGCCCTCTCTGGTTTTGTTTAGCTTTAAACCCACTGTCAAATCAATTAAAATCTCTAAAGGCTGGCTTTCAACTTAAGTACAGGAACACAGTAACTACTACAGAAATTCGCCATCAACACTGTACAATAAACCATCTTCTCTACATGGACGACATCAAATTATACGCATCTTCTCCAGAGGATTTACATCAGCTGGCTGACGTAACCGAAATATTTTCAAATGACATAGGAATGGAGTTTGGAATCGATAAATGTAAAATTAATTCAGTGAAAGCAGGCAAAACTTACACGCACTCCTATCAGTTACAAACAGGTGATACCATTGATTCCTTGGATGAAAGTGGTACTTACAAATATTTAGGGTACATACAAACCAAACAAATCTTGCATAAAGAAATTAAAAGCCAGCTCACAAAACAATTTAAACACAGAGTAAAAATAATATGTAATACTCAATTAAACGCCCGAAATACTATAAAAGCTATTAACACGTATGCTATTCCAATTCTCACATATTCATTTGGTATCATAAATTGGTCCAAAACAGAGCTTCAGAATCTACAACGCCACATTAATACTACACTAACAAAATACAGACGACACCACCCAAGATCATGCACACAGAGACTTACACTACCACGAAACGACGGAGGAAGAGGTATTATAGATATCCCCAATTTACATAACAAACAAATTACAACTTTGAGATCTTATTTCTATAGTAAAAGTCCTTCATCAACTCTTCATAACGCAATAGTCCAAAATGATACCAAACTCACACTTTTGAACATGGCCGATCAAACGACACAAAACAATGAGACACAGACCGATCGACAAACCAAAATCACAGCATGGGCTCAGAAGTCATTACATGGGAGACACTATCACGACCTTAATCAATCAAACGTCGATAAAGTTGCATCGAACGAATGGTTAAGACGCGGTGAATTGTTTCCTGAGACTGAGGGGTTCATGCTGGCGATACAGGACCAGGTAATAGAAACACGCAACTATCAAAAACATATAATGCATATTCCCATACCCACCGACATTTGCAGGCGCTGTAATAGTGCATCTGAAACTATTCAGCATGTCACAGGTGCCTGTAAAGCCATAGTTCAATCGGATTATAAGCACAGGCACGACCAAGTTGCAAATATTATACACCAAAAATTAGCTTTAAAATATAAATTAATATCCGGTTCACCAACACCATACTACAAATACCACCCAGAAATCGTACTTGAAAACTCTGCTTTTAAGTTGTACTTTGACCGAGCTATTCTTACCGACAAAACCACACACTTCAATAGACCCGACATCACACTCATTGATAAGATCAACAAAAGTGCGCAAATCATAGATATAGCCATTCCAAATACACATAACCTCCAAAACACAATTGCAGAAAAACTTTCTAAATACACCGACCTGAAAATAGAAATCACCAGAATGTGGCGACTTAACAGCGTCACAATAGTTCCCATAGTATTATCAACAACGGGGGTTATTCCAAAACAACTCCATCAATCCATAAAAACACTCGAACTACCTCCATACACATATCGAATCCTCCAAAAAGCTGCCATTTTAAATACCTGCCATATTGTTCGAAAATTTTTGAACGAAACCGACAAAGTTTCGTTCACCCCAACCCGAAATTGAAACGTCCACGTGGGTTAGCACTTGGCTTCGGCCCGTACTAGCCCTCAAATCCGGCGCTGTAGCCGAGCTTAGAAAAAGGAACCGAAAATAATAATAATAATCTTTATTTCAGGTACAATAACATTAACCCATATAAATTTTACACAAGAAATAGGCACATAATAATAAATAGAAACAATTTAATAAACAGCAGTATGTAGACTCATCCAATGCTGAGTTACACGTACGTTCAGGATACTGTTGGGACTGGAACGTACACGCCCCATAGCGAGGCGGATCTTTTTCTTAAAACAGCGAAAAAGCCGTCTGTGTGCGCTTCCGTAAACATTCCTGAGGCACTACAAAAACGCGGCAGACCCAGCAATACCCTGACCGCATTATTGTATTGGACACGCAAAGCACTGAGTGTCCGCCGCGTATAGTCGACCCACAGCGCGCACGTATACAGTGTCTGGCAATAAGCTTTAAAAAGCGTAACCTTGACCAAAACACTGCAACGCGCGAACCTGCGAGCCAACATATTGCACCGGACAGCCAGCGCCCTGCGCTCCCTCTCCATATCCTTATCGTCACTGAGATTATCCGAGACCCAATGACCCAGATACTTAAAGTCCGAAACTCGATTTAGTACACTACCCGCTAATTGTATAGGCACAGTTTCATAACTCTTTACTCCCGCTTTAAAAACCATGAGTTCGCTCTTTTTGGAGTTATATCTAAGTCCATGAGCCTCAGCATATGACTCACAAATATGCAACAGTTTTTGCAATGCCGCAATTGAGGGACTCAGCAGCACCATGTCATCTGCATAACTAATATTATTTATACAAACTCCATCTATGTGGCATCCGACTCCCGCGATACTAAGCTCCTCAATCAGGTCATTCACATACAAATTAAACAATCTAGGTGAAGTAAGCCCTCCCTGTCTTACACCACAGTCTAAGGAGAAAACTTCCGACTTTGAATCAGCCCATTTCACAATATTTGTCTGATTTTTATACCAATATTTGAATAATGAAATCACTTCAGGTTCACATGAGGTTTGACCCTCTAGTTTCTCCCACAGTTTGTCATATGAAACCAGGTCAAATGCCCTTGACAAGTCCAAAAAACAAGCATAGACTGGTGTCTTTTTACTGGTGTAGTATTGGACAGTCTGCTTAAGACACATGATAGCACTATCAGTGGATAAACCCGCTCTAAATCCAAACTGTAAATCATGCAGGTTGATATGCTTACTCAAGTGTTGGTCAAGCAGACTATCCAGTACTTTTGCCACAACTGTAGCCAGGGAAATAGGTCTGTAATTTGACACAGCAGAGGAATCCCCTGTTTTATTTTTAATAATTGGTGTGACAACTGTGTGCATTAGATTATTAGGTAAATAAGAATGGCCTAGGCACAGATTAAAAAACATTTTAAGGACCCTGGGTAAATGAGATCCAGCATATTTCAGGTGTTCTATACTTAAGCTGTCATAACCAGGAGATTTCCCTCGCACCATGTTTTTGATTACGTTCCTGACCTGGTTGTATGTGAATCCAACACCCGCTTTCTCCCCGCTACTACTATACGCTATCCGTGCAGATGAAACCGGCATTGGATCCACCTTGAAAGCATGGCGAAAAGCCTCTGCTATTCTCGATGGCTCGTGAACGCCGGCAACACTCACCGGACAGCCTGCTTTCACATTTAAACTATTTGTCTTTTTCCAAAAATTTTTGAAATCTTTGTTGTTGTGAAGATTTACAATAATATCCATTTTTATTTGTTGCTCATTGTTTTGACACCATTTTAACCTATTTTTGAAATTCTTTCTAGTTTCACACATATCATTATATAAAGAACCTGTAGTGGGTTTACGCCCCAACAACCACGCGCGATATGACTGCCTAGCCTCAACATGTGCATCGCGTACATATTTATTCCATCCAGGAATATTATGTGTTTTTTGTGTTTTTCTGAAAGTATTATTATTGCTAACAATGGATGCTTTACTTAGAATAGAAATAATATCATTATACATGTTGTCTAGTATTCGGTAATGGTTTGGATCAGAACATAATCTGTCTGCGCAACCACTAAATTGATACGGAAAATTTATATGTTTTAATTCCAGGTTACAATATTCATTATATTTTTTAATTTGAGACAAATCCCTGACACCCCATACAACCCTACTATTATTACCAATACATGAAGTTACTTCTTTTGATTTTAATACTACCAAATTACATTCCATAATTATAGGATAGTGATCCGACCAGTATACATCATATAGCACCGATACATTCACAACAGACTGTCTCGCTGCACTCGTCAAAGCAATATGATCAAGCCAGCGCCTGGAACCATGCGCATCACTCACAAACGTGTACGTATCGGAAGGCAAGAAGTCCAAATCAGCACATGACCAACATTGTTCGTTACAAAAGTTTATCAGTTCAGTACAAAATAGCTCACCTGGGTGAGCGTTGAAGTCTCCCAGCATGAACACAGACTCAACACTGTTATTCTCTATTATTGCGTTGATCTCACATAAACACTGAGTAAATTCTACTAAGTTATCAACGGAGTTAGTGGGCATATACACCGAGAACACTAGTATCGCGCGATTGTGCAACTCTAATTTCACCGCACATAAACGCACATTAGAACTCTCAATCACTGTTGCCGTCGGAAATATCTCCTTTCTCCAGAGAATCGCCACACCACCATAGGGTCTGCCTCTCAAAATACCAGCTGATGTATCCACCGCCGACGTTCCCGTATATGCAAAATTTACATCTAATTTTCTCAAGCAAGGAATATCATGTGGCAAAAGCCATGTCTCCTGCAACGCCACAATATCGGCTAGTTTACAAAGTCGCGCTATACATTTCTCCGATCTGTTCACTCCCTTACAATTAAAACTGCAAAGTTTGATTGTGTTTGTCATGTGGGTAAATTTGTTTAAACTTTCTTTTCGCGTTTGCGCCATTCAAAATTTATAAAACGACGAAAAGCTATCCCCACAGGCCAAAAATTCTTTTCCATGAAAACAAATAATTTACTTCCAGGGACAAATATTTTATATGAATCATATTCCTTGGCCAAAGTCATTTGCATCTTTTCAATTGACACATCAACATTTGTTTTACTCGCAATATAATCTAATATGTCACACACGGTAACATCCTTCGCCACATTATAAATATATACAGGTATTTTTCTATCGGCCGCCTTAAAATTTGTATTAGGTGCAGTTTCGGCCTTCCCCCTTGTACCCACAAACTTGTTCTTTACTCTATTTCTTTGAACTTTTATCCATTCCTCATTTCGATGATCTTGTTTCCATACTCCATTCCGCGCGATGTTAGCAAAACTTGTCCGTTTCGCTTGCGAGTGTTGTTGTTCATTCAATCCGTCCGTGTGTCCTTGACTAAGCGACATGACAGGTACGGGAGGGCTGGGGACGGGCGCGCGCGGGAGAGGCGCACGCGCCGGTCTCGGCGAACATGCTAGATGCGTCGAACGCGAACTAGGGATTTTATGTTCACCCTCATTTTGTAAATCAATTTCTTTGTTACAACAATTTTTCTCAGTGATTTTAGTATGTATTAACTGCGATACAGGGATTACATTCGTGTTTTCACTTTTATTTTCCTCTGTGAATGTCGTGTTATCCAAGTTGTTCACCTTGTTGCCGGTACTCGTGCCCGGAGACGAACACACCGTACTTTTTAACAAACCAACTTCAGACTTTATGGCTTGTAAATGTTCCACTGTCGCATACTCTTCCCTTATTTGATTTATGTCACTTTGCATCCTCAGTAAATCTTTCAGCAATCGGGTCACATCTACGTGGTCAAACAACACTGGGGGTAACTTTTGCAAGTCTCGAGCAACGAAGACAGGTATTTCCTCAGGATTTGTTTCTTTGAGGAGACAAATGATATCATCAATGTCGCGGAGCGTCTTGCCGTCTCGTTTCCTTGTCTTCTTGCGTTTTGCAGTGGCGACAGATTGAAATAATAAGTCTTTCGCACTTTTCACCTCAGTTTCCGAGAACGCACTAACACATATACGGTTAATGCTCTCCTCATCCATAACATCAATTTTGTTACATATGAAGGCGAGAACTTCATTAATAACCACATTGCAACTATTGCACTTTAACATGTTGGTAGCCATTTTATCGTAAATTCGCGAGAGAAGTGTCACACATACATGACCTCAAACGACACAAACGACCACCCGCCGCGCGCGCAGGGGCGACACTGTATAGTGGCATTAAGTGCCGTAATGTGCACCTCTGCCTACCCTTTCGGGATAAAAGGCGTGATGTTATGTATGTTATGTGTTTATATCAGACGAACACGTATGTGTTTATATACCCTTGACATACTTATTCGTTATCAATTACTTAGTAAAGAAATAAAAATAATAAAGTAGTAACTGTATGGGTGTTTTATGCCAAATCTAACAAGCATCATGTACTCACCTAACAGTTAGCAATAAAGTGGAGAAATATGCTTTTATTGTTCTCGTAACTATGAGTATTTGGTTGTTTATTTGTCAGTGGAAGCCACAACACAACTTTAGCATAGTGTTATAGCTGAGAGCCGGCGACAAAAGTTTTGTATATAGTAAGTATAGTAACATGAAATATCAAAATGAGGTTAAACTTTGAATAACACTAAAATCATATTGATGGTTGAATATAAGCACTAGTTTTATAGCCAATAAATATGGGTCCCTGTACATTAAACGTCTAAAACTTAGACGTATTGTAAAAAATGTAGGTATTAGGTACAGACGAACCGTCTGTTAGGTAAGCCAAATCGTGTTTTCAGGTTCACTTATCTAATGACATTTAGCAATTAATTACCCTTAATTTGATGACAAATTACCCACATTATTAATATGTCAGCGTGAATTACGTCAATAGGGTAGATGCCTAATTTTTATTTTAATGTCCGTCTGGTAGATTATTTCATAGAAACGAATACTTTCGACGATATATTGATTTGAAATGTCGCGTGATGTCACTTCTATATACATTTTATACGTGGAAATGACGTTTTAGCCCCCACTCACTAACTTTGATTCGTTTTATCTAAGTATTGTAGATTTTTAATTTTCATACTCTGTCATCATCCCAATTCTTAATGTTTCGTAAAAAATGTGTTGATTGACTTTAACTCGTCCAGTACCGTCATTATAGACACAATTATAGAATAATAGGTTGCGGTCACCGGTGACCGCTTGGTGTTTGACAGTTTAAAACGACGCTAAACCTCAATAAAGGTTCATTGCATTGCTTTACATTGTATTTTTAAACAGTAATTTAATGTACAAGCATTCATTACTGAGTCATCCATGTGAGTCAGTGCTCGCATTAATCACAAATATTTTAAAAGCAATAATTTTTGGCGTTTGTACTGAATTCTGACGAAGTGACGAGTAAATGTATCGTCACGATGTAATTCGGGTTCCGTAAACATTGACGTGACGGAATTACGTTATGGCAGAAATAGAGTAAGAACTATTTTCTGACTCGGTTGCCAAAGAAGAAAAAAAAAACTATTTTCTGTTATGGTTGCTTGTTTTACGGACATGTGCTATGTTTGCTTGGGAATTTCAGACGACGTGTATCTTAGGGATCTGTGTACACTAGATAATATTTAGGTATGTGTATGCAGTTAGGAATATCGTACATAAAAGAATTGCTTTGGTTTATAAAGTCTTTATTTTTTAATCTTATAGTCTTCGTCCAATTGTTGAATAGTTTTTCGGAGAAATCAATTAATGCAAAATAGAAAAATTTTGAGAAAACACTGATCACACAGTAGTTGTAACAGTAAATGTATATTTATTATTTATTATTATTATTTGTGTGGTTTTCTAATTTTATTTTAATCAATTATTTCGTGCCTTTCATTGTTATATCTGAAAACGTTCGCTCAAGTAATTAATTTATTATAAAATCAATACGATGGAAATTTATAATAGCTAAGAATAACCTAATTAATTTACAATTACTAAGTTAGACCTAAGACACGAAACCTAATTCTCATTAAATTATAAAATGAAATTGATACAACTACCCTACATTTTGGGAGTATTGTTTGCGTTAAAACTTTCTCAAATTATTTACAAAATAATTATAAAAAGTTAAAAAAATCTTAATGTTAATCTATTTATCGCTGACTTGTTACGAAGATATTTATTCTAAAATTAGATCTTCGGTTCAGGCTGAATTGATAAACAAATCGACACAGTAACACAATTTTCTTATTAGACAAGTTTTGTAGGTAATATTATTTTGAACTCATAAGTTCTAAGTTAGTACTAAGTTAGTAGCATCATAATGCTACTAACTTAGTATTATTATTGACCTCAAATCTTCGATATTGATGTAGATAAGGATTCAAATGAGCCCCGAAATCCATGGCTTCAAGATCAATGACAATTACTTATGGTAATCTACATGTACTTCGAAGAATTGCTCGATTTACCCAATTTACTGAATGTTTGTTTCTGTCTTCGTTATGATTTGTTTAACAGCCGTTAGTTCTGCCCTTTAGTTTTGATTTCCACGCTAATAAATATATATTTAAAATGAAATACATAAGTACAGTTCCCCGAGGTTGCTGGACTAGTTTCAAGCTTCGCCAAGAGTCCATAATCAACCATCAAAACTCGTGTCTACGTGTCACCATTCACGGATGGACTGTCACGTACCAACTATCATGGCGTCACTCGCCCACAGAACTTAGAATATAATAGACTGTCCATTCTTTAACGTCCAATTTTAAATACTTGTTTGATCCCGATACCTATTTATATGTCGCGGAGAACCTAACGGGTTATCGGGGCTCCACCTCGAAGTACAGGAGTAGGAACGGGGTGGTTTTTAGTCAGTAAGAGTCTGACACTCCCTCCCGCCTCACCCAGGCGGGAGCAGTCATTCGATGATTTTCCCCCCATAAAAAAAACCATTTATGTACGTTTGTACACATACAATTAAATATAACGAAGTTTCTATAGTGGATTATTATTTTTGGTGTTTAACACATGGATCGCCATCGGGGTCACTCATGACCGATGTTAACTGAGAATTTACTTTCAACAGTTTTCACAAACAAATGAATCTAAAGAAAACAAATACTACAATTCCACCAGGCGCATTTCCGATGCCTTCTTTATAATATTAAAATGTCACAAACATTGTTATATTATCTGTTAACCAAACTTGGTATTTACAAGTCTACGAACAGTTATTTGTCTCTCCATAATGGCCCGCTTTTAACGTGTTTCGTTTCGCGCCCACCCCAAATATCGGGTTGCAAAACAAAGTGATTTATTTCACTAACAGACAACAGCCCGAACTGCTTTCTTACTTACTTCTTACAAAAACACAAAGGATAAGTCATTAGTTACTATTGCTATTTGGAAAGAGATTGACACAAATATATGCAACTTTATGCATTGGATAAACAGTAACTCACTGCTGCCATACCGGTGCCATGTAAGGCGTTGGGGGAACTCTCCACAGTCACGGCAGGTTAGGGACCTTTTAGAACAAACCTTCTTTTCCTGTAGACTAAAAACATAACCATTTTTTTTTCTCGTGTTTATGATATTTTGTGTCCATTCAGTTTAATTTATTCATTATTTAAACTGAAGACGCTTACTTTTTACCATCATTTTGTCTCTGCGTAATCCAAAGGTTTGGCTGGACGAGAATGCCACTCATATTCCTTAAAATAAATAAATATTTAGTGATGAGTTGTTATCTTATACACTTAATTTATGTCTTTTTAAGTAGTGAGACGGACAATCAGGTTAACCTTGCCACTAAAACGTTGCTTCATATGTTCTATTGACCGCAAATTAATAGATTAACTCACGAACACACGTTCATTTTAATCGTATTTACCTATGTATGTGTCAATGCTGAAAAATAAATTATTCAATATGTAGTCTTTTCATTTATACCCACTGTAATTATGATCGCACAATAAACAAACAACCATAAACAATCATTATTAATTGTAAATAATAATTAAAACTAATAAAAAGGATTTTATACTGAGAGGTCCGCAGAACATTTAAGTTGCAGGCTGTCTCAGACCAAGATTTCTGGAAGCATAACTTATAATTAAGTACCTAAAAATTCCTAAATTCAAATAAAACCTAACTTTTTTTTTAGTTAAATTTAGTCTGTTCCTTTAAAACACAATTATAAACACCACAAAAATGAAGTGTGAATAGTTCTTTACATAAAATTTGTACCAACATGTTTGTGGTGTCGGTGGGGGCCGTGCCATACCGTGCCAGCCCCATCGTACACCACGATAAAGGTCTCAACTATGACACTGAGCATGTAGCTTCAAAACTACCAAAAGTTTACGGCGACGTCGAGACGTCTGGCCGGCTGCGTTGTATATCCACATTCTGCCTGAGACACCGCCAAAACGAGTGCTGAAAGAGACTCCACGAGATCAACGCGGCTCTGGTAAGTTTTAAAAAAAAAAACGGACTAAAACCTAATTGTTTATGCTCACGTAGGCTTTGTTTATACCTCCGTTTGTTTCTTTTTTATTGTTGTGGCTCATTACCATATGAATGACATCCTCTTTTAATGACATTTGCGTTTTATTGTTTACTTCACGTTACAGTAATTTGTGAAAGTGCGGTTGTTTCTGGTAAAAATTGGCGCCAAAATTTTTTGTGACTGTTGTGTTTCCTGTGTAGGGTGGTTTATAGGATGTATAGTATGATTACATGCCCTAAGTTGTCTTTAAGACAGCTTCTGATAATGTTATTAAACGTGTTTAAAGGGTATTGCACATTTTTGAAGATTTTAATACATTTCGTTGTTTGTATTCGTAGCATCAAAACAATTACCTAATGTTTATTAGAATCTAATGTCGTCTATTAAAACTTTGATTAATAGAGGAAGAATGAAGATTAAAGGTACTTCTCAGATCAATCAAACCTTGTTATTCACATTAAGATAAAGTTTTAAAACCTTCCTCATGATTATCTGTCTTCCACAGCTTCTCGCACCCGCACGTCCGCGCCAGGCTGGAGAAGCACATGGGATCCAACTTGGTGCGGCTGACGGACAAAGCCTACATGACGGAGCTGGAGGATCGGATCCGCGCAGTCAATGAGGAGAACCTCAATAAGAGGATCACCTCACGCGTTGTAAGTAGATACCCTTAAGACCTTAATGAGAATAAAAAATCACGTTTTGCACAAATGAGACTTTAATTGCACAATGCACATGTTTTAAGAAAACTACGTAACTACTAAATAAAAATGTCAGTTCTTTTCGTGAATGATAACCTCTCTTTTTATTTTCAAAAATGTTTCAATGGAAGTTGAATGAAATGAAAGTGTTTTAGTCTATTTGTAACAAAACTTCGCTACTGAACACTTTTCAAACTCTACTCAAGTTCAATCAAACATAATTTACTTCTGTATTTATAGCGCTTACTCACAACAAACAGCTTACTAAGACAAACATTCTTGTGTAGCAGTTTGATACAAATTTCTTTTATCGTCGTCATTTATGAGCCACAAAACGCCTACTGCTGAATCTAGACCTCCCCAAGTCCTTTAGCAAAGAAGTATAAGTAAGGTTCCATAGACCTTATTTTACCAAAGTTTAATTAACGCCAATCAATCAAATATCATTCAACTGCCACTGGTTCCGTTCCGTGTTCCCCGCTTATTATACGTCAGTCAATGTGAAACTAATTATTTTCATCAGTCATCAATCGTAAATTGCTTTATGAACTTTACGATTTCATTTACTACCGGCGCCGCTCCATAATCTACCCTTTAAGTTCGAGTACTTTACTAATCAATGTTATTGATGTACTTCGATTTATGTTCTTCCATCTTGAACTGATGTTCAAGAGGCACAAAGTGATTTTTGCACTTGTTTTTAGGTACTCCTTTAAATAGGTATATCTTCAGATAAAATGTCATTTAACTTCTGTAGTTGGTTAGAAAAGACAAACAATTTAGTTTTAAAAGCTTATTATTTTCTATATATACAGATAAATAAAATTGGAATGCCTGTTTGTAATATTAAAATAACCGCTTTTTACTATATGTACATACGATAAACATACGAAATATATCTTTTTTTTATTTTTATCTGGAATGGCCTGACCGATTTTGACCGAACTTTGATAGGCAGATAGGTAATGTACTAAGTAGTAACATAGGTTACTTTTATTCTGGAAAACTGAAAAAAGTTTTGTTCAAAAATTAACATTCTACGGAAACGAAGTCGCGGGCAACAGATAGTTGTCAAATATAATTGATGACATGATAAAACTCTATATATAAATAAAAATGAATTTCCGTTCGTTAGTCTCGCTAAAACTCGAGAATGGCTGAACTGATTTGGATAAATTTGGTCTTGAAAGGTTAGGGAAAGTC
Organism: Spodoptera picta; assembly: GCA_038387885.1. NCBI lineage: Eukaryota > Metazoa > Arthropoda > Insecta > Lepidoptera > Noctuidae > Spodoptera > Spodoptera picta. The sequence goes on along the minus strand of JAZHFQ010000436.1, from coordinate 2,030 downwards.
CAAGGAAGGTTTAAAACAAAATTTTAGCAGTATACGAAGTTTGTTGGGTTCTAGTGCATCTAGTTTTCTTATATTTTGTTTTACGGCTAGCAACTGTATAGCTAGGTAGATAGCTCTGAATAGGTTCCATACCACATGAACACTACCATAGAATCAAAACTAGAGCCAATTATGTAAATGTTATCACTTTAGTAGTAGCACATAACAAAGAGTTTTATTTAATTTAACAGATGGATGAGATGGAAAGGCTCAAACGACTAATCTTAGTCGGGAAGACGCCGCTGAAGGAGTGTCCACCAGAGTTATTCCATCACCCAGTCTTTGTGTTTTGGCGTATGGTCAACCGAGAAGTAAATCGCGCGTCAAAAAAACGTGCCGATATTTATTATAGAAAGTTGAAAGCCGCACAGAAACTGGATTTGGTAATTATACCCATTGTTTCTTAAACTCCTTTCATTAAATTTATATTTCTGAGACATAAAGACGTTCCTACTTATATCCAATTGTACCTATTGTGTCTAAACACAGATACAGAATAATTTTCTAATAATGAAAATTTATTTTACAGTCCATGGGCGAAGAACATGTTCCAGAGGACATAGTGGATGGCAAAACGTTAACAGCAGAAGAGCTTTTATCAAAATGTCGCGAGGAAATGGAGAATCAGAAGCAATTAGACCTAGAGAGAGGTGTTCGCTTCACCGACGAACAGTTTGCGCAACTGAAATACGAGACAAATGATATAAAAACTCTGAAGAACCTAACGGTATGTAGCAATCATACATTATTTCTGTATTGTGTTATTCTCGTCAGACGTATTCATACACACAAACTTTCGCATTTATTATTAGTAACGTCACGTAAGTCGGTAACGTTTAGTTGAGGTAACGCGACTAATTTCAAGTCATGCCAAGGGCTCATAGTCATGAGAAGCAACTACCACTGTTACTCATAAAACTAGCTGAGATACCTCGTCCAATGTGAATATAAACATAAAGATAGACATTACATATGAATCAAAGAAAATCACAAAGCTCTGTGTTATAAGTTCATTATAGACTTGAAGTCTCTGACGATGTTCGTGTCTAATAGGATCCGTAGACAAGACGTAACCGTCAAATTTTATAACGACTAGCGTGTTCTAATGAGATATCTTTTTGAACGTATTGAATAATTGGACCTTTTTACAAGGATATGTGCAACCACCTGCATTATAACCTGGGTGTCTTCAAGGCCCGTGTGAATAGGTTGCTTATGGGAGGACGTGCTCCATCGTAGACCGCAACATCGCTAACCACCAGGCGAGATAGTGGTCATACATCGGCCCATATATATAAAAAATAAAAATAAAAAATACCTCGTTTTCACTTTGAGCTCTTGTTTTTTGAGAACTTCAAATATAAAATTAGTTGGTACTTTCTAAGTATGACCGTAGGTATAAGAAAAGCTTGTGAAAGTATACTTACCTACATTGTAAATGTACCATTTAGCAACTAGAATAGTCTGGATGCGTGTCTAACACCGTGACACCGTGTCACCGGTGGCTATCAAGCAATCTAGTAGGTTTACATAATTTTGATTTGTTTATATAGTCTGCGAGTGATAGCTCGTGGTGTACCGCTTAAAACCGGACTATCTCCAGCTTAACATGACCTTAGGAGCCTGATAATCGACCTATGGACTTGGGTAGTGCTCGTGTAACAGTTATTAACCGGTACATTTGCACATAGAAGCTGGACTAGTCATGACTTGAGTGATTCAGCACATAGTCTCTGATGCCGAGTACCTTAGCACCGACGGTTATCTGTAAATGTTTAAGTGCGTTAACATCTAATATTCTAATCTAATAGTCAATAGAGAAACCAGTTCAGTGATATTTAATGCGCGTGCGTTCTTTGATCCCATTGGTTGAATTCAAATATGAACGTCTTGTGGTCATATGCGTGTGCGTTTATCACAGTTGATAAGTCTGCTTATCCCATAAAAATGTACATACCCATGCAATCTGCAGTCCGCTTTTGTTTATATTA
>JAZHFQ010000434.1:0-13376 GCA_038387885.1 Spodoptera picta | reverse complement strand
AGTAGAATATATTTCTATATGTAATTTAAGTTTGATGACCAAGCAAGGCGTCTCAGGTTTGATTTCTGGGTCGGTAACAGTAGAATCCGTACTTACATTTTTATTATTTATAATATTATTTATAGATCTTCGAAAAAAGTTATTAAATAAAATGAATTCTTCAACTAAATATCTTCGCTTATATGACGTGAAACAACGCTTGCGGTGTGTATCGTTATGTGAGTGAGGTTACCGAAGGCTACCCCCTCTCTCCAGTCTCCCTAATCGCTGAATCCCCCACAATCCCCTAATTTCGAATTCCCAAACGGCCGGTAAAGCACTTGTAACGCCTCTCGTCTCAGGTGTCCATGGGCAACGCCGATTGTCTACCATCATGTGAACCGTCTGCTCGATTACTGACTTACCCCATAAAAAAATTGACACAAGTCAATTTACCAGGACGATTACCTTTTTAACCCTTTGAGTACCGTCATTATAGACACAATTAAAGAACAATAGGTTGCGGTCACCGTACCTATAGTATAATAAGAAATCCTACACATTTTAACAATGTCACACCATCAAAATAAACCCAACCATGTTATAAGGTAATTATTTACATAAGTACTTCATAAAACACATAATGACGAGTGAAAGAATAGGAATGGCATGAATGGCATGAATGGCATGAATGGCATGAATGGCATAAATGGCATCACTGGCATAACTGGCACTTAAGTATGTTGCTTCTTTCCGCCAATTATATTGTTAGTTCCACCTAATAGCGGTGTAAAGAGCTTACCTCCGGTTAAACAGACACGTGTTCTCTTATATGACTGCCTCGTTAGTTGAGGTTCGACTTCCAGAAGGGACAAATATATAACTAGTGTCATAACCGTAGTTATGTGTTAGTAGACACTAAACCCTAGGTTTCGTCTTTTCACAAATTCTGCATCCCGTATAACTGCCTCGCAAGTGCGACTTCCGGGCAAGGGGTCTCGGGTTGTGCGTCAGGCAAAGTACTACTGGATTTTTTTTAAAATCTCAGTAGTAGCACGGAAAGTGTGGAAGTCTGGAATTGTGTCCGGTATATGGCAATAGGGTCACCATTACATGAGACTCATAATATAAATATTGAAAAGCGGGTGTTACATTGTAGTAGTGGCATTAGGTGCTGTGGGCACCTCGGCTTACCCCTTCGGGGATAAAAGGCCTGATGTTGTGTTATGTTATGTGAGTTCCGTATAACTGGTATCAATTGTTATTGATCTCACGCAGAATGCTTCGGTACTGAGGAGTTCCACAGCAACTGATATATGTGCATTGTGCATCTTTGCATTCCATGCGATGAATGCCAGCAGATTATACCTCTAGTAATAACAATAGGTACTTATCTGAGTAGTAAGTATCTAGTTTTGGATAAAGAAAAATTATCAAGGTATTTGTACACACGGCTACACATCGAGCTTTATATAACCAGTGTAAACTGAACCTTAAATGTGCGGAAAAATGATGCGACGCGACACCAGGATAAACTGGTTTTGTATAGATTACGGCAGCGATAAGTAGTGTTTTAAAATTCATTTAAAAATCATCTTAACAGAAATGAAAGTGACCAGAACCCAAATAAAAAATGCCTCAAAGATGAAATGGTCTTAGAATAAGGTAGATGCCTAATTTTTATTTTAATGTCCGTCTGGTATATTATTTTAAATCAATAGACACGTTTTTTTTTATTTTCTTACAGAAACGAATACTTTCGATGATATATTCATTTGAAATGTCGCTTGACGTCACTTCTGTGTACATTTGACACGTAGAAATGACGTTTTAGCCCCCACTCCTAAACTTTGATTCGTTTTATCTAAGTATTGTTTTATTATATGACAAAATGAAAAAATACGTGTCTAATATTTTTTCACTACCTTACTTATGGACTAATTATATTTTTAATTTTCATACCCTGTCATCACCCCAATTATTACTTGGATGACCTATAGAGGTATAAAAGCAGTACAATACACGAAATTCAGCGAAAGGAAACAATAATTCTGCTGCAGCAGTTCTATCAAACAATAACGAACGCAATATTAAATCTAATCACAAAACGTCAACATCCAGGGTTATTGCAAAAGTTTCCAGAGGACCCTTTGCAAAACAAGTTTAGAGTTACAATTACAAACTAGAGGAATGCAGTATACATCTATTCTAACTGTATAACAGCGGGCTAATTCAATTTCGGTAACTTCAACTAAACACTTGGTTGGAGATCAAGAAACCTTTGATCCAACGAGTGGTTAACTAGCAAGATATTTTGAACCTTGTTTCCATTATACGGTTACTGTAATTGCTCGAGTTATTTATCTGTCATTAACAAGTTGTGTGTAGGTACTTTCAAAGTTTGTTTAGAAACTGACATTGGCAAAACATTTATGTAGTTTTGGTGATAGCACTAAGATTGGAATTGTGCCCAGCTTTTAGACTGACTCCATATTGCAATAAGACTTTCAACACAACTCACTTAAATTATATTCTCATCGCCCTAACAATATTAAATTTAAACTCTAGCAACGAACAAACAAACATCATAAAATAATAATGAAAACGTATAAATATTTGTAGTCTGACATCCGAACTATACGTAGCATACACTACGATCACTCATCCATTATTTAAAATACAGTCGCGACTTTAAGAATTCACAAAAAAGGGAACAATGAGTTTCGAGAACAAAGTAATTATAGTTAAGGGCAGCAGTTCTGGCATAGGAGCAGCCACGGCGATTAAATTTTCGAAACAGCGAGCGAGAATAACAATAGTCGGCAGAAATGAGCAGAAACTTAAGAACGTTTCGGAAACCTGCGAACGAAATGGTAGTAAACCGTTAATGATCATTACCGATGTAACTAAAGAAGAAGATATGAAAAGGATTGTTAGTGAAACAATTGAGCAATATGGAAAGTTGGACGTGTTAGTGAATAATGCAGGAATGTTCGGTTCAGTGAGTATTCTTGACCCACATGCAATAGAAAAGTTTGTTCAAATATTGGCAGCAAATCTTCGGTCGTGTGTGTATTTAACCCACCTCACTGCTCCACATCTTATTGAAAGTAAAGGTAATATAGTAAATATTGGTAGCGCTGGAGCAAAGGGAATATTCATGCCATTCAGATAGTTCTTAGTTTAAAATCCAATGCGGAAGGCAGTGACAACATAAATTTAAACATGCTTAATTTGACTTTACCTCACATATTAAATAATCTTACTGATATTGTAAACACATCCATTCAGGCCTCAACATTTCCTAATATATGGAAGATAGCAACTGTTAGACCGCTACCTAAGATACCTAACCCAACCGTTCTAAAGGATCTGCGACCTATCAGCATTCTTCCGTGTCTGTCAAAGGTTATGGAGAGAGTGGCCTGTGATCAAATGACGGATTTCCTTGAGAGGAACGGTATACTCCCTGCTCTGCAGTCTGGCTTCAGGAAGTAGCGTAGTACTGCTACCGCCTTGCTTGACGTAACGGACAGTATTTTGTTTGCTCAAGACCAGGGTATGTGCACAGTGCTCGTGCTATTGGACTTCTCCCGTGCGTTTGACTGTATCAGTGTCCCCCTATTGCTGTCTAAGTTGACATACTATGGATTCGACCATAAAACCGTCTTGTGGTTCCACAGCTATCTGAATGACCGGCGGCAGCGTGTAGTTTTGCAGTCGAATAGCGGAAATACTCTCTCATCTGATCTTGCCTCGGTGAGAAGGGGTGTGCCCCAGGGATCCATTTTGGGGCCCGTATTGTTTACATTATACTGTGCGGATTTAACTAAATGCCTAAAGAATAGTGGATATCACATTTATGCAGACGATGTGCAATTATATGTCTCTTTTCGGACGAACGAATATCACACCGCAATTAACGGCTTAAATCAAGACCTTAATAGAATTGTGAAATGGTCAGAAGAGAACTCGCTGGTATTAAACCCTGCAAAAACCAAATATATGTTGTTTGGTAGCCGGGTCAGCCTGAGTTCTTTGCCTGACTTAAATGTAAAATTAATGGGGGAGTCGATTGAGAGGGTTGAAGGGGCGCGAAACCTGGGATTATATATGGATAGTGGTCTTAGGTACGAGAAACACATTGCTGAATCGGTCCGTAACTGTTTCTACCGCTTGTCTATTCTATACAAGATACGACCGTATTTGTCTGAGGAACTGCGGATGCAACTTGTAGAGTCCCTAGTTTTATCAAAGTTGAATTATGCCGATACCGTTTATGGCCCTCGTCTACTGTCACGTACGGAGAGGCTTATTCAAAGGGTCCAAAACGCCTGTGCTCGCTTTTGCTTTGCGATTCCGAGGAGAAGTCATGTCACTCCGTATCTAAACCAGCATTTAATTTTAAAAATGAAATCAAGACGGAAATTACATCTGGCATGTCTTATGTTCGGAGTCGTGAAGCGGAGGGAACCTTTGTACTTGTATGACAGGCTTGACTGGGTGTCAAGTGGAAGAGATTGCAAACTTAGGCAGTGCACCCGCCCACTGTCCATACCGAAGCATAGAACATCAGGCTTTCGGGGTAGCTTCCGATATGCCGCATCGAAAGTGTGGAATAACCTGCCTCCACCTGTCAGGTCTCTCAACGCCATTGGTACTTTTAGAACACACGTACGTCGATATTTGATGGACGCACAGAGAAAGATCGTGTGTGCTCGATATTACTCACTGGTGCCTGTCACATCACATCACATCACATCACAACACAATTGGTTACATTCACATGTGTTCAGTGGTGGCCGGCGTATGGCGTAGTTTCGCAGTTTTGCCTGCTTGCTATCGCCATCCCATGGCATGACTATGCGTTCGTTGGGGTGGCGGGGGCAGTAGGTTGCTCTAATTCACTTTGTTTTTTATTTTATTATTTTAAGCTTTTTTTTTGGATATTGGTAGGTTGCATTTAACTACACGTTTTTTAAATTTGCTTTATTGTTTTTACCTCTATATATTTGTTTTGTTTTGTGCATTTTATTTTGTATTTTTGGGGAAAATTGTTTTATGTTTATCGTTGTCTGATTGGGGACTTGTTCGTCCGCGAGTCACTTCGTCGTCGGGGCCAGTAGAATACCAGCGCAAGGCCCTGTCTTGCACATGCTGAACTGGTCCCATTTCACCGCAGACTTGGGACCTATGCCTGGGACATTAATAGATATATTTTGTAAATTCATTACTTATTAAACTTATGTGTAAAATCCCTGTTTTTTAGCGTGTGAAATAAAGTCTTTCTTTCTTTCTTTCTTTCATGCCGGAAAATTTTGCTTATTGGTCTTCAAAGGCTGGTTTGGAACATTTCACGAGGTGTATTGCTTTAGAACTTGCGTCAAAGGGCGTTCGTGTAAACTGTGTCAGTCCTGGACCAGTAAAAACAGATTTCGTTGAGAAGATTACAATGGACAAAGAGGAACAAGACAAATTTTGGGCGAGTTTGAATAAAACTACAGCACTTGGTAAAATTGCGGAGTCTGAAGAGATTGCAGATCTTGTATTGTTTTTGGCTAGTGACAGTGCGAAGAGTGTAACTGGATCATCGTTTCCCATAGATTGTGGTATTTTGTTGAAATAAAATGTTAATATCAAGATTATTTGTAATTTATATGAACATAATTATTTGTAAGTTGATTTGGGAATAAACTATGAAGGCTTTGAGGTGTACCTAATTGAGTTGTGTACTAATTCCATTCTGGTATCACGGGTATGTTCCCAGGTGGCATAAGTATCATTAGTTGTGTTACAATTCCAATGAAACAAGACTACGAGAGAACCAATTTAGATATCCATACAAAGGTAACAAGGATATGAGCTACGAGTATAATTGGATGAGATGGAAAGGCAATTAACGAATTTACTAGATTGTTAGTTGTCAAATTAGACAAAAATATTTTTAAATAAAGTTTGTATATAAATTCATATGATTACGTTGAAAGGGCTGCAGCTGATTTATAATGTACCTATTTCAGTTATCATTGAAAAAAAAGATTAAATTACTTACATCTTATTTGTTAATGTAAAAAATACAGTGTTTATTTATACAAATGATATAATAGGCCGAAAACGATAGATAAAACACATGGAAAAATAAACGTTTCATTGCCCCTACATAAACGTTTAATATAAAATAATTTTGGTACAGGCCACACGCCTGTATTTGAATACTGCGAAAATACCGTTTTAAAACATTTCTCGACAACTGACGGCCATGCTGTGAACGTACCAATGTACGAGTGCTCTATTAACCTAGTTTCGAAGATTCAGTATTATTTGAAAATAAGAGGTTTTTAATTTTTTGCTCTCGCTGGTCTTGCAGAGATGGCTGATATGGGATCAGGATTATCTGTGGAGGGCTTTATATCATTTTTACCTACCTCTATATGTTTTGTACTCTGTAATAGTATTTTTTTTTTTTTTTTTTTTTTTTTAAGGGGGGAAAATCATCGAATGACTTCTCCCGCCTGGGTGAGGCGGGAGGGAGTGTCAGACTCTTACTGACTAAAAACCACCCCGTTCCTTCTCCTGCACGTCGAGCCGGAGCCCCGGTTACCCGTTAGGTTCTCCGCGACTCCGAATCGGCATCGGCCGTATTGGGCCCCATCTGTGGTGGTCTGATGGCTCTTTGAGGCGCGCGCGGAACGCGACGCGCCGTACGCTCGGGTCTGTTTCTGGTCGGACGGGGAGCCACCCATGCTCGCCGTCCGCAGGCCCGCGCTTACGGTGGCCGGAGATCGTCTCGCGATCCCCGACGCCCGGTGTGTCCTTCGCGATGGCTGGGTTGCGAGGAGGCAGCGCTTCGCTGCCTCACGCGTCCCGCCTCCTCCTTAGCTAGCATCACTGCTTCGCAAAAGGAGGAGACGGCATCCCAGTCCCCCTCGCTCCGCATCATGGCCTGCACTAGGCCCGGACGCGAGAGGTCGCCATCGCCGATCACTTCCCTGAGGACACGGCGGTGCTCAGCCCACGAAGGGCATTCTCCCACCGTGTGTTCCACCGTGTCCTCAGGGCGGTCCTCGCAGTGATGACACCCGGGCGTTTCCTCCCGCCCCATCAGACACAGGTACCTCCCGAAACTTCCATGTCCGGTGAGGACCTGCGTCAGGCGGTAGGTGAGGACGCCGTAGCGTCTCTCAAGCCACTCCTCAAAGAGGGGACTTACCGCTGCGATGGCAGCGAGCCCAGCCCTCGGTTGCGACAGTCGTTGCTGCCATTCCGCCATGAGATCGCGCCGGAGCTCATCCCGCCACGCACCTATTTGGCGCGGCAGCGGGGTTTCGCCCCGGCGACGTGCCTCCGCGCGCATGCCGTACACGCGCGCGAGCACCTTCGCCTCCAGATCCCACGGCGGTAATCCGGCAAGGAGGTTCGCCGACTCCCCAGAGATCGTGCGGTATCCGCGGATCATTCGGATCGCCATGACCCTCTGTGCCATGAGCAGCGTCCGAGCGGGACGCCGCAACAGGTTTGGCGCCCAAACAGGGGCGCCGTAGAGGGCCATGGACCGCACGACCCCGGCGTATAACCTCCGGCAGGAGGCGTTTGGCCCCCGAGGTTGGGGAGGATGCGTTTAAACGCAGCCCCCGTCCTCTCCAACTTTGGGGCCAAACGTCGGAAGTGTTCTATGAAGTTCCACCGACTGTCGAGGACGAGTCCTAGGTACTTCATCGTCGTCTCGACGTCGATGGTAACTCCTCCCGCCGTTATTTGGGACCCACCCGGAGGTGGCGCGTTCCCGCGGCCATGAAAACACATGGCCTCGGACTTGTGGAGCGCCACCTCGAGTCCCAACTGCCGGATTCTCTCAACGACTGTCGCAACCGCTGTCGCCATTAAGTCGGCCGCCGCCTGGTGCGACCTCCCGTGCGCTAGCACCAGCGTGTCGTCGGCGTAGCATATTGTGCTAACGCCGTTCGGGAGGTCGGTGCGCAGCACCCAGTCATAGCCGATGTTCCACAGGAGCGGCCCCAGAACCGAACCTTGTGGAACACCGCGTGACATCTCTCGCCGGTTCCACTCGCCCCGGTGACCGGGGTAGCTGACGGACCTGTCCGTCAGGTAAGCCTCGATTACACGACGGAGGTAGGTAGGCACCCGATGATATCGGAGTGCCTCCAAGATGCAGCTCCAGGGCAGGGAGTTGAAGGCGTTGGCGATGTCCAGAGACACCGCCACTACGACCTTACCCCTGGACACTGCAGTCCCCGTCGTGAGGTCTCTAACGCGCATGATGGCGTCCACCGTGGAGCGCCCTCTGCGGAAGCCGAACTGGCCGTCCGACAAGTCCGGCCCAATGTCCGTCAGGTGCGCGACGAGGCGGTTCGAAATGATTCTTTCGAAGACTTTCCCCACCTCGTCGAGCAACACTATGGGCCGGTACGCGGACGGAGAGTCCGCAGGGCGCCCCGTCTTCCGCACGAGGACCAGTTTTCCCGCTTTCCAGAGAAGCGGGAACTGGCCTCTCTCCAGACATGCGCTGTAGAGACCAATCAATCGAGGCCCGAGAGCCTCTGAGGCCAGGACCCATGCCTTGCCATGCAGGCCGTCGGGTCCTGGGGCGGTGTTCTTGGCGCCCATCCGGCGCACCGCCGCTCTCAATTCTGCCTCGGTCACCTCTGGGACGATGTCGTCGTCGTCGTCGCTGTAGCCCGCGTCGGGCACCGCAGGGGGCGGAGTCATATACGGAGGGGTGAACCCCCTCCACAGTCGAGGGAACAGGGTGCCAATCACCTCCTCCAAGACTTCTTGCCGGAGACTCTGGGTGAGCGGGGAGCCCAAGCGCGGAGCTTGTCGCGTACCATCCGGTACGGGCGTCCCCACGGATCTCTGTCCAGAGTCCCCAGCATCTCTCGGCGGGCCTCCTCCTTGGCCCGCAATATCTCCACCTTGAGGAGGGCCTTGGCCGCCCTGTATCCCTCGTACAACTCCGCCTCTCTCGCCTCCGCATTAGGAGGACGGATGCGGCGCCTGCGGTGCCTAGTGTACTGGCGTCGCGCAGCAGTGCACGCCTTGCGTAGAGCTGCTAGCTCTTGCGACCACCAGTACACCTGGCGCTTTTGTTGCCTCGACCGGATCCGGGGCATCGCCACGTCACAGATCCTGGACATGGCGTCCTGGAGCCACTTGGCCTCATCGTCTATGTCGGCAGGCCTGACCGGTGGTATCACCCAGGCCTGCACGATGGCGGCTTCCAGGAGCAGCTCCCGGTCCAGCTGTTTCAGCGCCCAACGCGGGCCACATGGGGCCTGTCTGACCGGCGGGTCTGCGGACTCGGCGGAGACGTCGAACCGGATATACCGGTGGTCGGAGTACGTCTCCACCTCCTCCATGACGCGCCAGTCAACAATACGCGGTGACAGAGCAGGGCTGGCGAACGAGATGTCCACCACCGACTCGCCCTGCATCCGCACGCACGTGGGGACAGAACCCCGGTTCAGGACGACTAGGCCCGTCTCAAGGGCCCAGTCTTCCACCATCCTACCCCGGACGTCGGTGAACCGGGAACCCCAAGCCAAGTTTTTGGCGTTGAAGTCCCCGAGGACGAGCACGGGGAGGGAACGGAACCCGACGACGACGGTGACCAACTCCCTCAAGGAGTTGTGGAACTCGGCGAGAGTTCGGTTCGGAGAGAAGTACACGCCCACCACAGCGAGCTCTCCGAACCGTGCTGCGACACAACCCCGGCCTCTTTGAGCAGCCTCAAGAGTCGGGGTACCGGCGGCGGCCGACGAGATGATGGTCACCGAGCCGTCCAGGTCCGCCACCCAGTGATCCCTGGGCAGGACAAAGTACGGCTCGGAGACCACGGCGACATTGATCGACCACTGCGCCATGCTCTGGAGCAGGAGATCCTGAGCAGCGGCGCAGTGGTTGATGTTCGCCTGGAGGAGGCGGAATGGGGCCATTATTGGCAGTCCATTCCGACCTCCTCAGTGGCGGCAGCGGCGACTGCGGTGGCAGTGGCGGCGGCGGCGGCGGAAACGGCAGGGGCGGCGGAGGGCCTACCTTTGCCCTTGGGTTTGGCGGGAGGGGAGCAGCCTTTGCTCCCGACCCGGTGATTGGCCGGCTTACCAGCCGCCGCACATGCATTGCAGTGCAGCGGGGCGGAGCACGAGCCGGCCTTGTGACCGGGCCGACCGCAGCGGAAGCAACAGTCGCTGCGGTCCACCTCCGAGGTGCATTTGACGCTCACGTGCTCCCCCACGTGACAGCGGTAGCACCTCAGAGGCCGGGTCTCGAGCAGCTTGACCTGCGCCGAGACCCATCCCACCAAGAGCCTTTTGCCCTCCTTCAGCTTCTTGGCCGCTGTGACGGGGCAGCTGACCACAACAGTGCGCAGCCCCGAGTTGTCCGGGCGGATGGCGCCTGCCTTGATTTGGTCAGCAGGGCACCCTCCCGTCCTGGCCACAGCGGCCACCACCTCCGTCTCCGTTACGGAGTCGTCCAGGCCCAAGATCCTGACATCCAGGCATTTGGTGGGCCTGGACACGCGGGCCTCGTCTGCACCGAGGCACGCCCTAAGCCTCTCGGCCAGGGCGTCGGCCGATGGGCCGCTGGTCGCGCCGGGGACCTCCAAAAGACGGGCTCCGGTAGCGGTCACCTTGACCGCGAACCCGTCCGGGGCCCCGAACTCCGCAGGAGTCACCGCCCCCTTTAATTTGGCGAGGACGTCGCCATACGTAACGCCCCTGTTGACCGCCTCGGGCTGCAGTGTAATTACTACAGCCGCGGTCTTAGGGGCGAGGAGCAAGGCAGCAGCGCGTTTCTCCCTGCGCTGCTGCTGCCGTCGTTGCCGCTGCGCCTTTTTTCGGCGCTTCCGGCCCTCCTTGGCGACTCTCCTCGCCTCGCCGGCGATTTGCCACCCGCCGCCGTCCTCTGCTTGCGGGGCGGGTTCCGCCGCCGCCGCCGCAACCCCAGCCTGCTGGGCCGGAGTGCCCCTCCTCTTTTTGCGCCCAGCGGGCGCAGGCGCAGGCGCCGTCGGCGCAGCTGGGGTCTGCGCCGGCGGGGGCGCCGAGGCCCTCGCTGGGGCAGCCGGTCGCGCCCTTGCCGGCGGTTGGGAGCTGCGGCTAGCCTGACTCGAGGTCGAAGGCTTGGCCGCAGCGGCCGCGTACGACCGCGGGACCGCGGGGGCGACCTGACTCGCCGCGAGTGGGGGCGCAAGAGCCTGCCCTCCAGCACGTCGAAACGTCGCTGGAAGGCAGCCAACTCCGCCCGCAGCAGTCCGACTACGTCGGCCTCCGCCGGGGGCTGGGGGCGACTGCCGCGAGCAGCGGCGAGCTCGGCCCTGGCCGTCCGCAGCTCGGACTCCAGAGCCGCATTGGAGGCCGCCAAGCGCGCCAGCTCTCGCCGCATCTCGGCCAGCTCGGAGCGCACCTTTCCCGCAGTGGGCGCCGCACACTGCTCCAAGGCCGCCTCCGTTATTGTGGCCGCCGCCGCCTTGAGGAGGCGGAACCTAACCGGCTGGGATTTCCCCATCGCCAGCTTGTAGAGCTCCGCCGTAATGGCCTGTTGGAGGCCCCCGGAGCAGCTCTCGCTCTCAGAGCCGCGCTCGCCCTCCGACACCTCCACGCCGGACATCTCGGCCGCAGAGGACTCCGAACGGACAGCGCTTGAGAGAGCCCTGCCCTCCGCGGCCAACTGTTCGGCTGACTCCGCGCAGGCAGCTGGTGCCGGTTTCCGGCGACCGCTGCCCTTGCCGCCCCTACCCCGCGCTGCCGTGGGGACCTTGGGGGAGGCGCCTCCTGAGCGCCGGAGGACGGGGACAAACTGTCCTCCTCCAGCCTGGGGCGTTTGAACGTCCCCGTCGCGCGGCGGCGTGAGCCTTTCGAGCTCACGCTCAGCCGCTCCGCTAATGTTGTGTCGGACTCTGAGTCCGACCCCCTCCGACTGGACTCCCGTGTGTGGGGCCTGCTGGACGAGTCCAGCGCCCCACCACGAGTCCCGGAGCCACTTGGGCTCCCTTCTCCTACTACTGCAGGCGAGCCAAGCCCACCCGCACCCTCCTTCTCGTCTTGTGGTTTTTGTTTAGGTAAATTTATATTCTCCATACAGTTCCCACGAGTATGGGGGAAATAATCGGTCCACCCAGGCAGTGCCCCCTGTACCTGGGTAAGTGTTCATTTGTTTCCCAACTAGAGGTTCCACTGGTCCCCTAGCTGGGGGTGCGCTCGCGACTGACACTACTCCTCAGCCATGCATACTCTCGCCGCGCACCAGAACTTAGTATTGGAGGAATTTTTTATAGAGGTTATCTTCCTCGCGGTCCGGGCGACCAAGCCAAGACCCTCGTCCCGTTCAGAGTCACAAAACGTGACCGTGACCTCCTTACGGATTACGATATCGACGGCTGCAATCGGGGACAGCTTGTGTCCCGATGCTGCTCGCTGGCAGGGTGAGTGCACAACGAGCACCGCCCTTGCCTCTCCGCCACGCTCTCTGCTAAGTTCAGAGAGACAGGCGGAGAAACGCCCCACGGAAGCGCGGGCTATGAGCACACAGCCCGCCGCCTCCAGAACCCTGTCGGGTTCGCCCGCCCAGTCCAGAAGTCTGCTGCGGGCGACAGTCACTCCAACCCTATCACCCCCGCTAGGGAGACTGTCGCCCGCACCCAGGGTGCACCACGGGGAGGTCTTCTGGCACCGCACCCCACTCTGTAATAGTATTGGGATGAATATAAGGCGACAGGTAAAACATCCAAAGGTGTTGCCATTTTTAATTCTATTAGGTTCTCTCTATTCTAGATTATATTATATTAGCCCTATGTTTGGTTTTAAGCTCACACCAATTGCAATCAAACTAATAACTTAAACTATTTCACATTTCATATTTGCAACAATATGTCCCCATATGGTTCAAAGATGGATGATGTCCAGGTTTTTTGTTGGTACTTACAATTTTAATATCAATAGGTATTATGTAATACGCTCAGTTACTTTTTTACCCAATCAGGCAGTCAGATTATTTTTTTATGAATCGTATTTAATTTAAACTGCCTCATTTGCCGAGTGGTCGTAAGTGCGATAGCGGGTTTCGGGTTCAATTCCTGGGTCGGCAAAGTATTACTGGGTTTTTCATACTATACTATACCTATGTGTAAAAAATAACTAGTATAGTATACTAGTATTATGTATGTAAGTAGGTATTAAAATTGATACAAAATTGAAATAGCATACGTGCCGTGGCGGTGGTGTTTTCCAATTTTGTCGAACGTAGTACGTATCGGAGCACCATGAATATTGTGGTGGGTGTCAATAAATTAATCAATCTTATGGCCTATGTCTTCTTATTTTCTAAATACTAATATAATATCACACCTTTTATCCCCAAAGGGGTACGCAGAGGTGTATATT
>JAZHFQ010000432.1:0-68864 GCA_038387885.1 Spodoptera picta | reverse complement strand
CTATAATAAATTATCGCTTTTGAGATTGCACAGTGAACCCCTGGCTCTTGTACCAGGTATTCCTGTATCACAAGCGGCTGCCTATTTTTTTTAAGTATTAAGGTCTTTCTCAGTTCAAATATATATTACTGAGTTGGATATACTAAATACCCAAGCACTAGTAATTAGAGAATGGGTTAGAACGTACTCCAACGACTAACATTTAAGGTACGTCTTAATCCGATACGCTTGTATCCACAAATAACTTTAGTTTTAATTATTATTATTAACAGGGTTTATTTTACTATGTAGGTTTTATCAAAATTAGTTTTTTGTGTTGTTGGGATTATTAGTTCGAAATACTAACGTGGTTTAACGTTAGTTAGGTAATTTGTAAAAGGGTAGATAACAAATTTTTATTTTTAATCACCATATAACATATCGTGCGAAAAATCTGCAACATTTGTTCATACAAAATTAGTCATCTGAAATAGTCTGGGTCTGTGGACGGCGAACTAGGGTAGCTTGGCAAGTGGCACCGCCCGACCAGAACCAGACCCGTGCATACGCCGCCATGAGCCTCAGACCCCACCATAGATGGGGCAAGTAGGGCTGATTCCCGATACAGAGCTGCGGAAGGCCTAACGGTTGCCAGGGCTATTAGTTGAGCCTCCGCTCTATTACGACAAAACAAAAAGTACGTGTGTCTAATATTTTTACATTGCCTAACTGACGAAGTAAATCCATTTTTAATCTTTATACCCCGTAGACAGAAGGTACAATTTTTTTAAATACCTGACAAACGTTCACTGTCTAAAGTTATATTGTATAGATAGTCGCTTTAATAAAAATAAAAATTTGTTTATTGACAAAAAGCTTCTTAATATATTTTTGTATGACTCTAGTGTGGGCACACTAGGATTCCCTGTGTCGCGAGGCCCAGTCTCTTTCAGTCAGCAAAACATAAGGATACAAAAGAAATACAGGACGAAAAGAAAAAAAAATAGATGATAATTAGGTATCATTACTGCCAGGTAATTCTAGAGGTATAGGTAAGAAAAGCCAAATTACACTCTTCGTGACCTTTAAAATCGAATCGACTTCGACTATAATTATAATTTAATACTGTATTTAAGTTTAAAAAAACGACTGAATTTCTAAATATTTTATTATAAATCTACTCTTCTGAATGGGGAACGAGCAAACGGATCACCTGATTGTAAGCGATCATCGATGCCCACGGACACCCGCAACACCAGAGTAAACAGTCTTAAGTTATTAATTTAATGTCGCGTTCCGCGCGCCCTTCAAGGAGCCATCAGACCACCACAGATGGGGCCCAGATAGAGCTGCTGCCGATACAGAGCCGCGAAAGACTTAACAGGTTGCGGGAGCTCCGGCTCGAAGTGCAGGAGTAGGAACGTGGTGGTTTTTAGTCAGTAAGAGTCTGACACTGCCTTTCGCCTCACCCGGGTGAGAGAAGTCATTGGATGATTTTCCCCCCTCAAAAAAAGGGCACTAAACTAAAATAGGGCTGATGACGAAGTATGAAAATAAAAAATTTAATTAGCGCGTTAGGTAATGAAAAAATATTAGACACGTATTTTTTTATTTTGTCATAAAAGAAAACGAACCAAAGTTTAGGACTGGGCGTCACTTCTAAGTACAAAACACACATAGAAGTGACGTCACGTTATACTTCAAACCAATGTATTGTCGAAAGTATTATTGTTTCCATAAGAAAATAAATATACGTGTCTAAAGTTTTTAAATATTCTACCAGACGGACGTTAAAATAAAAATTAGTCATCTACCCTACTGCTATAAACTATACAAAATCTGCCTGAAAAAACAAATTACAACTGTAAAGGTCTCACAATAAATTACATAATGGCATGTACTCCACTTATTATTATGAAAAGTTACTTAATTTCACCAAGTTATCGGTATATCAAGCACGCGATTACTTAGAACTTGAAGTTTTACATAGAAATCGTGTAATGTCTCATCGTCTACTAGCTTTTCGCCGCGGTTTTACGCGCTTTGTCCGACTTGAAAAACAGGCGGCTTTTAAAATACATTATTTTCATAGGAATTTTATTATTCACTAGTTACTTCCGCGCGGTTTCACCCGCTCTGTTCAGTGCCTATTGATCGTAGCGTAATGGTTCATAGCCTATAGCTTTCCTTACAAATGGACTATCCGACACAACAAGATTTTTACCTAACTAACTCTCCAGCTTCACAGTATAAGAAGTATAAGATATATAGTAAGTATAGTTAAAAAAGGATAAAATCAAACAGAATACTTTTAAAATAAGTACTCCATTAATAACCAAATTTATTTTAAGCGAGCCATCTATCGGTCGGAAACAAAGCGATTTCAAAATGGCGATAAAACAAAAGAAAGTGTTGTATTATTTAACTGTGTAGTGCCGATAACAATCAGTTAATAACTGAGTTACTCTAGAGATTTAATCACGAAGCTGTAATTGTTATGAATGGCGCATAATGAGCAATTTCTTTCTATTAAAAACAAAAAAAAAGTATTTTGATTTTCGTATTTGAATACATTTAGAATCGGCAGTTACCCATTTATTTAGTTATCTATTTATAGTCTTATCTTATAATATTATATAAAGCGCAAAAGTTTGTTTGTTTGAACGCGCTAATCTCCGTAACTACAAGTCTAATTTGAATAATTCATTTTGGGCTAGATAGTTCATTTATCAAGGATGGCTATAGGCTATAAAACACCACGCTACGACCAATAGGATCTGACAGAGTGTGTGAAACGCGCGGAAGAAGCTAGTCTATATTATAATGCAATAGGGCACCATTGCATTTTTACGAAAAAAAACTAACGTTTTTTTGACTTCGTCTTAACTTCAAATAGGTATCCATAAACTATTGTCTATAACAATAGCATCGTAAAATCTTGAAAATTAGTAATACCGAAGTTTTCTGAAAATTAAAGCAATGCTTTCAAACTTCACGTTACAAATGCAATCAGTTCATTGAATTTCAACAATAACCGATACATGTCGTTAATTTTTATCGTTCAGCTTTTGGCTTTATCCCAAAAGTCACGCGCGATTCTCCATTTTTAAGGCACTTTAATTTAATTTATTTGGACCGTAAAATCTTACGGTACGAGTTCAACAGTCCAATGTTAGTGAAGTGGAATCCTTTGTCTTTCAATTGGAATATGTAGCTATATAATGCTGTAAGTAGCACAGGGTCAAGGTTAGATCACCCTGGGTGAGGCAAAAGAGATTCTTACTGACTGCAGAGCTGTGGACAGGTCCAGCTCCAAGCAGGAGATCAGGGTGGTTCTGTCAATAAGAGTGAGACTCCATCTTACCTCACCCAAGACGAAATAAGTAATTCATTCATTTTTCATTTTCATTTTAGCAATATCGTCCCACTGCAGGGCCTTTATCTCCTTCCACTCGTCTCTTCTTATAGCTTTCTGTGACCAATCCTTTTCATTGCCGTCAAGTTCATCCCGGAAGAAGAAATTGGATGAATGATGAATTACCCACTCAAAAAAATACTCTTACTGACTAAAATCTTTCCCATTCTAACTCATGGTTTGAGTTCGGCTGCGGTATGTTATTTCGTGTAACCCGCAGCCCCAGGCAGGCGACCTAGCGGGCCACGTTCATGGTACGATGGTCCGATTCCGATGGCTCTTTGAGGCGCTCGCGACATAGACGTCGCCTAGAGGCTGGTTAACCGGTTTGTTCTTTAAAATATCACCCACTGGGTATCTTATCTTTATATATATAATTCTTCTGCGAGTGTGTATGTCACTGAACTTCTCTCAAACGACTGGACCGATTTTGATGAAATTTTTTGAGTGTTCAAGGGGATCTGGATTGGCCGGGCTGATTTGTGAATCTAAACCATTGTTTAGCCCATAAATCACCAAGCGGTCACCGGTGACCGCTTTCCACTAATATTACATTACATTATAGACCTTATTTTTAATGTTTAGAGAATACTTTTGTATGACCAAATTTAGGGGAATGGATATCAACGGGTTAGATTCACAAATCAGTCCGGCAGATGGCGATGCAGTCGATGTTTAGATTATTTATCCTAAACAGGTGAACTAATTTGAATGAATTTTTGTTTATACATTCAAGTGGATATGCAGGCCAACGTCTTTTGGGTCCTCTAGTGTCTATATAATATTGCGTCAGCACAGCCTAGAAGTGGAACGTCTGCTCTTGACGCTCATGATTGTGGCTGAAAGTAGTACACTTATATTCGTCTACCCACATATGTGTATATTTTTAAGGAGTAACTCTCAAAGGTCCTATACACTGAAATTAAATGATAACACATCAGTTTTTCATAAGTTCCCAGCGTCGGTAAGTATCATTTTGTCTTTAGGAATTCCTAGAAAACTAAAGATTTCAAAGGCTTGTACTTCTGATGTATTCAGTCTGAGCTGATATTAAAGCCGTGAACTCATCATAGTAACTGACTTTGATCATGGCATACCTTCGTATATATTTTTTCTAGGAAATTAGGAAAGAAAGAAATACTTAATTTCATTTTGATTACAATTCTCAATAAAGTCGTACAACAATAAATAATAATATTGAACACACAAACGTGTACACATAAATATGTTTCATACATTTGTGTTTTTCTGCGAATACTATATTTTATTAGCCTTTATCTTAACCTACTAAGTTATACATAATGCGCACCGTGATTTTCTCCAGTGTCATAGGTAGGTACGTTTACAAACATTTAGTGATCACTCGAAAAAATGTCCCAAGCGAGAATCTAGCACGGGACACGTTAGCAGCAGCCACTGCGCCAACCGTAGAAGATTCTTAGGCAAGTATTTGTATACTTTACTGTAAGTGTGAGAGAGCCATGCTTCGGCAGGAATGGGCCGGCTCGACCGGAGTGATACCACGGCCTCACTGAAAATCGACGTGAAACAACGCTGCCTTGTGTTTCGTCGTATGAGTAAGGTTACTGGAGGCCCAATTATCCCCCCTTCCCAGTCTCCCCAATCCCCAAATCCTCCACAATCCTCAAATTCTCAATTCACAAAAGGCCGGTAACGCACTTGTAACGCCTTGGTGTTCCAGGTGCCCATGGGCGACGCTGATTGCTTACCATCAGGTGATCTGTCTGCTTATGTACTGGCTTATGCCATAAAAAAATACTCATTATATTAAAATATTCAACTACTCAATGGATTAGTCCGAACAATCATTAACACAACGCTCCTAGATTCCAATCAATCCTAAATGAACTATATTACATAGATGAGTAGCTTCGTTTTACCATGAAGGTACTGACGAGAGGGCCATTAATACTAATAAATTAGACGGTAGTAAAATAAGGTCGTATTTTACGGGACTCTTATTTATTACTTGCTATAAATATTTGCTGGACAAAGCTTTCACTATAGTATTTTACGTGTTTTTCGTTGTACAGCGAGAACTTTTAGTTTCAGGTAAGTACCTAATATGTCAGTGAAGAAAGACATTGTGTGGAAACTCAGGCTTATCCTACTATATAATATTACAAGCGACCCGCCCCGGCTTCGCACGGGTGCGATATGCTTGTATTCTACATATAAACCTTCCTTAAGAATCACTCTATCTATTAAAAAAAACCGCATCAAAATCTGTTGCGTAGTCTTAAAGATCTAAGCATACAAAGGGACAGACGATGGCGGATCGCGACTTTGTTTTATGTTTTGTAGTGATAAATGCGAAAGTTTGTATGTCTGTTTGTTTTACGTCAAAACGGCTGAAGAGACCGGGATGAAATTTGGAACAGAGGTAGACTGGTCTGGAATACCATATATAGGGTATGTTTTATCTCGGGGGACCGCAGATAAGGCCTTTCGCTGGGCTCGCTGCCATCGCAGCGGTAAGTCCCCTCTTTGAGGAGTGGCTTGAGAGACGCTACGGCGTCCTCACCTACCGCCTGACGCAGGTCCTCACCGGACATGGAAGTTTCGGGAGGTACCTGTGTCTGATGGGGCGGGAGGAAACGCCCGGGTGTCATCACTGCGAGGACCGCCCTGAGGACACGGTGGAACACACGGTGGGAGAATGCCCTTCGTGGGCTGAGCACCGCCGTGTCCTCAGGGAAGTGATCGGCGATGGCGACCTCTCGCGTCCGGGCCTAGTGCAGGCCATGATGCGGAGCGAGGGGGACTGGGATGCCGTCTCCTCCTTTTGCGAAGCAGTGATGCTAGCTAAGGAGGAGGCGGGACGCGTGAGGCAGCGAAGCGCTGCCTCCTCGCAACCCAGCCATCGCGAAGGACACACCGGGCGTCGGGGATCGCGAGACGATCTCCGGCCACCGTAAGCGCGGGCCTGCGGACGGCGAGCATGGGTGGCTCCCCGTCCGACCAGAAACAGACCCGAGCGTACGGCGCGTCGCGTTCCGCGCGCGCCTCAAAGAGCCATCAGACCACCACAGATGGGGCCCAATACGGCCGATGCCGATTCGGAGTCGCGGAGAACCTAACGGGTAACCGGGGCTCCGGCTCGACGTGCAGGAGAAGGAACGGGGTGGTTTTTAGTCAGTAAGAGTCTGACACTCCCTCCCGCCTCACCCAGGCGGAAGAAGTCATTCGATGATTTTCCCCCCTTAAAAAAAAAAAAAAAAAAAAAAGGCCTTTCGCAGGATTTCTAGTTGTATGTTTAAAATTGCCAACCTGAGTTCAGCAAGCGTGGTGATGGTCATTCCTTCTCTCTGTGAGAAGAGGACTTTGCTTAGCAGTGGGCACTTATAAGCTGTTTTTTTTTTAAGGGGGGAAAATCATCGAATGACTGCTCCCGCCTGGGTGAGGCGGGAGGGAGTGTCAGACTCTTACTGACTAAAAACCACCCTGTTCCTTCTCCTGCACGTCGAGCCGGAGCCCCGGTTACCCGTCAGGTTCTCCGCGACGCTTATAAGCTGTTTATGATGTTGATGATGACTTAGTATTTAGGAAGCTATCACTTATTGTTGAAGTATTTAATTTTGTTTTATAGTCTTAAAATAATGTTAAAAAATAATAGAGGGTGCCCATTGGTACTTTTTTGTTTGATAAGGATGTAGATACATTGACAATAACGTTTTTAGATTTAGAACTCTCCCCAATCCCTGAATCCCAACGATCCTCAAACTCCTAATCCCCAAAAGGCCGGTAACGCACTTGTAACGCCTTCGGTGTTACCGGTGTCCATGGGTGACGCCGATTGCTTACCATCAGGTGATCCGTCTGCTCGTTTACGGGCTTATGCCATAAATTATCCACTTAGTACTTTGAATCGCACCTTTGCTCTGTAATAAATTTAAAAGAAATTTTCTATCACCATTTGGTTTTAAATAATAATTTTAATATGTCCAAAATTCCCCTAATGTCCTACGTTTCGTGTTAACAATACTATTTATATATTACAAAATGGTGTCGGGAAAATGTTAACAAATATTTAACTTCACAATTCTTTATAAATAATTATTTTTATTTTAATGTCTGTCTGGTAGATTATTTAAAAACATTAGACACGTATTTTTTATTTTCTTACGGAAACGAATAGTTTCGAAGATATATTGATTTGAAATGTCGCGTGACGTCACTTCTCAGTACATTTTATACTAAGAAATGATGTTTTAGCCCCCACTCCTAAACTTTGATTCGTTTTATCTAAGTATTGTTTTATTATACAACAAAATAAAAAAATACGTGTCTAATATTTTTTTATTACCTAAGTTACGGACTAATTATATTTTTAATTTTCATACCCTGTCATCATCCCCATTATGTTTAACACGTTAAACGCCATGGCAGTCACCGGTGACCGACATTAGCGGAGGATTTGCCTTCAATAGTTTTTTATTGGCAGCCAATGCCTTAATGCAATAATTTATTAATGCAGTTTGGTAATTCCATTAATATTTTGACACTTTTCTCAATTCAAAATGGCTGACAAGGAAAAGCGCGCCAACTTGTCAAGCTGTCACTGTCACTGTCATGTCAATGGCCACCCATAATGTTATATTAATTGAAATACACAACTAAATATATAAATAAAATCCAAATAGAATGGAGTGGTAGAGTAGCACATAAAATATATCGATTCGCAAAATACGACTTACATTAATGGTAACACATCCACGTTTTTATTTATGGAAAAGGGTAGACAGAAGTCCCTATTGTTTAAATTGCTAATTTTCTTTTCTCTACTTATATTATTAAAATATGAAACGATATCTACTTATTCCAAAAAAAAAAAACCAAACAGTGAGAGCAAACTGTTGTAAACTGCAATACATTGCAATTACCAGGAATCGATCCTGAAATCTTCACTCGCCTGTTGTGCCTACTATAAAATAACAAAAGAGACAGGTTGACTAACAATAGAGAATAATATCCCATCAAACTTCTACCAAGAGCCTGTTATTTCGATATAACAAGCCGAGAAAGTTAGGTACACAACATCTTATTTCTAAAGGGTTAAATTAAATTCCCTGATAAATATTAGCAGTAGAACTTTAAAGTAACTAATTGCCCTTCTTTGATGCCCAGTTTCGCGTCTTCCTAAGAATTGTCGAATCATTATAATCTGTTTATTTATGTTCTAATTCAAAGTTAAAATTAAAATAGACTCGAACACAGTTACCAAGAGAAAATGAACGAACAAATATTATCAAAACATTTAATTAAATAATAACTTATATTAAAGCGTTTTACATAAATTCACTTAACATTAATACAACGTAACATTTATGTAACTTTAATATTTTATATTATACATTCGTAAAACATTCTATAACTGTAATTCCACTAGATATTCGCTATTATATTCATTAGTTACAAGGTTCAAATTTAAATAACTATAATATATTTTAATGCAATTACATTCCAATATTTCTACTCCAACGTATTACATTACATACAAAAAGTTTATAATTTTTATTTACAATATTAAATCTATCGTATAATTCGATGTTTTACATATTAAACTTTAATATCTAATTCGTAGGTACATTTTAGTTTGACTAAAATTTTAATTAAAATCTATTAATAATAATATAAAAATTAATATTTACATATTTTTTTCGATACATCGTACTCACTTCCATATTGGGGCTCGGAATATAGAAGTATGTGAGAGATATCAAAAAATTAGAACTACCTACATTAAGAATTGAAGGACTATAAAAATATGATATTACAAATTCTATAACATACATTTACTACATAACATTAATAGATACATGATTAATTAATAACAAAGATATTTACACCGTGGTTATATTTATTATCTATAAAGGTATATAGTTCATGGTATAGGGCACGTTCACACTATAGTAACTTGGTCTTTGCTTTGTAAACGGGACCTGGTTTTCACTGAATCTCAGACGATGTCATGGCAGGAGTTCCCATTGCCTGTACGGGTCGTCTTGGTTGGCTGGGGCCGGCCTGACATGCCGTCATTGTAGGGGGGCGGGCAGTACATTACCTGCGAACAAATTATCAGTCATTAACAAAAAGTTATTGAGTTTTTTGGCTTATATAAGGGCTAACAAAAATAGTGCACAATATTTTAACAGGTGATATAGTACATGATAAGGATTATGTTTACCTAAAAAAAAATGTAAACAACAACATGTTCAAGTCACAATGCACCGCGGTTGCCTACTAGCGGCTGGCGGTTTCTTTTGTCGGCACGTTTGAAAAATAAAAGAGATAGCATTAGACTAATGTTGTCGCTCGCACAGGACGCGCTGATTGGGAATAGGAACATATTGCAGGATGGCATTATAAAAAGCAATGAAAATAATAAATGAATAATTGCATTATTAAAAATAATTGATATGTTTATCACATACTACCTCTAATTGACCTACTAAAATATTGTGCACTATTTTTGTTACACCTTATATTTATTGAGAGGGAAGATTAAAGTGCACATGTTAATGCAACAACCATTTTTGCTTATATGTTCTTGCTGGTACATAAGGCTTAGTATATAATATGGGGTATACTTTTAACTACATATAGAACACAATAATAGGGTAGATGCCTAATTTTTATTTTAATGTCCGTCTGGTACATTAAAATCAAAACAAGACAGGTAAAAACATACAATCAAAAATAAAAAATGGATAATATGGACGATTAATTATCACAATGTAGTAAAATTATTTTCGGTACAAAATTAAGATTATTCTTACAATTTACTTAAAGGATAATAAAAAGTCGTCTAGGTTGAATTTACAATTAAATTTTTCATTCAAAAAATCATTTATTGAATAATAACATTTATGCAAAAGAAAACAAAACAGCTTCTTTTTAAATTCCATAAGATTAAGGCTTTTAAAACCATTTGGTAATTTATTATAAATACGAATTGCCATACAGTATACATTATTAGAAAAAAGTTGAATTCTTTGTTGTGGTACACATAACTTATGAGTATGTCTGCTTTTTCTTATTACAACATTATTATGTGTTTGAAATAAACCTATATTTTTATGCACAAAGATACACAGTTCGAATATATACAGAGATGGGAGTGGTAGAATTTTTAACTTTTTAAAGAGTGGAACACAGCTATTTAGTGGGTCGACTTTACACATGGAGCGAATACATTTCTTTTGGGCTCGAAATGCTTTAATAATGTCTACGGAGTCTACGGAGTTGCCCCATACTATGATGCCCCACTCCTAAACTTTGATTCATTTTATCTAAGTATTGTTTTATTATACGACAAAATTAAAAAATACGTGTCTAATATTTTTTCATTACCTAACTTACGGACTAATTATATTTTTAATTTTCATACCCGTCATCACCCCAATTCTAGACTGTTTTTTTAAGGATTCGATAACAATAAATCAGATGGTAAACGATTACTGTCTATCGCCCGAATACTGAAACGTTGCTCGTTTTCAAGTCGCGCTTAGGTATAGTTCTGTCACTACATATCCTTTGTAAAATGACAGAGATGGCACAATATTTAAGCACAATTTAAAATTGAGTTAACGTTTCAGTATATGTTTCTAAACCGAAACATTACTAAGGTACTGTTACACATTCGAATTTCAATCTCTTGTCGTTTAGTAGCATGCGTGTGTGAAATGAGCTTGCTAATTTTTTGGGCTTTAGAATCGACAGTCGTTCGATTTTTGAAAACGGTTGAGTACACTCAATACCGTTCTATTGAGGCAAGATCTTTTATGCTGAAATACTGAAACGTTACTCAATTTTAAGTTGTAATCAAATATCGTGCTATCTCTGTCATTTCACAAATAATTTGTAGAGACAAATCAAAAAAAATCTAAAAATCCATTTATTTGCATAAAATGTAGGTAATTACAAATAGGTTGTTACAGATATAATATAGTAGCCGTATACATTTTTCCCGTTTATTGGCATGCAAAATATGATGAAAAAGCTGTCAGATTCAATATAATAGCAAGCAACAATTAAGGTTTCCAAATTCAATACAAACAATAATAACAATGTCAAGAAATACATAATGTTAAAATAATGTCAAGAAATACATAATGTTAAAATAATGTCAAGAAATACATAATGTTAAAATAATGTCAAGAAATACAAAATGTTAAAATTTATCAATTAGAAAGTCTGTTGTTGAATAATAACATTTGTCAATGAGAACTTTCCGTACAGTCGCTTTAAATTGATTTAAATTCAGTGATTTTACCTCTACATTGTCTGGTAACATATTATATAATAGTTGTGCCATGCAAAGAAAACTTTTATTCATGAGGGCTGTTTTGCCATAACGAACCTCGAGTTTTAGTCTGTTTTTATCCCGTAATTTTCTATAGTCACTTTTGAAAGCAACTGTGTATAAATCTTTGTTGGTTCTGACATAAGTTAATGTTTCATATACCTCTATATAGAGTGATGGAAGTGTCATTAGTTTGAGGCTCTTAAAATACGGTTTACAGCTTGTTGTGCAATCTATACTACATATTGCTCGAATACACTTTTTCTGTGCTCTAAACACAGTATCTTTATTAACTGAACTGAGACTGAACTATACTTAAGCACGACTTAAAATTGAGTAACGTTTCAGTATTCCGGCATTAGAATGCGAATTTAAAAAATGTGCAACAGTACCTTTATGCTAAGAATTCACGAAAATGTCAACAATATTATGTCAGACCCGGTAATAGACACTGACACATATTACTTGGCAATCGTATACATGATCACGAGGCCAATAAACAAAATAAAACAAAATGTTAAGTAATTAACGTTCTAACAAGCTACAAGGTAAAATATAGCTGTTATTTATCATTTCTATTCACTGTTCAAATATCAAAGTATGGTTACCATGCTGGAAGATAAATTATTGACATTAATTTACAGGTGATATGTAATAAAAAACATTTTCCCACGATTTATGAACACGGAAACACTTTTATAGGTTAATCTAATTAATGAAATTGGAAATGTAGAAATATTTTAAATTATTATTATTAGAATTGTTATCTACGATTTTTGTTTACTGTCTTGTATTCGAAATAGAGGATTTGAACATAACATAACATCACGCCTTTTATCCCCGAATGGTTTTTTTTTTAAGGGGGAAAATCATAGAATGTCTGCTCCCGCCTGGGTGAGGCGGGAGGGAGTGTCAGACTCTTACTGACTAAAAACCACCCCGTTCCTTCTCCTGCACGTCGAGTCGGAGCTCCGGTTACCCGTTAGGTTCTCCGCGACGTCCCCGAATGGGTAGGGAGAGGTGCACATTACGGCACTTAATACCACTATACAATGTAACACCCACTTTTTACTATTTGTGGTACGAGTGCCATGTAATAGGGGGTGAGCCTGTTGCCATATACCGCCCTTGCGCCCACTCGGCCAATGAGGCAGTCTATTAGAGGTTTTAAATAGTATAAAATAAGATAATTCAACGATATGTAGCCGTTTGCACCTATTTAATTGTAAGTCTTTGTTATTTTATTCTCATGTTTATGATAAGTTCTTCAGCTAACTGAAAGTTAACATGTTTTTACAATAACAACAGTAAGATACACTATAACATCTTGCTTGCTTTCGTAGAAAGTGTAGGCAGTAGGTGAATGGTAACAACTCCAACCTATTATTAAATTCAAATTCAAATTCTTTTATTGCATATCATGTGTACAATTATTGGTGTTACATAAGGTACAGTTTCAACATGACCCGGCTAGGGCACAGCAACATATGGAGCAAAATATAATCTAATTAAATTACTATTAATAGTTATTATAGAGGTATTATGAGTATAATATAAGAAATGTTGTTTTCGTATTAAACATTACTACAGTTTCTTTATTTTATTATAATATTATGTATTTAGAGGTACATAAATTTCTTAATTTATTATTAGTTATTATATTAAAACAAAAAAGCCAATGATTTTATATTACTGAGAGTTCTGTAATAGGTAGTGAGAAAAAGCACATGTAGATCTTACATGCACCCTTTTGCCTAGATAAGGGTTGGTGTGGTGACCTTTGAGGTGTTAAATGAGTAATATTGACCTCGTTCACAATATTTTGAAAATTGCCGTGTAAATACATTAAGAACCTATTACCAAAGATAAAGACATTGTCAGGAACTGAGGCCGAGACCACGTTACCATCAGTTCGCATGTGAGTGTAAGAGTCAAAATAAAAATATTTCATATAACGCTACTCCTAGTCATCCGAGTTCTTTCAAAATGGCCGCTGACCGAGCAATGAACTTTTGGAGATCGGTTGTTATTAGTGAAACAACTTGTTGTCGTAGAACGAATGAATTTAATAGCCGGAGGTGGTTGTTTTTATACAAAAATTGGTACTAGTGCTACTTACAACTAATTCTGTACATTAACCAATTAAAACTATTAAATTAAAAATAAATAAAATTTAGAAATTTGTACACCAATAACATCGCCTAAATTATAGCCAATAGCGTTACACTATTTAGGACAGAACTTTATTTACAACGTGAACAATGGAAAGAAAAGGATAGCCGATAAAAGAGCGAGATAGTCGATGAGTGTGAGGTCCGTGCAAAGAGGACGCGCCTCCGCAGCGCCGCGCGCTGAGTTTCGCGCCGCTATAAATATTGCGTAACGCGTGCCTCTGTCCTTTCCCCCTGCGACCGTCGAGCCGTGAAGATGTAAACGCCGTGCGCCGTGCCGCGCTGCGATACCTACGCGCGATGGTCGGCGCGTGATACTGGCAGCGGCGTCGGCGAGTTACTTCGTCTCTTGTAGACAGAGGATCAAAAACGTTCAGCAAAATAGCTCTTTTCAGAGCTTTCTGTGTTAACAGAGCATATCAAAAACGTGAAATAAAATAGCTCTTCTCAGAGCTGTCTGTGTTAACAGAGGTGGTCAAAAACGTTGAATAATATAGCTCTTTTCAGAGCTGTCTGCTTCTTGGTTTCTGTTAAACGATGGTCTAAATCCTTGTAGCTTGTGCTATGGCTAGTGTGGCTACAGTACTCCCCCTCAAGCGAAGCGTACCGGCAGTTTGACGACACGGCCCGAGCGAGTTTTCTTATCGCCAGGATGTGACGTCGCTGTTGGTTGCGGTACATGTGTTTTCTTGGTAATCTTGCTGGTTTTCTCGGTAATGGTGGTTGAAGGTAATGGTAATTGCTTGGTAACGCTGGGTTGAGGTAATGTGAAGGTAACTGTACTGGAGGTTGGAGGTAAAGTATCTTGAATGTCTTCGGTGAGTATAAATGCAGGCTTCAATCGGTCGATTGATATATTTGCTTGACGCTCGGGTAATTGTACTGTGTATACCTTCTCAGTACGTTGTAACACTCTGTAGGGTCCTTCGTATGGTGATTGAAGTGGTTTTTTTACTGCATCTGTTCTTATGAATACGTGGCTGCACGTGAGTAGGTCTTGATGCACGAATACGCTTTTATTGCTGCTGTGATGCTTCGTAGGTACTTGCGGTTTGTTTTGTTGAATTATATTACGTAGGTTGTCAACGTAGGTATAATCCAAAGTAGCAGGTGTGCAGGTGGTACTTGTAGTGAAAAATTCGCCAGGTAGACGTAGATTGTAGCCGTAGGTAAGTTCGGCGGCACTCACACCTGTGTCTGAGTGTAGCGCGGCTCGAAGTCCTAGTAGTACAGTAGGTAGTACGTCGGTCCATGTACTTGCGCTCGCGAGTTTGGCGCGTAATGCAGTCTTGAGTGTTCGATGCCAACGTTCAATTATGCCGTTGCTTTGTGGATGATATGGTGTAGTACGATTTTTCTTGATTCCCATTAGTTTAGTTAGGTTTTGAAATAGTTGACTCTCGAACTGACGACCTTGATCACTTGTGATGGTAGTCGGGCATCCAAATCGGGCGATCCAGTGTTGGTACACAATATCGGCGATTCTAACAGCTGATATTTCGTCGGTAGGTATTGCTTCGGGCCACCTAGTTAGTCGGTCGATCATCGTTACTAAGTACCTGTGACCTTGAGGTGTTGTAGGTAGCGGTCCGACGATATCAATGTGTAGGTGTTGGAATCGCTCGGTTGGCGGGAAAGATCCGACGTTCGAGTGCGTATGTCGTTGTATCTTGCTTTTCTGGCAAAGTATACAGGTTCGAGTCCAGCAACCGATGTCTGCGTTCATTGATGGCCAGAAATATTTTTGAGTAATGAGTTTGCGAGTCGTGCGTGTACCGGGATGACTGATGTTGTGTACACTGTCAAATACTTGTTTTCTATATGGTTTAGGTATGTACGGGCGTACATAAGAGGTCGATGTTTCGCAGTATAGTTCGATGTCGCTGTTAGGTATAGGTATTTTCTTCAAAGTTACGTTTTCTTGTGATAACAGTTGTTTAATGTTGCTGTCCTTGTCTTGCGCACTCGCTATGTCGTTGTAGTTGATTGCAGATGGGAATGTGATGGATTCTATGCGGCTTAGGGTGTCGGCAACAATGTTGTCTTTGCCGCTCACGTGTCGAATGTCGGTGGTAAATTCACTGATGAATAGTAACTGTCTTGTTCGCCTCTGAGTTTCGGAATTTGATTGAGTCTTGGACATCACATATGTAAGCGGCTTGTGGTCGGTGAATATGATGAGATGGCGACCTTCGAATATCTTCCGGAAATGTTTGACTGCCATGTACATTGCAAGTAGCTCTCGATCGAAAGTGGAGTATTTCTTCTGCGCGTCGTTGAATTTCTTGGAAAAGTATCCGAGCGGTTGCCACGTATTATGTAGGTATTGTTGTAGTACGGGACCGGCAGAGTTATCTGATGCGTCGCAGAATAAGGCGAGTGTTGCGTGATGAGATGGATGAGCGAGTAGAGCTGCGTTTATGATGCTAGCTTTACATTGCTCGAATGCTTGCGTCGCCTCTTCGGTCCACGTGATCGGAGTCTTATCGCGCTTCTTGACGTTGTGTAGGTAGGCATTTAGTGGTGCTTGCTTCGATGCGGCGTTCGGTACGTGATCACGATAGAAGTTGATCATGCCGAGGAATCTTCTTAGTTCTTCGATGTTCGTTGGTTTCGGGTAATTAGTGATTGCTTCGATTTTGTGTTGCGGCGGCTTGATTCCATCAGCTGATACGGTGTAACCTAGGAACTGTACTTCAGGTTTGCCTAGGTTGCATTTAGCGGGGTTGATGGTAATGCCGTTGTCTTCTAAGCGTTTTAATACGGTGTGGAGATGTTCTCGATGTTGAGTTTCGTTTTCAGATGCAAGTAGTAAGTCGTCGATAAATGGGAAAACAAAGTCTAATCCTCGTAGTACTTCATGTATGTAGCGTTGAAACGTTTGTCCCGCGTTTTTCAAACCGGGGCACATACGTGGGAAATCAAATAGTCCCATTGGCGTGATGATAGCGGTCTTCTCGACGTCTTCTTCTCGCACACTGAGTTGTTGATAAGCGCGGTTGAGATCAACCGTGGAGAATATAGTTTTCCCCGATAGGTGGTGAGTGAAATCTTTGATGCGTGGCACTGGGTATCGATCTGGTATAGTGATCGAGTTGAGTCGGCGATAGTCACCACATACTCTAATATCGCCATTTTTCTTAGGCACGATGTGTAGAGGTGATGACCAAGGACTCTTGCTAGGTCTGCATAGTCCTTGCTCGATCATATTTTCGAATTCTTTCTTCACTGTTTCGAATCGATGAGGTGGGATTGGTCGAGCTCGGCAATGAACTGGTGGTCCACGGGTTTCGATGTAATGTTGCACGTTGATGTTAGAGTTTAATTTCATTGATGTTAGTCTTGTTATGCCGGGATATTGTGCTAATATGTCGTGGTATGATTGTGACATATTGATGCTGCGTACGGTAGGTACGTCTGACACTCGCACCGGGACGTTGACTTTTAGGCTCGTGACGCCGTCGATTAATCTTCCGTTTTTTAAGTCGACGATGAGTTGGTGATGTTTGAGGAAGTCTGCTCCGAGGATTGGCCTTGAAACATCAGCTACTATAAATGTCCACTTGTACGGACGTCGTAAGTTGAAGTCGAGAGTTAGTGTTCTCTCGCCATACGTAGCTATAGTTGTGTTGTTCGCAGCGTACAGTTTGAATGGTAGCGGTGTTCCAACTTCTCCTTTTCTTCTCGGTAGCACTGATATGTCGGCTCCGGTGTCGACTAAGAAAGATAAGTATGTGTTTCTATCGGTGATGTGTAGGCGGTGTGATTTCTCTTGAACGCCGGTAGCCGCCTCCGCCAACGTTCGGTTTAGTTTTCCGAGGTCGTTGCTTTGAATGAGCAGGGAGGTGTGCAGTGTCGAGCTTGTTCTTTGAAGCGCCGATGGTAGTAGCAGAATGATGAAGGTGATGATGAATCACGATTCCGTGAACGTGACGTGCTGCGTGTGCGTTGCTGAGATGGGTAACGGCGGCGGCGGTAGTCGGGGTTGTATGCTGGTCTTGACTTTAATTCGGCGATCTCCAATGATAATTTTCTTATCTCGTTGATAAGGTATTGTGTATCGGTGTGTGATGATGACGTGGACTGTGCTGGTGATGGTTGTATTGCTGAGACTTCTGTAGTTGACGCGGACTGCTCCATCATTTTGTCAGCGAGGAGAGCGAGCTCTTCCAGCTCAGTTTTTGTGCTAAATGATTCGCTGACGGCCAGGACGGATCTGATGTGTGATGGTAAGTGGTTGGTCCACATGAGTCGTAACGTGGAGTCAGGGACCTTGTCTCTGGCTAGGTTACGCATGCGGCGGAGTAGCTGCGTAGGCTTCTGATCGCCGAGTTCCATCTCGGACAGTAGTTTCTGGAACTGTCGGCTGTCGGACTCTTCATAGGCAGATATGAGACGTTCCTTGATTGCGTCGTATTGATTCGTCTCCGGCGGGTTGTATAGGAGGTCCATGATTTGCTCGATGTCTTGACGTTCGAGCTGTGCGATGACCATCTGGGCGAGCTGAGCCTGTCCCTTCTTCATGTCGTTGGTAGCTGCTTCGAAGCTAATGAACCATAGACGTGGTCGGTCACGCCAGAATGGTGGAATGCGCATTGTGAGGGATATGCCAGCTGTTTCCGTCTTCGCTACGGTGTGGGTTAGGTCTTCCGTCGGGCAGGGATTTTCCATCTTGATGTTGGATAATAATTAATTTTCTTCCAGCAGGGATCCGTTCTTCCAGCAGGGATTTGTTCTTCCAGCAGGGATTCGTTCTTCCAGCAGGGATTCGTTCTTCCAGCAGGGATTTGTTCTTCCAGCAGGGATTTCTTCTTCTTCTTGCTGTTCTTGCTCGGGGTCACCACTTTGGAGATCGGTTGTTATTAGTGAAACAACTTGTTGTCGTAGAACGAATGAATTTAATAGCCGGAGGTGGTTGTTTTTATACAAAAATTGGTACTAGTGCTACTTACAACTAATTCTGTACATTAACCAATTAAAACTATTAAATTAAAAATAAATAAAATTTAGAAATTTGTACACCAATAACATCGCCTAAATTATAGCCAATAGCGTTACACTATTTAGGACAGAACTTTATTTACAACGTGAACAATGGAAAGAAAAGGATAGCCGATAAAAGAGCGAGATAGTCGATGAGTGTGAGGTCCGTGCAAAGAGGACGCGCCTCCGCAGCGCCGCGCGCTGAGTTTCGCGCCGCTATAAATATTGCGTAACGCGTGCCTCTGTCCTTTCCCCCTGCGACCGTCGAGCCGTGAAGATGTAAACGCCGTGCGCCGTGCCGCGCTGCGATACCTACGCGCGATGGTCGGCGCGTGATACTGGCAGCGGCGTCGGCGAGTTACTTCGTCTCTTGTAGACAGAGGATCAAAAACGTTCAGCAAAATAGCTCTTTTCAGAGCTTTCTGTGTTAACAGAGCATATCAAAAACGTGAAATAAAATAGCTCTTCTCAGAGCTGTCTGTGTTAACAGAGGTGGTCAAAAACGTTGAATAATATAGCTCTTTTCAGAGCTGTCTGCTTCTTGGTTTCTGTTAAACGATGGTCTAAATCCTTGTAGCTTGTGCTATGGCTAGTGTGGCTACAAACTCAATCTTACCAGCTATTTTCTTCTCGTATATAAGAGCGATTCTTCACACCGCTTCAATAACTTCGCTAACACTATTGTTTTATTGCAACAACTCAAAGATATAAGTTTTTAAAATTGTGATTTATTTGTAAAAAATATAAGATGTCTAATCTCTACTGCTTTGCTAAGCGACATCTTCATTCCTTTTTATTTTATGCGTGTAATTTAAACTGTCAAACACCAAGCGGTCACCGGTGACCGCAATCTATTGTTCTATAATTATGTCTACAAAACCGGTACTCGACGAGTTAAGCCCCTTACATTCCATCCTAAAGGATTAATAAGCTGAAGTGGCAGTGGGCTGGTCATATTTGTCGAAGAACCGAAAACCGCTGGGGTAAACGTGTTCTTGAGTGGAGACCGCGTCTAGGCAAACGTAGTGTAGGGCAAGCTAGATGGAGTGACGACATCCGAAAGGTGGCTGGCAGTGGTTGGACGAGAGAGCTAAGTGGCGTGCCATTGGAGAGGCCTATGTCCAGCAGTGGACGAATACGGGCTGATGATGATGTTGATGACTTTATGCATCAAAATTATGGTAAGTAGTTTTGCCACGGAATGAAAACGACATACAATATGTAATAACTTTGCGTGTATCATTTGTGGAAAATAGAATAATACTATATAGTATAAAAATAGAATTTATCATATAAATAGTTAGTAGAGTTAATTCTAGTAAATAATTCAATGAAGATTAGGCCTTAGATATTGGACGTAAATAACAATCAATCCATGACGCGTTATTTGATTGAAACAGTAAATACTTCAGCTGAACTTTCTGAAAGATTAATTCAATGATGAAAGTTCATGCTACTTACAAAACGAACTGATTGGCTAACTTTTGTTGAAAGTTTTTGTTTACCATCTTTCTAGACTTGGTTTGTGTTTCAGATTAATCTTTGATTGAAGGTGTTTGAATTCACATTTGTTTTTATAACCTGCAAACGAACCCACAAA
This sequence comes from Spodoptera picta, assembly GCA_038387885.1. Lineage (NCBI taxonomy): Eukaryota > Metazoa > Arthropoda > Insecta > Lepidoptera > Noctuidae > Spodoptera > Spodoptera picta. Next base: position 48,390 of record JAZHFQ010000432.1, on the reverse strand, counting down.
TCGCTTGATAGTAAGCAATCGGCGCTTTCCACGCCCGCGATCCCAGAGAAAAAGGCGATGCCGGTCTTACAGAGGAATTAAAATAAATCTTCGATGTTTGTAACTACATTTAGATAAAAATTTGAAAATAATCCTGACACACAAATAAGTAATCGTATAGAAAATTACGTAGTACATGACGTTACGTAGATAGCCTCAAAACTCGAAGTCGACAACAACAATGAAGTCACTTAATCAATCAATGTTGCTCAACACAATCCTAAACCCGTTCTGGCACTAAACATAAACGGTGCCAATTTACCGGCATTCAAATCATGCGTTATGAACCAACATTGGTATCTGGCTAGTTGCCAGCAAGCCAGATCAATTTAAACCAGATTATTCCCTTTAATCTTCTAGAGATGAGCGATCAGCATCCGTTAAATATTCTTAGGAATTGTTTGTGTTATTCAATAAATGGTTATTCGGAAACGAGATGAGAAATTATCTTATTTATATGTAATTTAATATTAGAATTATTCTAATTTATTTTGTTTTATTTTTCGTTTGGTTAGATTAAATATGTTTATTAAATACGTATAGGTACATTTCGCATCTAACGCCTTAGTATAAGTAGGAGAGCTATACTTTAGCACGAGTGAGCTCGACCGGAGTGATACCACGGCCTTACATAAAATGTGTTGTGTTTTGTCCTGTGAGTGAGATTACCGAAAGCCCCTATTTCCAAATCAATCAATCACATACACTAAAGTTCATTGTAATGGGTTTTAATGCCATGTGATTATAATGTCGTTTACTATAAGTCTTTAACTATAATGATAGACCAAAGTCGAGTCTTTTGTTCACTTATGAACCCTTAGAGAAATTTGACAACATGAATTTGTGCATATTTTATTGCAATACTAGGCACACTTTAAGATATTTTATAATTAAGTATTAAGATTCGTTGGCCGAGTGGTCGCAAGTGCGACTGCCGGGCAAGGGGTCTCGGGTTCGATTCCCGAGTCGGGCAAAGTGCTACAGGGTTTTTAAAAATTCTCAGTAGTAGCACGGAGTCTGAAAATGTGCCCGGTATATGGCAATAGGCTCACCCCCTATTACATGGGACTCATAACATAAATAGTGAAAAGTGGGTGTTACATTGTATAGTGGCATTAAATGCCGTAATGTGCACCTCTGCCTACCCCTTCGGGACTAAGAGGCGTGAAGTGAAAAATCTGGGGTTGTTATTATGAGTTCAAAAGGGCAAGTTGGTCGTTGAACCACAAAGGGTGAATGTTCGTTCACATTCACAAACTATTTCAATAAACTATAATATTAATTTTGTCAAACACCACTCAATCATAGTATTAAGTATCAAATCCAATCGGTCACCCATCTGTCAGCTGGCCGCGATAACCTTTACTTAACCTACACACATCGACCGCTGCGAAAAACTTTATTGAAAAAGTATTTATAGTCAGGTTTATTATTACTATTTGTTTACCTATATTTGTTTGACTGCCTCGTTGGCCGAGTTCTATTCCGTGGTATAATAGATAAAATGAAAGAAAATAATACACCGTGAAATCTATTTCCTTTGCGTTATGCGGCAAAACAACTAGCCATAAGGAGTACTTTTTTGATGTATAAAGTAAAAACAAAAATATAAAGATCTCCTCGTTGGGCGAGTGGTCACAAGTGCGACTGCCGGGCAAGGGGTCTCGGGTTCGATTACAAAAATCTCAGTAGTAGCACGGAGTCTGGAAATGTGCCCGGTATATGGCAATAGGCTCACCCCCTATTCTATGGGACTTATAACATAAATATTGAAAAGTGGGTGTTGAGGAAGTCACAAAATTATTCCATACAAAATGTTGTGAGATGTCAATATTATTCTATGAATAAAAATTATATGTTGATTGAAAAATCGGCCTTTAGTTGACTAAATAACCCCTCGAAAGACATACATTTTTATTTGATTTAAATGAAAATGATATGACTTTACTTCGTTTTATTTCCGTTACTTTTTGTCAATACACCTTACTTGCCTAAACTCAACATACCTACTACTTCTTGCATAGTGTTAATATAAGGTACACAAGATAAGTCGCAACACAACATGCACACTAGCTTACCTAACTCTCCAAGTTCACACGAGGCGGAGACAAGCTGTATAATGAATTCACCAACAGTCACCGCTTAACATAATCGAAAGGACGAATATTTGGTTTGCAATGTAATTATCATCATAACATCACGCCTTTTTATCCCCGAAGGGGTAGCCAGAGGTGCACACAGAAGTAACACCCAGTTTTCTATTTATGTTATGAGTCCCATGTAATAGGGGGTGAGCCTATTGCCATATACCGGGCACATTTCCAGACTCCGTGCTACTACTGAGAATTTTTTTTAAAACCTAGTAATATTTTGCCCGACCCGGGATTCGAACCCGAGACCCCTTGCCCGGCAGTCGCACTTGCGACCACTCGACCAACGAGGCAGTCAATGTAATTACTTTATTGATAAGTTGGTAACTATATTGTGATAGTTGCTATTAACCCATAAATCCCCAAGCGGCCACCGATGACCGCTTTCCACTAATATTACATTACATTATAGACCTTATTTCTAATGTTTAGAGACTACTTTTGTATGACCAAATTTAGGGGATGGATTTCAACTTCTAAGTTTTGTTTTATGTGACCTAAATCTTCAAGAAGGTAAGTTACCTGAACAATATTGACCTAAGTTTCCATACCTGTGGTTTGTAACTGCGTTATAAGTAGGTACCTACTTATACTATATGAAAAACTATAACATATTTTTTATCACTGAGATTAATTATTTATTGTTTAGTTTGATGTTTAACCTCTTGAGTGCTGGTCTAAGAGACACAATAGAAAAGACATTGTGTCTCACGTAGATCTACGTTCCGGCATTCCACGGGTTAAGTTCAAATTGATAAACTATGTTTTATTCATGTATGTACACAGTACACAGTACACAGTACACAGCGCTTTGTATGTAACATCGGTCTAGTAAATACAACAGAGGTGAAATAGCACCGCATCAAAATCGATTCAGCCAATTGCGAGAAAATCGTGTATAAACATTCATACGTAAATACAGATGAAACTATGAACCTTCAAATCTTGAAGTCGGTTAAAAGTCTATTAATAGTCATGCTTCGGCACGAATGGGCCGGCTCGACCGGAGTGATACCATGGCCTCACAGAAAATCGACGTGAAGCAACGCTTGCGTTGTGTTTCGTCGTGTGAGAGAGGTTACCAGAGGCCCAATTACCCTCCCCTTCCCCAATCTCCCCAATCCCTGAACCCCCTACGATCCTCAAACTCCTAATCCCCAAAAGGCCGGTAACGCACTTGTAACGCCTCTGGTGTTCCAGGTGTCTGATCGTTTACCGGCTTATGCCATAAAAAAAATTTTTTGCCTCTAACCTTTGGCCCAAAACCTTTTAAGACATATAATATTTGGATATATACTAGACCAAAATGACAGCTATCTTCTATACTAACAAAGAGTATCAATATCACATTCGTGGTATTGTAGACTTAAAACACAAAATGAGTATTTTTAACCACTCGTAACAATGACAGCGTGGGCATTGGCCAATGTTTATTCAGTAATTTAACAATACTAAGTTGAATTTATTTTCCAATAGATGGCTGTTCACTGAACATCGACAAACATCTATTGAATTCGACCAAAATTATTCTAAGAAACACATTTTCTCTGTTATTTTGAAGTGCTTAAGAATTTCCAAACAAACAATTGTTGCTGTACTGTAATCGGCTTTTCTGTAACTGTTTTCAGGAGTAAATACGAGCCGCTGAAACCTTGAAACTTAGGCTTTTGTCACGCAGAGAGACAGTTACGTCACACTTTTTATAGTACTGGCTTTTGATATACGGGCTGTTTTGTTCGAAACTTTTGGTATCGCAAAATAGGAAACAAGATAAATAAAATAAATAAAGCTTTGTTTACAACTTCTAAATTATATTTGGACAAGGAATGTTTTTCAAATGAATAAATGTCTCATAGGAATTGGAACTTTGATATTCTATTACAGGCAGTTACGTAGAAAGACGCAATACAAATCACACTCGACACGTGTTTCGCTCCTCCACGGAGTGTCTTCAGTAGGTGTTGTGTCGTCGACTGACTGGTTCCAAGTCATCCACTTAATTGCAGAATTAAAATTTAACTTTTTTTTCCTATTAATTTCTATACGAATAAATTATTATGTTTTCGGCTTACTCACGTAATAATTTGACGAAGGACTCGACTAGTTTCAAGCCATGCTAGAGGCTCATATTCATGAGCAGCATTTCGCGATCCGTGACGCGGCGACTGTCGCCGTTCCTCGTCAAATTATTACGCGAGTAAACCGAAAACATAATAATTTATTTAGTATGTCTCCAAATTTCTATACGTCTCCCACATCTATAACAATAGTCTTAACGTATGTAACGTAATGACTAAACGTACTTACATCTAGACACTAAGCCCGTTAACAATTTAGGAAAAACATTTTATTAATACATTTACCCTATAACATTACCTCAGCCACGGTAAACCTAAGAGATAATTTTCCTTAATCTCGCCGAAAGACAGGACGAAAATCTCCTTGCTCTTTGAATTCTTGCTTAAGCACCGAGCTTGCCATTAATTCCAATCCGAAAACCATTGCACTTTGCCCTAAAAGGCCATAATTTCTCTAAACGCGTCACCATTAAAATAATAAGGAAATACTCAGGAACACATTGCCGAGGTACGTCGAGCTGCAATGGAACACTCGAGGGAAACGGTGCCCGGAGGATTTTATGGCTAACGACCAATCAAATTAAGGTTAGACGTTGAACAGGTGAGACAGAAGGTTCAATGTAGCTTTGTACTACTTTAAGACAAAATAGCAAATTATACATTCTGGTCTAGTACCTACGGGTTCAATAAAAAACAATCAGTCGAACATAGTACCTCCTCCTTTTTTGAATTTGGTAAAAATGTGGTATTTTTACACAAAAAGCTACTTACCTACTTCTCTACTACTTATCTAACCACTAAACACAATACCTACCATAAAATTAGTGACACTCAATAAACAAGTTTAAAGTACAATGTTCGGATCAACTTTCACAATTCGCTGTTAGGCGAAAATTCGTCAATTAGACTAACGAACACTTTTAAATAAAAGTCATCTCATTCTTGTATTGACTTAAACTTCTGAGCCAATACTTGTTCATTGGTTGTATCAGAAAAAGGGATGAAAGGGTTGTATTTGTGTTATCGGATATTTATTTCCGAGTAGCGAGGGAATTATCTAAAAATAATGGTAATTGAATAAGGGATTACCGATGGGTCATGGCTAACAATTTTACCGCAGATTTTGTTGTTAATAGCACCTCTTTGGCTTTTGGAGAATCTTGGTGATAAGTACTTTCTAAGACTTAAAAATATTTATGTAACTATATTTAATTATACATTTGTTGTAAGGTATATCAGTTCAGAATCTTACAACCTGTATACAACCTGTTATCAAATCGACATAATATCACGCTTTTTGTCACCGAAGGGGTAGGCAGACGTGCACATTTGTACAACCTAACACCCACAATTCACTATTTATGTTATGAGTCCCATATAATATGAGGTGATCAAACCTATTACCTATTGCCTTATACCAGGCACAATTCCGGACTCGGTGCCACTACTGAGAATTCTTTATTGCCCAACTCGGGAATTGAGTCGCACTTGCGACCACTCGGCCAACGAGGCAGTCATAACATCGAGTAATAATATAATTTGGGCATTATTATGGCTTAGAAACAAATACGAATTGAAACGTAGTACACACATGAGTACCTAATACTCATGTGAAATTCAAAATTTGGATACATTATAACATTGCCTGCCTAATCAATACATTATGTACACAACATGCCTAGTCAGAAACTTCATTTCGAATTACATTATTTATTCAGAATTTGGAATTGTAATAAAATAACAATATAATATCACGCCTTTTATTCCCGAAGGGGTAGGCAGAGGTGCACATTATGCCACAGAACAATGTGTAACACCCACTTTTCACTAAGTATTTATCTTATGAGACCCATGTAGTAGGGGGTGAGTCTATTGCCATATAACGGGCACATTCCAGACTCCTCTTATTTAAAAACACAGTAATACTTTGCCCGACCCGGGAATCGAACCCGAGCACGGAGTCTGGAATTGTGCCCAGTATATGGCAATAGGCTCACCCCCTATTACATAGGACTCATGACGTAAATAGTGAAAAGTGGGTGTTACATTGTACAGTGGTATAATGTGCACCTCTGCCGACCCCTTCGTGGTGTTATGTATGTATTGTAAGACTTTTCTTTCACCTGATATTTTGTCATCTACTTTTTGGATTTTTTACCAGACTAAATTTTACATGGAGTGAAGCGAATGTAATCTGTTGTTCATAGCTCGTAAAGAATTATACCATACTAAAGTAAAATCGTGAGTACCCAATGATATAGTGATACATTCAATTTATAGATACTTATGTTAGTAGAAGCTAGTACCCATTCCAAAGATAACATTGATATCACATTTGTAGATCTATTTACGAAACGAAAATCTCAGGTGCAAAAACAATTACAACTCAACCAATAAAATTGTAAGAAAAACAAACATTTACAATGAGTTTTGGAAATAAGCTACCAAAGAAAGTGCAGGAATCAAACACCTTCCCTCCACCAAAGATTAGTTTTATTGCGAACCCAAGTTAAAACCAGCTCTCATAGAAGAAAGACCATCCACTAAATGTCTAACCACCAAAACTGTGAATTATACCTCAGAAGTTGTCAGTGAAAAGATTTATATACTACACCGTGAAATCTACATATTTCGTTTTCGTCCCGAAGTAAAATAGTTTTGTTTCGATAATACAATAGTTTTACAAATAAATAAAATGTTTGAAATAAAAAATAACCGATGATCTATTGCAAAAATCAAACTTTGAAAGCGCATACGACCTCATGGTACATTATCAAAACATCACGACATGTGATTCTCGTAGAGGTATTTCACGTTGGGAGCCATGTGCGATGCGAATAGTGCGTACAAATTTACCTCTACATCTAGTGTGAATTTTATTTTTAAACTTAAAAATTACATCTTTATATTACCTATGTATCACAAATAAAGGTTTCATTTCATTTCATTTGTTTTTAATTAATACATCAAAAATTGCTCCTTATGGGAAGTTGTTTTGCCGTGAGACGAATACGAAATAGATTTGACGGTGAATATTATCTTTTCTTTCATTTTAACTATTATACCACGGAATAGAATCGTGACAAGTTTACACTATTTTACAGTAATAACACTTAATTATAATTAACATTATCATTAAATACAATCCAATTTGACAATCATCGAATGGAGGACCCTTGATTGAAATCATGTCTTAATTACAGATCTCGCAATCTAATGAACGTCGATTAAACTGACATTATTGGATAATTTCACAGTATTAGACATGATAGGACAAATAACACGTGATAGGTACAAACACACGTTTACTGTGTAACAACACGTATATTGTGGGACAACACGTATACTGAGATACAACACATATACGGTGGAATAACACATATACTGTGGAAGAACACGTATAGTGGAGGAATTCAGTGTATGTCACCAATTATTTGCTTTTCAAAAGAGTACTTACATTCTGACTTTTGCTATTCCCTCTTTTTCGCTCTCTCTTTGTTCTAGGTGCGCCAATTATCGACTGTAATTGAACCAGTAAGGTTTAAACAGTGTATTTCACGCCTGAATATTCATTAAAAATAGGGAGGACATGTTGCTAGATAGCTGCGTTATTAGTTATTTCGTAGTACTAGTACTACTGAAGGGACAATATTTATAAAGTCACTTTAACTTGTCATATTTATGAATGCTATTTATAAAAGATAATAATTTAGTATGGACAATTTATAATTGGTTTATGAAACCTGAAATCAATATATACAGAGTATAAACGAAATGCCTCCGAAAACAACAATAAAATTAAAAACAATTAAAACTTTTCAGTTTTAATCGTTTAGTTTCCGTGTTATTCACATAATGCCTTGAGCAGTTGATTACAACTATTATTAAAGAAAAGAAAAAAATAATTGGATACTTGACAACTAGTCAAATTCAATTAATTTTTCGAACTGTCAAAAACGACAGTTTTCTATGAATTTTGTACGAGATTGTGTATTGTGACGTCACGTTTTTTAGCGTCAAACAACATAGTTACTTCTTAAAAATTTGCTTTATAAAATACTAAAATGAAGTTGGTCATAAAATCAATTAATGAAAGTGTGATTATTTTTAAATACTTTGTTGTATTGAACAGTCGAAATAATTTATTTTTGATTAAGGCAAGTAGGTACCCAAACTTTTACTTTTTTGAAAATAAAAATCATTTTTCACCATAACGTGTCATCGTGTTTTGGAATCGTTCCGTTTGCACTCTGTGTAAAAAAGTTGCAATTTTTCGACATTGTCTTTGCTAATGTCATAACGAGCTTCCAAAACACTCCAGTTTAATATTCTCCAAGCATTTATTTATTTTATTTATTTAACTTTATGCAACAAAAGTACATAGGCGGGCTTAATGCCATGGGCATTCTTACTAGCCAACCTTTAGGTGATGCAGTGAGAGCGTGGTCGGTGCAATAAGTTGACAACTATCTATACATATAATAAAATTTTTAAAATGACAGTATACATACAACGGTCTATTGTAAATATAAATATTTTATTAATATAGATCAATATATATATATATAAATAAATAAGTATATATGTATATATATGTGCAATCAAATATTCAAACATAAAAGAGATAGGTTATGAAGACTCTACCAACTTTCCACCCGAAATCCACTTACGAACTCCAACCTTGAACGCCTGCTTACTGGAGGACTTCCTGACTTCCAAGGGTAGCCTATTCCACAGAAGAATAGATTGGATGTGAAATGATGAGTGGACAGTATCGGAACTATGAGAAGGACAGTGAAGAAGAAGATTGTGAGAAGAACGAAGATTTTTAGAGTGTCCCAAGTAACGGTATTGAAAATAAGGAGTCAGATACGAAGGGGGAGTGGGAGAATGAAGGATTGAGAAAAGGGTTGTCAAAACACGGAGAGCCCTTCTCTGCCGGATGGGCATCCATTTCAACTCAGACCTATGCCCAGAAACATGATCGTATTTGCGCAAGTTAAAGACAAATCTAATGCAGTTGTTGATAAGACGATCAAGCTTGTTGAGCAGGTCCGAGCCGAGATCGTAATAGCACACGTCACCATAGTCGATTATGGGAAAGATGAGGGACCGCACAAGCATTGCCTTGGTCGTGGGTGGTAGAAACCTTCTATACCGGTTCAGATTACGCAAGGCACCAGTAACGCGTTGGCTGACACTGGAGACCTGAGTCCGCCAGCTCAACGTAGCGTCAAGATACAGACCGAGATTCTTGACACTTGAACCAATAGGAATCACCGTACCATCGAGAGTTATGGGAGGAAGATGTGCGATCACCACCCTGTTCATCATACGGGGGCTACCAATAATAATACCCTGGCATTTCGTGGGGTTTACTGCCACACCAAACCGGCCAGACCATCCACTTATAGCCTCCAAGTCCTTATTAAGCCTGTCAATGGCCATTGACAAGTCTTCCGGCCGGGCCCGAGCGTAAATCTGAAGGTCATCAGCATAAAGATGATACGCACACTGAAGGTTGTGAGTGATAAAGTTAATAAATATAGTGAATAATAATGGGGAAAGAATACCGCCTTGTGGAACACCAGCGGCAAGCTCACACCAATTCGACAGCGTCTCCTCATTGCGCACAGCCTGCTGGCGCCCACGAAGATAAGACTGAAACCAATCCAGTGCCCCAGGCGACACCATAAGATAGGACAGGATGGATTCAAGGATGTCGTGACTGACAGCATTAAAGGCATTTGAGAAGTCTATTAAGACCATAGCAGTGACTTTAGACTCACTGATCCCCTCTCTAATGTCACCAGTCACTTTGAGAAGTGCTGTGGCGGTGCTGTGCCCAGGTCTAAACCCAGATTGCAGTGGACTTATAAAGTTGTGACGGGCTATAAAACTTGATAACTGCTTATGGGCACAAGCCTCCAGCACTTTGGAAAGGAATGGAAGGATCGAGATTGGACGGAAGTGTGTAGGGAGAGTAGGATTTGTGATTTTAGGGAGTGGACGGACGTAAGCTTTACGCCACAGGGAAGGGAACTGTCCTGAAAACAAGGAAAAGTTAATAATATGGGTAATCGATGGGAGGATATAATCAAGGATCGGGATGACCATACTACGACCTATATCGTCATAGCCAACGGCCCTGGATTTGATTGATAGGATAATCTTTTTGATATCATCCAAGGCTACCGGAGAAAAGTTAAAAGAGTCTGTACTCTGCCGCGGAAGGCCAGTGATGAACTCCACCGTCTGACGAATGGCTGAACGATCCAAACTAGAGGTAGTGGTGAAATGGCGATTGATATCGTCCAAACCAATCGTATTAGGTAGGTCCATATGACCTTGTTTGCCGATACCCAGCGTTCCAAGGAACTTCCAGATGGCAGCCGCGGAGGTGGAAGTGATATTTTCTAGAATGTGTCGGCGTTTAGCATTACGTATCATCTGATTACACCGATTCCTAGCTGACTTGTAGAGTACCCAATTCTCATCCGACCGATCCCGTCTATATTTCCTGAAGGCTCGATTTCTTCGCCTCATGGCCATACGTACACCTTTCGACATCCATGGAGCTGGTGGACGCTTAACGGTAATTGATTTAATCGGCGCGTGAATGTCGTATAGACTTTTTATCAAACGGTTGAAAACGGTTACCTTATCATCGACAGAGGAGGCATTGGATACCTGTGATTCCCACTCGAGCCCGGCGGCATTGTTACGTAATTTGTCGACATCCAATTTCGCAAAACAACGCATGCGCAGCACCCTAGGGATAGGTTTAGGGGGCTTAAGGCGGTAGGACAAATGGATAAGGTCGTGATGGGAAAAACAAGAGGCAGGACATTGACCATGAGAGGAGACATGAAAAGGGCATGAGGTAAGGGCCAAGTCAAGCCACGTATCCTCACCTCCAGAGCTGCAGTGAGTTGCTTGGAGTGGCAAAATATGAAGACTGGCAGACTCGATGAGCTCACGAAGTTTACGGGAACGGTAGGTAGAATGCAAAAGGTTTGTGTTAAAATCACCCATGATGACGTTATGCTCATACATAGATCCAATGGATTCCAAAGCCAACTCAAGGTCAGAAAAATAGTCTACTGCAGGAGGACAGTAGACCACACCGATGAGAGCCCTAACACCATTTATACATACCTCGAGGAAAATATATTCAGCTGATGAAGAGTAATCCGGAGGCGATGCAGCTAGAATTTTGTAGGGAAAAACACTTCGAAGATAAATGGCTACACCGCCGCCCCCCTTTCCCAGCCTATCATTTCTAATCAGTATGAAACCCGGAAGGGAGTAGCTGGTGGAAGGAAGATGAGGTTTGAGCCAACTCTCGGAAATCAGGACCGCATGAATATTGCCGTCAGAGAAAGCCTCATACAAATCACTATAGTGGCTGGGCACACTCTGGGCATTAATATGACAAATGTTTAACAAATTTTTATTTGAATGGCCGAAAGTCCGACGCAAGTGCTCACCAAGCGTACAAGAGGAGAAACTCGCGTTCGAAAGGTCTATGGAATTGTTGGCAGAAAGAAAAGAATCCTCATCTGATTGCATTAAAAATATATGATATAATAAGTATATAAGAATAAATATAATTAATATAAATGAATTATTATTATTAATAATAAAATGGTGCAGTACCAAACTGTCAGCACATCCCTGCACCACCCGCCAGCAGCACCAGTTAATTAACAATAGGTATTTAACTATACTTAAAACTAAAACAAATTTCAGAATTAACTCACATCCATAAATATAAAAGTAAATTAAAATTGATGGCGAGCTGAGGAAACATTATTCAATCCACATGTCTTTATTCGAAGTGCATTTTATGTTAAGAAAGAAAAAAAAAAAAAAAAAGGAAATTACATTAGGAAAAAGGGAACAGCAGAAAAAATTAATAAATTGCGTGCAACGAAACGTAACAGGATCATCACAGAAAAATAATGTAGATTGCAGAAAATGACAGAAATAACTTCACAATTACGTGCAACTAAACGCAATGGAATGACAATCAACATCAGGTGTGTAATGACATATGACAATTGACAGACAGTGACAGAACTAATAATTGTTGACCAACCCTCACTTATATAAAGATGTTTATTCTATTTAGTTACGATTACCAGTTTAACTGTTTGGTTTAGTTAAGAGTTTATGTGCCGGTGGTTTTATAAAAATGATATGATGAAAATACACTGAATTAAATTAATGAGGGTTAGTCAAACGAAGCAAGAGCTGACCGTCCATGCTATCAACGAAGTGAGATGAAATCATCAAATACATACCATGGATGATCCATAAAATTGTCACAATTTATACAGTTAGTACCTGTATAAATTGTGACAAAATTAGCTCCGTATGTTAGTAAAATTATGCACACAATATAACTTTACTGCTTGTTCAAGGGTTTACGAGACACAACTGTTGATTCAGTGGGCCCTTTTGGGTATTTTACCATCAGTGGACCAAGCTCTTCTTGAGTTGTAATCTTGTGCCGTCTGCCGTCCGAAGATTTGATGACGATAGTTCCGTCCTGCGTCCAGCATGACCGCATTCCGAAATGCAACCGAGCCTTGCCAAACACTGTCTGCCTGGTCTTGGTCAAGAACTCTTTAATGGCAATAGAAGAGCCCTTGAGTCCCGGTTTAGCCTTCCACACAGCAGATTTAAGTTCTGTTTTCACAAATCTCACCAAGATAGGCCGAGCACGGCCCTCACCAGCTTCACCGAGTCGATGGCACTGTTTGATGTGATCAGCTGTGATATCTTTTAAAGATAACTTTGAGTGCAGTTTCTCCAAAATCATAGACTTACAGTTCTCCGTGTCCGTTTCAGGAAATCCAGTGAAAATAAGTGCCTTGCGTCGGCTCCTCATGTTAAGTGCATCAGCTATGTTGGAGAACTCTTGAATTTGTTTCCGCAGAAGACTCAGCATGCTCAGCACCAGTTTTTGGAAACAACGAAACTCAGCTGCTAGCTTGGCAATCGTGTTCGCCTTATCCAAACTAGGAGACTGGAACTGAGCCTCCATCTCCTTAAACTTGCCCAAAACAAGCTCCTCCAAGCTCCTCTGGCCAGCCTCCAAATTCTTCTGGCCAGCTTGAACCTTCGCTAGTTCAGATTGAGACATGGTGTTATGCGGTGTTTTATAATATGGATATGCTTCTAGTGCAAGCGGCTGGCAGGTGGTGATGTAATAGGACTACTACTACATAAACACTAATACATATTATGAAACTATAAGGGTTTACTACACTGTGACTTATATAACTGTTTACAATTATTTAATAAATATTAAATTTATGGAGCTAAGCAAAACACGTCTTAACTTTTTCGCACCTACCGCCAGAAAAAACATTGAAGAGCTGGTTAGCTCCGATCAGATAGTCTGATAGAAATAATGGCTTCGTTTATACAATGATCGTAATGAACCGAAAGCCGTTTCGCTATTATAGCTTCGATTTACCAATATCCTAAAAGGTATATTATAACAATATTGATAATACAGAATGAATAAACCGTTCAAGGGTTTTTTCAATAAATATTCCGACTGTTCCCCCTACTATAAACATCACACAAAGTTACTCAAATCTATCAATCGATTCCCGACTTTACAGTTCCATTATAAAATCGAAAATCTATTACACAGTATCAGGTAACTTGATAATGCTATCATTTGTATTTATAAGTACGAAAGAGTGAAATTCTTACCTTCCTGAAAGCGACCCTGAAGTTTTCAGAGAGGAAGGCGTACAGCACTGGGTTGACGCAGCTGTTCATATAGGCTAGTACATGCGACACTATCTGCGCAGTTACTGTGAAGTATGTGATGTGGTACTTGTCCAGCGCCTTTACCAACAGGATTATCTGAAATAGAATATTATTATTATTTTACTATATAACTCCCACTTTTTACTATTTTCGTTATGAATCCCATGTAACAAGGGGTGAGCCTATTGCTATATACCGGGCACGATTTTAAAACCCAGTAATACTTTGTCTGACCCTGGAATCGAACCCGAGACCCCTTGCCCAGCAGTCGCACTTGCGACCACTCATCCAACTAGTTACATTGTACAGTGGTCCGGGGATAAAAAGCGTGATGTAATGATATGTAACAAAAATGATCGAGGAACTTCCTATGAGAAATATTCCGAACAAATATTATAAAGTATATTTAAAACAATAATTATATGTTTCTGGGGATTGTAATGGGCATATTTGTTTTGTTATTTGTTAGCTAGGCCTATTATTTCTGTTTTCCTGTTACGGTATGTATACAGTGTAACTGAATACTTAGCGGGTTGTTATGAGAAAATGAATGCCGTACATTACATATATTATGGTAATGAAACAAAGAAAAGCTTTTTTCTCGGAAGGGAATTCAGGGGTGAATGGAATCAATTTATATATTTTTAAGAATTTATTTTTAAGCACCCTTTTCAAAATCTAGGCATATTTTCAGCAGTTGCATCCTAAGGTTAATTTCCTAAACAAAAATATTTTTGAAAAAATCTACGGATTTTAGGTTAATAATCTGTCATTCAAATGGTTTTAGCTGTTTGAGAAGGGATGGCGAACACGGGTAGCTCACCCCTAACCAGAACCTAACCCAAGCGCGTAGCATTCCGCACGCGCCTCAAAGAGTCATCAGACCAGCACAGATGGGACCCACTAAAGTTGATATCTGATCTGAAGCCGCCGAAGGCTTGCTTTTTGTGACTACTATTTAGAGGCTACTTTTGTATATGAACAAATTTTGGGGATGATTTTCAACAATTTTCAATAGGGTAACGGGTTGCCGGGGCTCCGGCTCGAAGGGCAGGAGTAGGAACAGGGTGGTTTTTAGTCAGTAAGAGACTCACTCTCGCTTCATCCAAGATGGCCGTCAAAAAAAGCTCTTTGATACATAAAAGGAGTGTTCTATTAGTAGAGATGAATTATCTCATAGTGATTCAATAAAGCAAAACGTTTTACAGCGTACAATACATAGGTTCGTGTAATCCAGCCAGTCGGTGCAATATGTGGTTTTGTTCGAACGTCGAACCATTTAATTTAAGCATTCTCAAAGCTTTGAATTGAAATGTACAGTATTTCGGCCGGTTCCAACAACACAAATAACGTGATAAATGGGTTGACATATCAAAGATAAAAACCCCTTAAATAAAAAACAGATTAAAAAAAAAACGTGATAAACACATTTGGACACAAGCCGCCATTACTGTAATGCGATTTGATGAATTTCTGCTTTTCAATGGAACATTTGAGTATGTTGAATGTTTGTATATTTTGACGATCTCGTTAATAGGGTTGATTTCTAATTTTTTTTTAATTTCTGTCAGGTACATTGTGTTGAAACATTAAACACGGTTTTTTCTTACAAAATTAAATATTTAAGCGATATATTAATTTGAAATATCGTGTGACGAGTTCCTACGTTTTATAGGAACGTGTGAGTTCAACTCCTAAACTTAAATCCATTTTATCTAAGTATTGTTTTCTTATATAACAAAATAAAAAAATACATAATAGGTAAATGTTGTTTCATTTTCTGATTGACGAGTTAATAAGATTTTCGATTCACACCCTCTCAACTACCCAATTGAGTGTTTACGGTACGGCCTTACTTGTGCAACTAAATCGAAGATATTCAACTACTTTCAAGCGTCCACTGGAGGCCAAAAGTCTGTAAACTTGGCCCTAGACTACATTTTTTTTCTGTTTCGTAGATGTTTGTATCAATTGACTGAATTAAAAAGCATGCTGGTATGTATGTATGTATGTATGTACATAAACAAGTGCTGTTTCACGTCGGTTGTCTTTGAGGCAGTAGTACTATCACTCCGGTCGAGCCAAAAAAAGTTAATAAATTAGCTGCTGTTTTGCTTACAGTTTACTTAATAAAATTATGAACATAATTCAAAAACCTATTTCCATATTAAAATAACCGTTATTGGTTAATAATAATCCAATCACATTAAGGCGCTTATCTCTAAGTATTATTGGATTAAGTTCTATCCGAAAATCAGCCTCGATACAATTATAATTACATTATTTTCATCTTTCAATCAATTCTCTTGTAATTAAGTTTTCAGATTATTGATATTTGATTAGTCGAATAAATCTCAGTTGTAGAAGTTGAAAAATTTTTGTGTGATGAACCCTTTGTTGTGTTTTTATTATAGCTATCGTGAGACATACTAAATTAACTAAAAATTGCGGGTTACTCACGTGAATATACTGAGAAAAGCTCTGCTAATTTACTATAAAAAGGCCGCGCTGCGTAAAGTCTGCGCTGAGTAGCAGCGCGACAGTCGCCACGTCCACGGGTCGCGAATTGCTGCTCATGAATATGCCTCTAGCATGTCTTGAAACTAGTCGAGTTCCTCGTCAAATTATTAAATGAGTACGCCGAAAATATAATAATTTATTTAGTATGTCTCACGAAAGTTACAATAACAACATAGCATCACGCCTTTTATCCCCGAAGGGGTAAGCAGAGGTGCACATTATGCCACTGTACAATGTAACACCCACTTTTCACTATTTATGAGTCCTATGTAATAGGGGGTGAGCCTATTGCCATATACCGGGCACAATTCCAGACTCTGTGCTATTACTGAGAATTTTTTAAAACCCAGTAATACTTTGCCCGACCCGGGAATCGAACCCGAGACCCCTTGCCTGGCAGTCGCACTTGCGACCACTCGGTCAACGAGGCAGTCAGAAAGTTACAATACAAATATAAAAATATCGCTGTATTTATTCAATGACAATGCAATTATTAATAAGGGATTAACTATCTAATAAGTCTTCTCAAACAAGTTCATAAATATATTCATAAATAATTACAAGATTAACTCCTCCTAGCAGATAGCTTTCGTAAATGTTCCTTCTGAATTCAGACGAGATTTATTCCGTCCAAAGCGGTTCCTAAATTTGTTTTAGACATTCCTTACTTCGGCCAGACAGATTTTATTACTTACAAAGTAGAAAGGTTAGGTACTAACTTAAGTCTAGATTCTTTATAAAGTTTTCTTATTTTGTTATTAATACCTACCTACAATTGTTTTAGGTACGTTTAATAAGAATCGAAAGGATATTTTAACGTCATTTAACGAAATTGAAAAACCAAACTTATAATAAGTAAAAAAAGTAAACAAATGTACATAAACATAACATCACGCCTTTTTATCCCCGAAGGGGTAGGCAGTTAATGCCACTGTACAATGTATCACCCACTTTTCACTATTTATGTCATGAATTCCATGTGAGCCTATTGCCATTTACCGGGCACAACTCCAAACTCCGTGCAAGTTTTAAAAACCCAGTAGTACTTTGCCCGACACGGGAATCGAACCCTAGACCTCTTGCCCGGCAGTCGCACTTGCGACCACTCGGCCAACGAGGCAGGCAACTCTAGAATTGTTAAGCATAAATAAAAATACTGACTATATTATTGGAATGAAATTGACAATCGACTGAGCCTGATTGGCTTTCTAACTGGCCCAAGTCGAGGAAAATCAAAAGAAAAGTCACTCTCAATTACCGGATCGTTCGAAATCTATTCTCATTTAGGATTTCAGAATCAATAATTCAATATGTATTGAAACCTTTGAATGTTTTATTATCTGTATCGATTCCATGGAAATAGTATTTCAAAGAATCCGATTAATATAGCGTTTCGCAAGAGCCTATTTCAATAAGACGATTCGCAAAAACGTTTTACTTCTATTCAGACAATTATCATTTTGAGGACCCGTTTATACCCGCTATTACGTTAAATTATGAAGGGAACAAAATGACGGCTTACTTTATTATACCTTTTTTATTTAAGCACAAAGAACGTAACATTCTTACATAGACAACCATTTTGTTTTTCTGTGGTAATTGTAAGAAAAATCTAGATAGAATTCACAAGAAATGAAAATGAAATTATTTTAGACAATGAATTAGCATCGTTATTATTTCAGTTTCTACTGGGAATATTAGTAGGAGACAAAAATAACACTCGGTATTTTATTTTATTTGGTAGACATAGGTACCTTCGTTATAATTTATTATGTCATCATAAAGACAAATAGTAGATAAAATATGAAACGTTTGGAAAAACATGAAATGAATTAAAGAATAATACCTCTAGATGATTATTATTAGAAAACATATATCGTTACGTTAGCTCACCTGTATTGGGCACCAGCACACTGCGAACACCACCACTACGACCACAACCATTCTCGTCACCTTCTTCCTCCCCCTCCGACTCTCCGCAGACACCCTCCCTCCTGGCGCACTCTTCCACAACCTCGTCAGCATACACATATACAATACACTAATCAACGCTAAGGGAATCACATAGGAAGACAAAAAGAAAGACATCTGGAACCCTAGCTTGCTATATCCTTGCTCCTCAAGGAACACGCAGGAGGAATGATTTCTATGGAAGTAGGAGTATTCCCGCTCCCCGTGGCAGATGCCCACGGGAATAGCTGTGGTTAATATCACCACCCATATGCAAGCTATAGCAAGTAATGCGTTCTTCTCTGTTCTGATAGACATGGAAGCTATGGGGTGCACTACAGCCATGAACCTGTCTAGAGACATGAGTACTAGGGTGTAGACGGACGCATGAGCAGTGACTACAATGAAGTACTGGACAACCTTGCACCACCAGTCTCCAAAGGGCCATCGTGGCATGACATAATCGGTAGCAGTGAATGGAACGCAGAAGATCACGAAGAGCAAGTCAGCGACAGCCAAGTTTATGATGAGCAGGTTGGTAGTGGACCGCATGCCAGGGTTGGCAGCGACCACTAAGACGACCAAAGCATTGCCAACTAATCCAACGATGCCTATGAAGCCAAAGAAGATGGGCACAACCCTCGAGACGACCTTCTCCAACAGTTCTCCATTTTCATATTCGCTGCTGTAGTTACATCCTCCAAGCATAGCCTCCTCACTGGTTAAGTTAAGGCATATGCTCCTAAATTCGTCTTCAGTCGACGCCATCTTGGTAGATCATGGATTTAGTTCTTCATATCTCGTTAGTTTTCTGAAACAAAGAGAGAAATGTACATTAGAAATTTTATTATCAGAAAATGTATTTGGCTAGGTATGAGTGACGCATTATATTGTATTATAATCCTCTTAGGTTATTGTAATCTTCTGTCAACAAATATTATTATATTAACTCGTCGAATACCGGTTTTGCAGACACAATTATAGAACAATAGGTTGCGGTCACCGGTGACCGCTTGGTATTTGACAGTTTAAGAAACCTGCCTGTCGTATATACCTATATATGTATATCTTTGTAACTTTTTGTCTGGATTATTATGTCGGGAGCTATAAGTTATTCCTTTTGTCTAGTGGCTGTACTAGTGAGTGTACATATTGAATCAAGTTTATTGCCCAAAGGGTTACAGAAAGGTGTCCTTTTTGTACATACAGTTTTATTGCTATACGCAAACATTTGTAGCAATATTACAAAAGATGTCTGATGTTTCTGGGTTATGATTGCCATTTCCTTTCATTCCTGTGGGAAAATAAAAAATTATCACATTTTCCATTTTTTTTATCCCTCGCAGATTCAGCTCGGTGCTGTAATCTCATTATTTCTTTACTTTTCATATCACTTAAAATTTATGAATCATAACTTTTGATTGTTATTGTTTGTATGTGTGATTATATTTGTTCCAAACTTACAATACACTCGTGTTCACTTGGCTTGACCTTTATGAACAATATTTTCCGCAATATGTATTTAAACTTATCCTTTTTATTAAGGTTTTAAGTTCTACTGATCATTCACTTAGGTAATCGTGGATTTTTATTACTATCTCCCATTTGATTGCGTGATTACACTAAAAGAAATACCATTTCATGTCACATTTTCCGACTCAAACTAAATAAAATAATCATTTTCTTTGACAATAACCTAACCCTTTTATGCCTACTAAAAATATTTATCGTCTCGATTTTCAGACAAGTAGAAACCATGAAAAGAATAACAGTTATTCAGACCATGTTATTTTAGGTAACGAGGGTTGAATAACAAGAGGATTTAACTAATTCTCTAAGTAAGAGTGTTTTGTATGAAGATCATGTGTTTATGATGGAGTAGAAGTCATAAATATTGAATGTTTATGGGTATCTCTTCTGAACCGGTTTGATCCGGTTATATCTAGCTGGATTGGATCGCTCGCATACAATGTGGTATCATCTGTATATATTTTGTCTGATCCCTTGGAATAGGAAAAGACTAGCTTGTGCCAACGGTTTTGACTGCCTCGTTGGCCGAGTGGTCGCAAGTGCAACTGCCGGTCAAGGGGTCTCGGGTTCGATTCCCGGGTCGGGCAAAGTATTACTGGGTTTTTAAAAAAATCTCAGTAATAACACGGAGTCTGGAATTGTGCCCGGTATATGGCAATAGGCTCACCCCCTTTTACATGGGACTCATACCATAAATTGTTAAAAGTGGGTGTTACATTGAACAGTGGCATAATGTGCACCTATGCCTACCCCTTGACGCGGAGAACCTAACGGGTAACCGGGGCTCCGGCTCGACGTGCAGGAGAAGGAACGGGGTGGTTTATAGTCAGTAAGAGTCTGACACTCCCTTCCGCCTCACCCAGGCGGGAGCAGTCATTCGATGATTTTACCCCCTTAAAAAAAATGCCTACCCCTTCGGGGATAAAAGGCGTGATGTTGTAAGGACATAAGAACATCTTTTGTAACTCAAGGTTGATTGAGAAACAATAAGGTACGTTGCGCTTAATCAGCGAATAGTTTTAAGTACTTTAGTGTTGTATGGTTATTGGATATATGGAAATTTGGCAATAATAAATCAGACTTATTGGAAAGCAACACGCCTTTGAATTCACCACCCCTATGGAGATATTGCAATTTTATGTGGCTGAACCTATTTTAATGCGGTTTTAAGTGCTTGTTACACTTAAAAGATGGTTTTAGTATATTAATTAATCGACTTCAAAAAAAGAGGGGGTTGAAGTGGATTTCTTAAGCATAGTTTATAAAGGAATCATTTGTGTTAAACCTCAAAGGTACAGGTACTTTCGAAACGTTAAAAACTTTGCAAAATATACTTTCAGAATAGCACGACTGAACTCCTATAGGTTCCTCGGATCAATTACATAAGTAAGTATATAAAGAGTGTAGAGGTACACAAAGGACGTGTACCCAGATGATGTTGGCGTGTCGAAAGAGGGCTTCAGAAGTACTTCTCAAGACAAATGGAGTGGAGATCAAAGCTTTTGTGTATAATAAACAAATTGTAATGGATTTCATTCCCGAGTTATCTACTTCCAAACTTTTCGTATTCAACCGCATTTTAAACTTTATTCTTTTAGTAGTAAAGTTCCTTTATGTGTAATGGTTCTTATAAGATGTGTACAACAAGATATTTTATAAACATATCATAATATTTCCCTGTACTTTCTCCAGAAGGGTGGGTAGAAATGTTAATTTCTATTATTTGATGATGAGTGCCTCGTTGGCAAAATGGTCGCAATTGGGCAAGGGATCTCGGGTTCGATTCCTGAGTCGGGCAAATAATTACTGGACTTTTTCAAAAAATCTCAATAGTAGCACTGAGTCTGGAATTGGTATATGGCAAAAGGTTCACCCCCTATTACTCATAGCATAAATAATGAAAAGTGGGTGTTACATTCTGCCGTCTTAACGAAAAGTGCAATAACTAGGTTAGACCTGATTTCGAGAAAAACGCGGTTAAAGATTTTTTTTTTGTTTTGTTTGTATCTCCATCACTATATATGGTATCGAGTTGAAACTTTCACTACATGATATGTAACAATGTAGAGTATATTACCTGGTACTTAATGTTTGTTTCCCCATTTATTCCCGCTATAAAAAACAATAAATACTATAATGTTAAGTATTATTACTGTTTAGAAAGAATGTTTACTAGTCATAACCGCAACAAGTAAGATATTTATTGCACTTATAGTTAGGATACCAACATGATGCATTTTTAAGTAGGAACGAATAATTTTTAATGAACTGTTTCCTAACCAAATATGCATTAAGTTTAATATTTATTGCGGTTATCATTAGAAAGAGACAAGTTTAAAACGCCAAATTGTAATTTATTACTACTATTTTTATGTCAAACTAGCTGACCCGGCAAACTTCGTACCGCCTAAACGTTTTTTCTCACCTTTTAAACCTTCCCTAGACTTCCACGAACCTATCAAGACCAAAATTATCCAAATCAGTTCAGCCGTTCTCGAGTTTTAGCGAGACTAACGAACAGAAATACATTTTTATTTAGAGGTATATAGATATGAATTAAGCAAAACTTTATTTTTCTTCTTCTCACCTCACACTATGAAACTGTCTTCGGTAAAGCCAAGGCTACTCATTATACCTGTCTGTATTCAGGTTTTTTAAAAAATGTGGTTGCATTTATAGTTTTATAAATAAAACAAATTGTAATATTAAATCGTTTTAATTTCAAACTAAAAAGTACAATTATAACAGGAGGAATCACTTTGGTATCTTACTTATTAATTCTAGTTTCTTACAAATCAAGTAAAATCACAGTTACTACACTTAAAACAACACACACATATCAAAAATATATTCTGTTGTTAAAATATCTTAATCGTAGCTAAAGTACAATTGTAAATAATAAAAAAAGTTATTTAGTGTTTATTTTAAGGCACAATTTGAGATCAATGTTTTAATCAGTCTTAAAGAACACTTATAAGTAATGAAATATTTTTAGTCGAGGTTCGAAACTTAGGATGTTTCAGGTAAGTTTAACCAAAAGCGTCTCCTAGTTTCAGGCATCAAAGGTACTAAATCTGCAATTATTCTTTGTTTTCGTTCTTTTGTTATTCCTCTTGATGAATTCTTGCTTGCAAAATCAGGAAAGCGTTTGTTTTTAATTATTTTTACTTGTAGAAAATCTAGTTCTTTCCAATCAGACACGTGGGAAACTTTTTGCTTTAATGTAAATGCACCTCTTTCGGCTCTGACTGCCATGATGTCTTTTAGATAGATTCTAGGTTCCATGTTTCGGATTCTATGCTGAGACGACACATCCTCATAATTATAAAAATCGGATACTGCCATCACTTTTACTATGCTTCTTTTTGAATTGGCTGTTTTTACAGAATCTACAAAGTCATCAAAATCATATACTTTCTTTTTCTTTTTTAATGCCATTTCAACCTGGTGATGGAAGTTATCAGCCGACATGAACGTATGGCCTGGTTCAAAATATTTTATGGTAATTGATTCGGCAGCAATCAACTGACTATTTACCATGTTTACCAGAAAACACATAAACGCCCAATTCTTGTTTTGGGCCGCACAATTGTCGGCCCATAAAACAACATGTTTCATGTCGCGTTTATGAATAAAAAACGCCCTGAATGCAGAAATGATATCTTCTTGGCTTCTACCAGATACAGTTTCGTTCCAAAGCACCGCATAAGGAACATTAGTACTATTACTACCTCCAAGTGGAACGAAACTTTCATTAAATGTAATGATACGTGGACAAAATATCGCAGTTTTAAATTGATCCATTCGTGGCAACATTATGACTTTCTGTAGATCTACAGAAAAGTATATGCAGTCTTTATCAATAAGAGCTTGCTCTTTGTCTTTTTGATATTCCTCTCTAGATTCCGTGTATCGTGACTTATGTTTATTTTTTTGAATACATAGGTCACAGTTTTCCTGAGAACATTCAGTATGTGGTTCAAAGAGAGCACATTGTTCGCATTCTTCATGCCCGAGATGAGCAAAGGAAATATTCATTTCTTTAACAACCTTTCGATATGTTTCAAAAGAGATCGGCATATTGGGATACTTATCAATGAAGCATTGATGCATCATCGTTACGTTGATATCACTCGGCAGATAGAGTCTATTAGGGGCATGTTCCCTACGGTAATGTGAAATTGTTGGATTAAAACTTTGTATATGGTCCTTGATTACGTCCCTGTCTATGACATTTGTGCGTTTGTATGATCCTCGTTTATCTTTTTGATTATTGACTTCCTTGCTGAGTGCCGAGTGAATATGTCTGTTATTTTGTGGGTTGTAACCAAGTGTCGTTAGAAAAAAGTTTTGCAAACATCAATTTTTTCGTGTTTGACTTGAAAATGATAGTAATACGAAACATCTCTTTTTTTCTTAATTCGATCTTCTTTAGTGGTTCTTGTTTTAATTTCCTTCGGTTCAACCAGTCCTTTAATGAATACACCTCTAGACTCCCAATTTAGACTTATGTACTGATCATGTATCTCCCTTCTAATTTCTTCAGAAATCTTAGTAGTGCATTTTTTACGACATTTATCATCGCACGGTGGTTTGAGTGACAGCTTTTCATTAGCATTTTCTTTTTTTTGTCGTTGTCGATCCGCAAGGGATACATCAAATCTACGTCTTTTCCTTGGTAAACCCGCTTTAGTCAATCCTTTTTCATTTTCAGGTATTACTTCACTATTTTCACATGCGGTCTCTTCACGATCAATCTCTCCAAGTTCAGTCTCCTTACCATCAATCTCCTCACGTTCAGTCCCCTCATGATCAATCTCCTCTCGTTCAGATTCTTCATAACCAAGCTCTTCACGTTCAGTCTCCTCACAATCAATCTCCACCCGTTCAGTCTTCTCATCACGTTCAGCCTCCTCGCGTTCAGTCTTTTTACGTCTGGTCTCTTTATGGACAAGTAAATTTCTTTTAATACGAATTGGTGAATTAGAATCAGAATCTGAAAGTATAAATTCAGGACAGTAGTCTTTATCAAGGACACTGTCGTCGGAATCTTCAAAATAATTTACAGCTCTGTTAATGCATTCATATTCTTCATCGGAGGATGGTAGGGTTTCATAACACGTTAGAGAATGTCTGGTAAAGGTCGAACTAAAAGATTTTTCTGCAATCGGTTTAATTATTGATGGATTTGGAATCAGCTGGTGGTTGATAGGTTCAAATGGTTCAGAAACATGTGGTTTTCGGTTTTGATTTTGTGATGTAGCCAAAAAAATAATTTTGTCCCTTCTCGACATGATGTTGCCTGAAAAAAAAAATTTGCTTAGGAACAGCCAAACCAGTCAAAAACCAATATGTCCTTCTACCATGGTGGAAGAATGTACTGGTCTTCGGAAATTAAGTACCTAAATTAAGTATTCACGTAATAATTTGACGAGGAACTCGACTAGTTTCAAGCCATGCTAGAGGCTCATATTCATGAGCAGCATTTCGCGATCCCCGACGCGGCGACTGTCGCGCTGGCTACTGGCTACTTGAATCTGCGGGCCCAGCGCGCCCTCTGCCGTGATTCACGCGCACTTTCCTCTACTCGTGGTATCGGCGACGGCGGCGCGCGTGACACTTTTGGCACGCTAGACTCGCCCGCCGGTAGCTGCGTTAGTTTTGGGTTCGAATCCCGGGTCGACGCAACAGTGTTACATTGCAGCGCGACAGTCGCTGCGTCGCGGGTCGCGAAATGCTGCTCATGAATATGAGCCTCTAGCATGGCTTGAAACTAGTCGAGTTCCTCGTCTAATCATTAATTGAGTAAGCCGAAAACATGACAATTTATTTAGTATATCTCACGAACGTTACAATACAAATAAAACGTAAGGTGAATAATTATGTACTTAGGTACGTGACTAACGTACGTACTAAGTGACTCCTACTAGATTTATCAAAAAAAAACATCAAAACAAAAACAATGTTGCTGAAGTAATAGACGAAATCCAAAATATCCCGTTGTGATAATATAAGAAAAAAAAACAACCTTTAAAAGAATTCACAAAATGATATCTACCCAATAGAAAACTAGGTACCCGGGTACCACAAAAGAAAAATGTATTTATAAAAAGTCAATGATATTATATTAAAACTCAACCGTTCCGACATGGTAGGTACCGTACAGAGGTACCGGGCGACCAGCACGTTTTGAGCGTAATGCAAGCATGAATCCTAACAAAAAATAATAATTTATCTTCTAACATGACACTATGACGTCATATACCTTGCAACTACGTTTAATAGTAGGTACCTAAGTTTTTAGTAGTTTTTATCAATGTTCTTAAAGCAAAATAATATTTTCGTTAGTCACTAACTAATTAATTAAAACAATATGTGTCTTTAACTAAACACTAGCACTGACTAGTAAAATCATAGGGTGCTAATGACTGTGACATTTAAACATAAAATAAGTAATAATAAATACGTTAGGTAGGTACTTACCGCCAAAAATTGCTTGCACGTGCCTGTGATCGTCCGACTCGCATCGATGTCTAGCCGCCACTGGCGTTTGGACGAAATATTTTACTCCCCTCGTACCGCCGCACCCCCGTGGTGCTAGTTATAAACGCAATAAATGGTAAATGTATTGCAGTTTATATCGCGCTAGTGTACTGTATTCGTTTAATCATACAAAAAATAGATGCAATAAATCTACTTAAAACATCAATTTTAGTATTCTTCCCATAATTAGTAATAAAATCCCTTATCATAACTGCAATAATTCAAGCTTATTGTACTTATAACTTGTAAACATGAATCACAGTAACGAAATATGATAATTATAAATGCAATAACTATACTTATTGCAGAAATAGTTAGTAAATTATTTAATAGAGTAAATAACATTCCGTGTCATATCTGCAATAACTCAAATTTATTGCACTAATACCTAGTAAAAAACATGACAAATGACGAACTATGCTAATAATAAATACAGTAATTATACTTATTGCAGATTTGGTTAGTAAAACTACTTAATAGCGTAGGTAAGTTTTTCTTATCTATAGTTATTTCGGTTATGACATGTAAATCATCAAGGACCGACTTAGATATTGCAGTTATGCTTAGTATTAAAACCGGCTACGTCGTGAATACGTAAATAGTGTCTAAAAAGAATATATAGATCTCATTCTGCAGATTCCAAATATGTACTTAACTCAATTTGGGGCAAAACTCGAGTTATTGCACTTTTCGTAAGGACGGCAGCATTGTACAGTGGCATTAAGTGCCTTAATGTACACCTCTGTCTACCCCTTCGGGGATAAAAGGCGTGATGTTATGTTATGTTGATGATGGTAGCATCATCAACATAACATAACAGTTCAGTCAGTAGTAGTACTGACTGAACTGATCAATGACCCATCCCCCTTTGTAAAATAATAAACTAATCAAAATAATGAACCTCATAATCAATTATCGTGAAGTAATAGAAACATACTAATATTAGATACAAAATTTAAGTACTTAAAATAAAAGAATATTGTGTTAGTTACACTATTTATAGCTCAAGAACGGCGGAATCGATTTGGATGAAAATTGTTAGAACCAGGAGCCGGACAAGATAGTTTCCTTAACGGTACCTAATAAATTACGGGCGAACTAAGGTCTAGAAAAAGATGGGTGGGCATTAAAAAAAAAAATCAGTTTATCGAGATGTGTTAAATCGAGATGTTCTTAAATTGAGGTCGAGTCAGTAAGGTTTGAATTACATTTTTAAATTTTTCATTATTGTAACAGCAAATACTTACTGAAAAGTTAAAAGTTTTGATTTTCGTGTTGAATAAATTATTATTTAATTTGTAATAGGTAATTGAGTTATTTGAGTTGCAGACCACATTAAAATAACTTTTATTAATTTCTATGTTTAATTGATGTTTACATTTGTTCTACGAATATATTTTCGGTCGATCCCATCTGCTCTAACTGTACCTTCGTGAGCGCAGTACGAAACCCCCCTGACGACATTGTATTGAACATAAATGCATAGATATAGGTACACAAATAAAAAAAAGTCAAAAGTCAAAATCATTTATTTCAATTAGACCAGGAAGGCACTTTTGAACGTCAAAACAAAATATTCAAATATTAAACAATAAGAAAAAATGACAGTCTGTAGATCAGTCCTCTAGTGAAGCTATTTGCTCGTTCCAAAGTGTAGATTCCTATGGAGAAGAACGAGCAAGAAACTCCATAGGTTACTCTTTTTCAAATGTTCACAAACAAACGCAATCAACATGGCTGCACGGTTGGCGCGGTGGCTGGGCAACTGGCTGCCGCGCAATGTGTCGCGGGTTCGATTCCCGCACGGAACAACTCTTTGTGTCATCCATGTTGTTTTTATGTTTTTATTGTATGTTTGTATGATATTGTATGTTTGTAAACGCACCCACGATACAGGAGAAAATCCTAGTGTGGGGCAACAATTTATTTAAAAAAAAAAATACCTATTACCAAAACCGCTATGAAATAATTATGCAAACCCTAAACATTTTGATGAGTCGCCATTCTCGATTCTCGATTTTGCAACCGAGGTTAATCTCGGTACTTAAGATCTTCGCCCGAATCGATCCGACCAATCAGCTATCAAGTATCGTAGGTAAAAAACCCAATGGTATTTTTTCTAAATTAATTTACTCAAGTACCAATCCGATTTGTTACATTGAACGTTTTGGAACATTCTAGACTTCTTGATCAGTTTACAACGATGTAGACTTTTTGATTAATCTTAAAATATTGATTCTATTAAGTAGATACGTTCTAACTAAAACCCGTGACAGGAGGAATATATAAACAAAAAAATCTGACCCCACATTAATTTTATTACGAAAACAAGTAAAACATTTAAATAATATAGACTGTTAAGAATCAATAGTGTTATGTCTCAGTTTTTTACGTTTTTCAATTTTACATGCAGGTAGATTTAATGTTTAATTTGGCTTGGCTTATTTAGGCACTTATCTCAAATTTCTCAAATGATTGTTGCAGTTCTTCGCTATAGAAATAATTTTAATACCGTTTATCTCTCCTCTATTGCGTCTGTACCTCGCCGCATCTTGC
Source organism: Spodoptera picta (assembly GCA_038387885.1). Taxonomy (NCBI): domain Eukaryota; kingdom Metazoa; phylum Arthropoda; class Insecta; order Lepidoptera; family Noctuidae; genus Spodoptera; species Spodoptera picta. Next base: position 19,232 of record JAZHFQ010000432.1, on the reverse strand, counting down.
ATTATATATGTACCTACTCCTTATCGAACTGTCGCGTCGAGTAATAAAACTATTTACAACTTGCAAAGGCTATTAACGATAGAAAGACGAGAAATATGAAAAGGAACAAAGACCACGTTCATCCCATTCTGTGACCGCGATAGATAAAATCCTATGAAATTCAGACTTGCTGACGGTGCCTGCACTTTACGGGAATTGCATTTTTCGCAAAACGCCCTGCGAAATCCAACGAAATCACTTTTTGCGCAGAGTGATCAAAAATGCTGATTTGATTGTTCATTGATGCTCTTTTTTTATGGCATAAGCCGGTAAACGAGCAGACGTATCACCTGATGGTAAGCAATCGGCGTCGCCCATGGACACCTGGAACACCAGAGGCGTTACAAGTGCGTTACCGTCCTTTTGGGGATTAGGACTTTGAGTATCGTTGGGAATTCAGGAATTGGGGAAATTGCGGAAGGGGAGGGTAATTGGGCCTCCGATAACCTCACTCACACGACGAAACACAACGCAAGCGTTGCTTCACGTAGGTTTTCTGTGAGGCCGTGGTTTCACTCCGGTCGAGCCGGCCCATTCGTGCCGAAGCATGGCTCTCCCACACTTAAATATAATACTCGCGTGCAATGAATATGCATAGTACGTTATTTCTTTGTAAAACTATTGTATTACCGAGACAAAACCATTTGACTTCGGGACGGAAACGATATAATTTTTACGGTGTATGTTAAGATATTGTGATTGTAAAAGATTTGATAACAAATATTTTAATAATTTAGTGTCTATGTTGAGCCTGAGTTTTCAACTGTTACATTATCCTATCATCAATGAATTAAAATAAATGTATTTTTTAAAGAAAACACATTTTGTTTATTTAACATTAGAGTTCGGACAATGGATGAATTCATGAATGTCTTGTTTAAACAGATTGTGGTCTGTATGTTAACTCATACATTACTAAGCTATTGAAAGCTTGTTTACATTAATAATAAATAACATATATAATTAAATAAACCATCTCAATCGTCTCATTCATTTGCTCTCGTAAATAGTCCAAAGTCAAAAGTCAAAACATTTATTTCAATTAAACCATATTTTGGTACTTTTGAAACGTCAACAAATACAAAATAAATAATAGTCTGTCTGTAGTGAAGCTAGGTGAACCTAGGTGCTCATTCCAAAATAGAAAGTATCAAAAATATGGTACAATCACTGATATGTAAACAGTGTTTCCCTTGCTCCCGACAAGATATTTATAAGATTAATTTCCTAATATTCTCTGAATGCTTGTTTATTTCCTCATTTCCTTAATTAATGGAGTGCTAACATGTGTTATGAGTTTGGCACCGCCTTCGGGTCTCTGACAAGAAAAATTAAGATACTACTTTATTTATAAGATAGCAGGAACATAATTATGTAATCTGTGCAGTATTTTTTAGTTTAGTCAGTTGACAGAAATTACGAAATAATATTAATATGTTGCGTACAGAGTGATTGCGTTTTGGCAATTTAGTTATGCTTATGCTAACTTCTATCAGTAGCTGAGCTCGCGTTCCCGTGACAGTGGGGTTAAAAGTAGCCAATGTGTTATTGGGCTCGCTGTCATTGCAGCGGTAAGTTCCCTTTTTGAGGAGTGACTTGAGAGACGCTACAGCGTCCTCACTTACCGCCTGACGCAGGTACTTGCCGAACATGGAAGTTTCGGTAGGTTCTTGTATCGGATTGAGCGGAGGGAAACGCCCGGGTGTCATCATCGCAAGGACCGCCCGGAGGACACGGTACACCATACGGTGGCGGTGTGTCCTGCATGGACTGAGCACCGCCGTGTCCTCAGGGATGTGATCGGCGACGGCCATCTGCGACGCGTCCGGCTTTGGTTCAGATCATGGTACGGAGCGAGCGGGACTGGGATTCCGTCCCCTTCTTCAGCGAAGTAGTCATGCTCGCTAAGGAGGAGACGGGGCGCGTGAGAGAACGAAACTCCTCACGCCCTAGCCATCGCGAGAAACACTCCAAGCGTCAGGAATCTTGTTTCAAATTTCATTCCGTTATTACGACGATAACTTTTATAAAATCATTCATTCGTTCATTCAAAAAGATATTTTCGTTATAACCACAAAAAACACTATTTTCTTTTCAATATATGTAAGTAGTACCTAAATAAAGAATTCGACCCAAATACTCAACAGTTAGTATAAGTTCTTAACTCACATGCATTTATTAAAACGAATACGATTTATTTATGAGTCAACATATCAGCCTGTCAGCCTCGGAATACTTCAATGATGAAACGAATAGTTTCTCAGTAAAAATATTGTTTGTTATTGCTGGCTGAAATAGAAGTGGAAGTATATAAAAGAAATGTACATTTAATTCATGTTTTACGTATTTGTAATATATCTTAAACATTATATATTTACTGCCTGTTACATCGTTCTCATATATCACAATCGGTAAAGGATCAGATAATGTATCAATGAGACTGTAAAAATATTTTTTAAAGAGTAACGATGGAGTTTCTTGCTCGTTCTTCTTCATTCGAAACTACACTTCGGAATGAGTGCCGAGCTTCACTGACAGGAAGACTGACGAACAATTCAATTGATGATATTTCAAAAGTGCCTAATTATGGATTAATTGAAATAAATGCTTTGGCTTTGACTTTGACTTTGACTTTGCCATACTCAGAGTCATTTCATGGACAGTCAACCCATTCCTTAGTAATTGGGTTGACGACAGGGTATGATTATTAGAAATCCACCAAGAATGTATGACCATAGAATGTAACATCAACTTTTCACTAGTGTTATGAGTCCCATGTAATAGGGAGTGAGCCAATTGCCATACCGGCCACAATAACAGATTCCGTGATACTAAGTGCGTACTACTGAGATTAAAACAAAACCAGTAATACTTTGCCCGACCCGGGAATCTAACCCGGCAGCCACCCGGCAGTCGCACTTGCGATCACTTCACTCGGCCTACGAGGTAGTGGAATAATTTAAGTAATCAATACATGTCTTATTGTGGACTAAAGGCCTTTGTCCAATATTGGACACTGAGAAGCTTGTGATGTTCAATGTCGGTAGTTAAAGTGTTAATTTGAACACGAGTCATTGAGTATTAGTCCCATGTAACAGGTAGTCAGCCTATTGCCATGTACCAGGCACAATACCAGAAACCGTGCTACTACTGAGATTAAAAAATCATGCCGCATCTTTTCGCCATCGACCCTCACGACAGCATATGCATCCCCACCATATAGATGGTTGGCAGGCCACAACTGTGCGCTTCTCACGTAGCTTTCTGCCTCGCACTTCCGAACCGATACGACCTTCAAACCTTCAAGAAAAGAGCGTACTCCTTTTTAAAAGGCCGGCAACGCACCTGTGACTCTTCTGGTATTGCGAGTGTCCACGGGCGGCGCTGATCGCTTACCATCAGGTGATCCGATTGCTCGTTTACCTCCTATTCCATAAAAAAAGTCGTTGAGCTGTGATGATCTATTAGAATGGATTTCAGTCATATTGATAACAAACCGTTATGAAGACGTTTTTATTACCATTCATTATGACTTAGCATAATTGCTAACGCTTCAACATATTTGATGACGAGAGACGAGACGAGGGAGAGACCGGTTTCTCGCCAGCACCGGTTCACTTAGTAGCTCGGACCTCCCGTACGGATTACATACAATATTTCAATTAAATTTTGAGGCTAACTCACGTAACATAAACTTGTGGTAATCGTCTGAAAGTAACGTCGTAACTACTAACATCCAAGAGTGTCATATAATAACTTTCGACAGCACCTATTAAAACAAATGAATACATAAAATATTGTGCGTGTTAAATCGTAGATTACTATGAGCATTTACTTCGCAAGTCACTGGTGGGAAGTAGGTGGACAATCTCCACCGGCTCCTGTGGGACAAAGTCATGAAAATAAATATTTTTACCATCCATGTCTCTTATTCCCAGACAAGTTGAAGCACTTAGGGAACTACCCAGGGCTTTTTGTTTTTCAGCGAAAAAAGTCGAGTGATTTACGACGTAATCATGAAGCGTGTCACAGTAACTATAAAAGAATGTTTTTTCAGTCGCCCCGGGCGGCAGGGAAACTTTTCTCATAAATATGCGTGCAAAATGTGGGAACCAAAGAAAAGTTCAATAGCCGCTAGTTACCTCACAGCGATGGAACTGTTATAGCAATGCTTGATAAACAAATAATTATAAACAGTGTTATTCAAAAACAAAACTATAACTTCTAGGACAAACTAGCAAATATAGTAAAATTATCTTAATATTGGATCGTTATGTTATTTGAATGAATCGTAATGTTCATCATCCATTTATCATCCGATCATTTCATCCGATCTACAGACTGAACCTGAGGACCCGTCAATAGTTACATCTACAATATACTAGAAAATACTATTAACTTAACAATTAAACTTGTTTTTCTTTGGACCTTATGACATTTTCCTTGATATTTATTTATCATTGATATGTATTTAAAACTTGTATTTGTAGGAACATGTAAATTATGTGAAGATTTTGTGGTTTTAAAGCCAGCGAGCTCTGCAGACTCAAGGAGCGGGACAGTCGGCACGTCGCGTGTCGCGGAATGGTGCTCATGAACTCATCAGCCTGTAGCATGGCTTGAAACTAGTCGAGTTCCTCGTCAAACAGTTACGTGAGTAAGCAGAAAACATGATGAATGATTCTAAAGTCTTTTTAAAATTACAGAGTTTAGAATTTCTAAATTCCTATCATTTGCAGCCACTGTAAACTTTAACATTACCTCAATGTAAATATTTGATCAATAAGACCAATGCAATTTGTAAAACCATTGCGTAAAACTAAAACACATGTAATGATGTAACAAAGTGAAAATAATTTTGAAAATGAATTCACAGGAAATAATATTAGTGAGTAAAGAGCTTGTACATATTATTAAATAAATATAAATGTTTCAATACAATTGCTGAAGAACAGAATGTATTTCTAACCAAATAATCGAGTTAAATAATTTGCAACAAACATGTCATGGGTAAGTGTAAAATATTGCATGTTTTTCCTACGTAAGAATATTTGTAAAACCGTTATTTCAACGTAATGGAAAGATTTAATACAATTTGCCGTATTATAGTTTCATTATTTCTACTTTTATCTTGGAATTAAAGAAAAACACACTGTAAATTGGTTCGTCTACCTACGCATGTTTATGGAATACAGGAACTTAATTCTTTATTAACCGACTTTCTAAAAATGAGGAGGATCTCGGTTAGGTACTATGTTTTTTTGTTCATATCGTTTCGCTGTTTCTTTTCTTTTTATTTAAAAAATTAAGATTCATTCTTTACTTTTTCTTGTCATGCGTGCTTCACTACGAATATAAGATGGGCCTGTAATTCGAAATTCCAACTTAAATTAAAACGAAGCTGTTTTGATTATTGTGTTTTTCGACTTACTCAGGTTCAATTATTTGACAAGGAACTCGACTAGCTTCAAGTATAGATAGTATATATAAAGTACCTACATTATACCTCTATTAAAGGCGTAATACTTTGAAATCTATCTATTAGATAAAACTACATATTTTATTACTGACTGACTGACGAACAGGCAATGCATAGCCGGGACTACTGTATCTAGAAGGCTAAAACTATGTATGTTCCTTAAGGAGTATAGGGGAGCTTGAAGAGAGGAATGCTCTAAATTTCTTTAAACTGTAAAATAAACTGTAAAAATGGGATTCAATTATTTGTGTGAACGAGGCAGAACCTAGTATAAAACAATTATTATTAGCTAGATTAACTCAACCTCCATTATACAATTACATTGAGGTGATTAGCGGTCTTTGTTCTTCATTACAAAATGGAAAAATGGACGTAACTAATGTAATTACTTGGGAGATGAAGCACCTGATACAATCACTTAACTGCGAGATACGATACCCAGGGGACAGTGTTCCTAAAAAAGTAACGCTTCGTCACTCTCCTGGCAATGAAAGCTGTATTTTTTTTTGCGATTTGTCGCCAAACGGGAATATGTATCCCCTGATGGTGAGCAATCGATGCCGCCCATTAACACCTGTAACATCATAGGAGTTACAAATGCGTTGCCGGTCGTGTGTCGTCGCAACCCCTTTTTCTTTTTGGGAGAACTTTGATAAAATCGGACCTGCATTTTGAGCTGGACCCTGGTAACCCGTTAAGTCCACCGCGGCTCCGTATCAGCATCAGCCCTGTAGCCGCCCCATCTGTGGTGGTTTGATGACTCTTTGAGGCACGCACGGAATGCGACGCGCCGTACGCTCGGGTCTGGTTCACGCCGTCTGCGTCGTTGCAACCCTGGTGTTGCGTACAAAATAAATAAATAAAATAAAATAAATTTATTTCAGACATACTGGGTCCATACATTTACAATTTAATATTATGAAATATATATAATTCTTAATCAATTTAATTTAATTTATTTAATTTAATTCATTACATTATAACACCGCACTATCAATCATTGTTATTTTTTTTTTTTTTTTTTTTTATATTGTCAATTTAATTAATGTCAATTTAGGTAAAGAAATATCATCACATTTTTTTTCAACAATAGAATTAACTTAAATATTTGCCTCCCTTTGAGGCACCGGCCACGCACACTTGAGTTTGAATCCAGTGCCTCATAAGGGGGCTATCCAGTTTTTGACTGAGCACGCTCAAGATGGTGTTGGCGCTCCCACGCGTACGGAACATCAGCGAGGCAATGCGGCGCCGCAGCACCGCGTGAAAGGCGTCAGTGCGCGCGTGCGCAAACATCGCAGACGCACTACAGCAGCGCGGGAGCCCCACCAGCACCCTGAACGCGTTATTATATTGTACACGGAGAGCGTTGATGGCCCGCTGCGTGTATCTGACCCACAGATTGCAGGTGTAGAGAGTTTGGCAGAATGCTTTAAACAACGTGATCTTTACCCCAAGACTACACCCCGCAAATCTGCGTGCCAACATATTACAGCGGACCGCCATCGCTCTCCTCTCTCTTTCTATGTCCCTATCGTCTTTTAAATCCTCGGTTACCATATGGCCGAGGTATTTAAATTCCTTCACTCTTTGAAGAGTGACAGCGTTAAGCAGTACAGGTGCCACATCCCCCAGTTTACGACCCCTGGCCTGAAATACCATGAGCTCGCTTTTCTGCTCATTGTATAGGAGACCGTGTACTCTCGCATACTTCTCACACACGCCTATCAGCTTTCTGAGCGCGGCTACTGATGGGCTGAGCAACACCATATCGTCTGCGTAGCTTATACTATTGATACAGCAACCATCAATCGAGCATCCCACTCCGATGTTGCTCAGCTCATCAATCAGCCCGTTTACGTACAAGTTGAAGAGTGTAGGAGACGTCAACCCCCCCTGTCTCACTCCACACTCCAACCTGTACTCATCAGAAAGTTCATCAAGCCATTTGACCTGGTTAGTTTGGTGATCATACCAATATTTAAACATATTAATTATCTCGCCTGGCACACCTGAATACTTCAATTTATGCCAGAGTATATCATACCTAACCAGGTCAAAAGCCCTGGAGAGATCAAGAAAGGCTGCATAAACAGGCGTGCTCCTGTCTGTGTAATACCTGACAGTCTGCTTGAGAGACATAACTGCGCATTCTGTCGAAAGTCCTGGTCTAAAACCGAACTGTGCGACGTTTAATGTTAGATGTTTCTTAAGCTGTCTCTCAAGCAAGCCATCAAGCACTTTAGCTGTGGTTGTAGCTAATGAGATTGGGCGGTAGTTGCTCTTGTCAGAATTATCTCCAGTCTTGTTTTTACTTATAGGCACTACCACCGTCTTCATCAGCTCATTTGGCAGATAGGAATGCCTAATACAGAGCGTGAATAACAGTCCCAGGAGCCTCGGGAGGTGTGACCCCGCATGCTGAAAATGTTCGATGCTGATACCGTCGTGACCGGGTGACTTCCCTCGAGTCATGCCCTTTATTATTAGCGTAACTTGTTTTGCTGTGACACGCTCAGGCACCCCTGTCACGACGACCTCCGCATCTCTAGTCTGCTCACCTTTTAGCGGAGACTCCACCTTAAAGTGACACCTAAACATGCCAGCAATGTCTTTTGGTTCACAGATGCCGCTGACACTCACAGGGACGCCAGGTTTTGGGTTTAGTTTTTTTGTTTCTTTCCAAAATCCTTTAAAATCTTTGTTTTTATGCTGAGTAGCTAAATTATTCATCTTTATTAATTCTTGATTATTCTGACAATAGCGTAGTTGGCTTTTGAACTGTTTTCTAGATTCATACATTTCATTATAAACCTTACCACTGTCCGGTCGACCACAAGACACCCAGGTCAAAAACTTCTGCCTAGCCTCCCTATGAGTATCACGAACATACTTGTTCCATCCGACAACATGACGACCGCGGTGGCGTCCGCCACTACCTCGGCCGACGTAGCTATCAACAGCAGCCTCCTGTAAGGTTGTCACGATGTCACAATAAAGCGCGTCTATCGCTGCCATGTGATCCTTGCTACTATCACTACACATGCGATCACAACACTGTTGGAATTCATGAGGGAAATCAATTTCCCTTAGTTTATTATTACAATATTTTGTATATTTTTCTATTTGGTTTATATCCCTATCCCCCCATAGAACTTTATTGGTTTTCCTGAGCGGTGGCCTAATATTTCTACAGACTGTTTTTAAGTTACACTGGATCTCTACTGGACAGTGATCAGACCAAAAAATGTCATAGCACACCCTTACTGAAGTAACTGTTTTTAGTGCCGCATCGGTAACCACACAGTGATCCAACCACCTATGGCAACCGTGCGCGTCACTCACAAAAGTATAAGTATTCGAATTTAAGCCCAACATCTCTAGGTCGACACATGTCCAGTTTTGCTCATTACAAAAATTTCGAAGCTCATTTCCAAACAATTCTCCGGGATGAGCATTAAAATCCCCCATGATAAATACACTTTCAATATTATTACCCTCAACTATTGACATAATTTCGCTTAAACATTGAACAAATTCTAAGAGATTATCAGAAGAGTCGGTAGGCATATAAATAGAAAATATTAGTATAAATCGATCCAAAGTACACACCTTAATTGCACTTATTCGGTTACTTTTACACGAAATCACAGACACACAACGACACTTACTGTTTCTCCATAGAAGTGCTACACCGCCGTACGGACGCCCCCGCAGCACACCACTTGTTAGGTCTACCGCAGATTTACCGCAGTATCCGAAATCACTGTTCACTTTACCGAGTTCAGGAATCTCATGTGGCAGGAGCCACGTTTCTTGCAGTGCAATAATATCAGCCGTTAAGCAAAGACGTCTTACACACTCCAAGGATCTTTTAAAAGACTTACAATTAAAACTGATGAATTTTAATGTGTCATTGTTTGTTGTGCTATCCATTTATATTTATTACTGGACTAGTATCAGATTTCCTATGTCTGTCTAAATCTCGTCTGTTAAAATCCACAAACCGGCGGAAAGCTATTCCATCAGGCCATAAACTGCAGTCCAAAAACAAACTAAGCTTCTCCTTGGGAACATATATTTTATACGAGTTGTAATGTTTTTGTTTCTTAGATTCGATTTTTTGTAATGTGACTTCAACGTTTGTTTTGCTCCTTATGTAATTGACTATATGATTCTCACAGGTTTCCTTATGAACATTATTTATAAATAGAGGGACTCTGATATTTGCAGCCCTAAAACTATCTATTATTTCCGTGCACGTTCCTTTTTTACTCATAAATCGATTTCTATACCTCTTTCTTTGCACAATCTGCCAAACTTCATCTGCTTGCTGCGAAAGCATAGCGGTATGCGGCTGGGGCGTTCGAATCAGCTGATTGTTCGTCTTACCTGCATATACACAGGTGTTAGCCGGATTAGTCACCGCGGCAAACGAGGCGCCCTGCGTTTGTTTTTCAGAGAGTACCGCCGCTCGCGCGCCGTCTGGGCTGTGTGCGACAGAGAGGTCGTCGCCAGATGACGGCGCGCGTGAGCGAGACGGCGACAGTGGCGGTCGCGCCTGAGCACACGGATCACAGAGTATTTTTTTGCGATAATCTACCTCCTTATCAGTAGCGGTCGAATAATTGTTATCACTCATCATCATGGGTGTAATATCAACAATTCCCGAGGGACCACTTTCGCAATTGCAATCCGCACTATCCAACTATCCGCACTATCCGCAGTACAATGCGTTGTTCTGTTGTAACGAAGCGACGTAAAATAATGGACTAATAAGACCTCACCCTTATTGCTAAACCTGTTTTCAGAAGCCTAATTGACGTAAAGCAAATTAACTATTCGAAAAATTAACTAAATTGTCTGAAATAATAAGGTTCAAATTATAATAATTTGTCAGTTTGTCACTTGAAAATTAGATTTTCAGTTCGGAGTGCTAAGTATGAAATTAGCTTGACAACGGGAAAATGGGATGGAGTGTTTAGCAAGAATAAGCTGTATTGTTGAGGTATAAAGTTTAAAATAGTCTCTGGGCGAAGGTACGTGTTAACCTTGGTAATTAAGTTGTGATCTCTTTGTGAGGGTCGGAGAGGTCTGGTATTGTTTTTGCGACTAAATCAATGTACGTACTTGAGAGGGTTGTAAGCCTATTACATATTAAATAGTTTTTGAATGATTACGAAATGAATTTCATATTATTATAAATAAACAAAATTCGCACTAAAATACACTAAATCCTCTTATACTCATCTGTACTGTTAGTTGTGGCAGGGCCTGCCGCAAATACAGCGATGAATCGAGTTGAGGCCTGCTGCGTGCGGTGAGTCCGCAATTGGGCATCGCGAGTCACGGCAACAGACAAAGAAGGAATACTGCGGTAGTTTTAGCCGGTAAGAGTCTGGAACACCCCCCGTCGTGCCCACGCCGAGTGATTTCCATCACCATAGAAAAAAGGTGTACTAATAGTTTCGTTGTTACTGACAGCAAACCTTTTATCGAGCATTAGCAGACTATGCGCTGCTATTGAAAAATTTTTTTTGAAATTGAAAACCTGCAAATTAATTCATTGGAAAAAATGAATAGGTAAGTAACCTTTACTTCAAAACTATATTTTTAATCTATTTCCGATACAATTGGCTGAAGAATTTGTTTATTATATTTATGTTCAACAACAATGTTTCAACTCTGCGGTGTCGAGTATCAAAACATATCTCGAAACCCGTTTATTATTGATATAATATTTCCTTACAAGCAACGGAAGAGAAGTCAGTTGTAATCAACGAAATATATGTTAGAAAAGTTAGAATATTTCAGTCCAATAGTAATTAACAATCCTGGAGTTTATTACCTCGGAGCGTTTATATATTTTCCTTATATTATGGTTGGGAAACAGTTTTTGCGGACGTTTTCTTATCCCGTACATTTTGCGTGTATCTTTACGCGTTTTTTATGGTATAGAGCGCAAAACGAGCATGAATCACCTGATAGTAAGCAATGCGTCGTGTGAGTGAGATTACCCATTACCTCTCGTCTTCCCAATCCCTGAATCTACAAAAGGCCGGTAACGTGTCCCAGGTGTCCATGGGCGACGCCAATTGTTTACCATCAGAATTGCTAGATTACCGACGTCTCCCATAAAAAAAAATCAGTTAAGACCTACAAGATCAGAGAAATTACAAGTCCATTACTGGGTTTTTGAGGAATAGGGATTTGAGGATTGAAGATTAAGGACTTAGGGATATCTACAAATAAACCTTACTCTTAAGGTTTATTTGTAGATATCACTCCGATCGAGCCGGCCCATTCGTGACGAATTATGGATCCCTCCTCTAGTAATACACATTTTGATACACTTCGTATGGAAAATATACCATCAACGTATTGTATTTTTTTGAAAAATACTTCGAAAAATACAATCCCTCGTTTGAAGAAATTTATAAATAAGGAGTAATTGATAAATCTTACTAAATATGTACTAAACAATAGGTAAATGGCCCAAAGAATTAGTTACTATTTTTGTCTTTTTGCGAGTCCTGATTCCATAGACTATGAAACTCCTTAATAATATATATCATAGTCGATGTGAAATCAAGATCTTGATAATAATCGGATTCAAGGATTACTTTCTTTTAGTAAAGGCGATTACTTGAAATTTTTCGTGAAAACTTCCTGAGTATTTTAATAAATTTAACAGATAGTGTGGCGTGTCGACGCGGCACGAACTCAATTTGAAACTTTTTCTGACACCTTCCAATCAATGAAACTCAATTGCAAAGAAATATTTCCACCCGAAAGTTTGTGAAACTCCATAAAAGTATGGAATCTGAAAAAATCGAGTAACGAGTATCAGGACAAAGTCTTTAATTCCTCTAAAGTTTTGTAGGTAACCGAGAAAATGTAGGTTCATTCCATTTTTGGTTTAAACCGGAATAGGGGTTCTAGGGAATCCTATTGGATAGAATGTTTAAAAACGATATCCCGTCTTTTAAGAAATATGAAATAGGTACTTAAACAGATTTTGAAAATTTAGTTGAATAAAACATTTATTATTTCTTATTCGGTTCTGTAAACTCTTTAAAGAAACTTATTACTTCGGCAACAGGTTAGCCCCTTGAGAAGGGAATAAAAGGATGATCTAATGAATGAATTTAAATTAAAATAGTTTTAAAAACAAGCACACCGCGAAACAGAACGCAAGCGTTGTTTCACATCGGTTTTCTGTGAAGCCGTGGTGTCACTGTCTATTCGTGCCGAAGCATGGCTCTCACACATTATTGATACTAAAATTAATAGAAATACATTAAAGAATATTATAATCATAATAATAAGTTCCTTGCGCATTAACCTATCGCAAAGCGCTTTTTTAAAGTAGACCATTAAGAAAAATCGTAAAAATTATAATGGGGGTTGACCTATTTTCATTCCATTTCAATATCGCAGTTCAATATGGAAATTCCTTTTGTGTATGGTTTCTATTGATAAAGTTAATTGATTTTATGATGAACGTAAGCCCTTCTATTGGTAGACAATATGATTGGCAATTTATGCTGTTAATAAGGTATTTTTTTCGAGAACCTTCGAGGTTGGGAAATATTTTAAGTTGATATTGAAAAATAGCAAGTCCATCATTATCATCATTATTTATTTTTCAAGGAATTTCCTCTCAAGTCTAGTCAAAACAAGTCAAGTCAAGTCAAAGTCAAGTCAAGTCAAAATCATTTATTTTAATAAGACCAGAAAGGGACTTTTCAACGTCAACAAAAAAAATTAAAAGTGAAGTTATTTGCTCATTCCAAGTACACCTTCACTTCAATACAATAGCTTCACTCTTAATTCCTATGGAGAAGAACGAGTGAAAAATTCCATTGGTTACTCTTTTTCAATCGGGTTCACAATACACTTCTCTAGTTACATAGTTTTGTTGTTTGGATTGAATCTCAATGATATAATTTAGATTCCGTGATAATTTACTGTTAGACTCTAAACATCCTAGCTAAGAGGCTTTTCTATAATGGACACTTAAGACAAATACATTAAACACCGAAGTTTAAACGATATAATAGTCATTACCACAGAACATATTTATATATTCTGTAGTAATGACATATTTATATGTTCTGTGGTCATTACTTAAAGGTTGCCTGGTAGATATCGCTTTTAGCGATAAGGCCGCCCTTGTACCCTCCTTATTCTTTATAATTTCCGAATATGTGTAATTACTTGCTTGGTGTACAATAAAGCTTATTTATTATTATTATTATTATTATTATTACTCATTATGGAAAACGATATAACGCATTTAATTAATAGTTTCGAAAATGACAATGAATATCAAAGAAATTAAGTTTCGAATTAGTAGCTAGACAAGAATTTAAATAAATGAAGACAAACTACGAGATATATTAAAATTATGATGAGGAATAAATTAAACTTGATGAGTTCTTGGGTCAGTCAACGTAATAAAACTATTCATTATAATGAAGTTCAGACGTTTAATGAATACTGAATTTGTATGTTGTCTGAATGTCTCATTTTTAATTATTATTTTTATTCGTGAGTGTTTTACTATCCAATATAAATACATAACCTTATGCCTGTCTCTCATGGCAGACAGAGACTTGCCCAAATACTGAAATCTTTGTTAAATATAGCCCTCAGTTAATCGCTACTCAAATTTAAGCACGCCTCAAATATAACTGGTATACTGAAACGTCCATCAATTTGTATTAAGGTGTACTTAGGTAAGCAGCCGTTAAATGTTTGCTCTATGGCAACATTCTGTACAAAAAGCATGTTCTCGATTACAAAATATTTTTTTACATTACGTATTCGTTTAACGCAGCATGATTTGATCAAATAGCTAAATCCGATGATAATTTATGTACTAAAATTTTATGAATTCACAGTCTTGTTAATTTTTTTTAATGTATATCATAACAAAAATATTTTTAAGTATCTACCTACACACAATTATAATATGAAAATGGAACATTATACGACTAGATTGTCGTGTAGTGAAACGTTTAAGTCAATTGACATTATTGACAACAACGAATCAAAGCGCGATATTTCAATTATACGCGTTACTAAAGTTTAATTTTATTAGATAACTATGGAAGAAAAATATGAAATGTGGATTCAATTATACGACCGCCGAAAAATATATTCTTTTAGAGCTGATCATGAAGTAAGTATACAATGAAACTTAATACTTATATAATATAACGGTAATCTGATCTATTGCTGATGGCTTATTGCTATATTTGCAGATATTATTGAAAACAAAACGACCAGCGCCCATATAATACGAAAAAACAGAGATGCTTGGGATGCTGTGTGCCAGCAATATAATGCTGTAACAGTAAGCAGCATTAGAACACGGCAGCATGAACATCTTAAAAAAGGATTCGGAAGAATATTGCTTAAGCCTTTGACTACCAATAAAAACTGTTTTCAAGGACTAATAATAGTATTTAGCTGCATCTGAATCAAGAATTTTAAGGAAAAAGTATAAATTGAATTAACTTTAGTTAATACCATTTTAGGTTTCTTGAAAATTATGAAATTCTCCACACAAACCTCGACCCCCTGTTATCTACACTCAATAAAAAAATCACGCCAATTTCTAACAAACAAACAGACACAAATTTATAATATTAAGTATGTACACATTTCTATATTACCTATCTGACATATTTTTGACAAGTAAGTTTCATGCCAATGGATGATTGACAATTTATTTTTTTTAACACGCCACGATATAACATTAAGGTATGCAAAGAGGCTGAATACTAATATTATTAACCTATTTGATTGTAATTCGGTTTAAAGAGAGTGAGACATTGGCACTGGAAATAACGTATGCTTGTTCTATCCCGGAAATCCCACAGGACAGGAACTGCGTTAATCTTCTGGGTCACTCTATTTTTAAACCATTGAAATTATTTGAGTGGAATTCGGTACAACGACGCAACGATAGTTTGAGACTCGGAAAATGACGCCTGAGAGATTTCAACCGCTGTAACTATTCGATTGGAATTCCAATGGAGTTTTAATCACTGTAACCTCACGGATATGGATACTATACGGGTGAAATACCAGTGAGATTGATTATTTTTTGAAATCACCAAAATGAACAACATTTCACAATAAATAGAGGTATAACTGAATCGATGCTGATGAGATTTGGTCCATACTATTGGAATTAACCTTGGAAAAGACTTATTAAAAAAATCAAAATTTGCCAAAAGTCATTATTATACGCGGACGAAGTCGCGAGGAACAGCTAGTTTAAAAAAGAATGACCGACTTCATTTTAAACTGACTTCCCTAAAAGGAGGAGGTTATCAATTCGGTTGTATGTTTTTTTTTGTGTGCTTTTTACCCGATTACTCGGCGTTTGTGGACAGATTATGATGATCCTTTTTTTGTAGTAATGTCATACTCTCAGGTTGGTCTTATTTCTACCAGGTCAGGATCTGATGATGGAATCCCATGGAAACCGAGGGGAACCTTTCAAACACTTTTTGTGGGGCTGGGTGTCATGTGTATATGTAATTGTATGTTTGTAAACGCACCCACGACACTGTAAAAAGTCCTAGTGTGGAGCAACGTTGTGTATAAAAAGAGTTTTAATAATAAAACTATTTTATTATGATTTGTTTTTCAATTCTTTATTTTTACAATTTATTTATTTTTAATAGCTTACATAAGTCACAAATATCTATAGAAACTAAACTAAAAATAAAATAAAAAAATAAAAAGAGACCTTCAAATAAATTAAAACTAACTCCTAATCCTCCTCCTAAAAATGTCTAAATACAAAAACAAATTCCCAAAATTTACAATTTTCTTTGACAATGTTATCGAAACCCTTCAAAATTACTTCTACTCTCTATTGGATTCCTTGTTGCTATTTGGCTTTTAATTAATATGGGTGCAATAGGTCTGGTCTAGTCAACAGCCTCACTTACTGTGGGAAATGCTGCAATTGCATAAAACCCGTTTGCAATGTCTACAAATTCTTCAGAAGTTGGCATATTAATGAATAAAGATTTCATGCTCGCAATTATGGCCGTTACCTTGTGCACAACCCGGTGAACAGTTGGCTGTTCTACATGAAAAATGTCTCCTGTTACGCGTTGGTAACTGCTTGTCGCCTAAAATCTTTAGTTATCAGGATTTGGTCTATTGGCTGCAGCGCTCGGTTTCACATGTGAAAGGCTTGATGCTGCTTCCAAATGCTGAATTCAAACTGTCTCTTTGGAAACACGAAAGCGTGCACGGAAGTCCACACCATCATATTATAGTTCGAATGCATTTAATTTTACTCCATTGGGTCGGTATTGGACGATTTTCATTATCGGAAAGAGAGGATAACGACGATAAAGACATTTCACACTAATTTATAATTTTTCAAAGATATTATATGCACGAGATACTTCTAAGCGTTTGACACTCGAACGTCTGTCACGTCTGTCAAATACAGCTCTCAATTAATCGCAACTTAAATTTGAGCACGCCTCAAATATAACTGGTATACTGAAACGTCCATCAATTTATTTCTGGTCTACTCAGGTAAGCAGCCGTTAAATGTTTTCTTTATGGCAACATTCTATAATATGCATTTCGTGCATATTCTCGATTACAAAATAAATTGTGTTTTTTTACGTATTCGTTTCATGCAGCATGATTTGATTAAATAGCTAATTCGATGATAATTTATGTACTAAAATAGACTAAAATTTTATAAATTTCACTGTAATGAATTTTATTATATTCTATTACTAATTTTATTAACATATAATATCATAATAAAAATAACAATTTAAGTACCTACACACAATTATAATATTAAAATGAAAAATAAATAATTACGACTAGATTGTCGTGTAGTGAAACGTTGTAAGTCAATTGACATACAGACGTTATTGGCATTTAATGAAACACGAATTTTCTCCGGCTTCAGATAGCATACTACAATTTTAATGTTATTACGGAAGAAAAAAAGAATCGTGGGTCCAATTATATACGACTACCGAAAAGGATATCCTTTTAGGGCTGATCAAGAAGTAAGTATGTAATGAAACTTAATACGTATAGGTACATAGAACTGATCTGATCTATTGTTAATTTATATGCTTCTTGCTATTTTTGCAGGCATTACAGAGAACAAAGAGACCAACGCCCATATGAAAAATAAAAAGAAAAGAAAGATGCTTGGGATTCTATGTGTCAGCACTATAATCATGATGTAGCTGTCCAGAACATGGCAGCATACCCCGTCGCCGCCTATACTGTTATAGTTATAATAATAAAACTATTTTACTATGATTAAACATGTCCATTTATTAGCATAGTCCTAATACAAATAGGTATACAAAGTTTTGATTGCTATCCAGACCTATGGGTTGTGCAATCTTCACCATCAGTCTGTTCTCGTCCACTGCTGGATATCCTGTGCCTCTCTAATGGCACGCCACTGAGGTCAATTTTTAACTCTAGGCATCCAATCGCAGCATTATTATCATTTATTTAATTCAGGCAGGCAGTTGAAACAACTGATACTGTATTTTTCTATTAGTAGTTAAATTCTCTCCACCGCCCCACACTATGTACGTCTGTCTAGACGCGTTCTCCACTTCAGTACACGTCTATCCCAAATGATCATTACTGCCATTTCAGCTTGATAATCCTTTGTGCTACGATGATAACTTCAGTTTTCTATCGGATTACCTCGTTACGGATCCCATACTTCAGAGAGACTCTGAACATCGTCCTCTAATACCGAGTTCAAGCACAAAACTCTTTCTTTGGAAACACAGAAGTTTACACGAAATTCCACATCACTATAATTATTGTTCAAATAATGGCATGTATGATACATGTAGTATGCAACACCGACCTCCCGCCCGCAGATATGCGCTCATGCAGCAGAGATGCGACACAAAACACACACGATACGCAATACACCACTCTAACCAAACTCGATATATTTTTCGCTCGACGCAGCCGCGGGAGCCGTCGAGTCAACAACTCCTGAGGATACTCCGTGCTTCGTTCATTCAGTTCTTCAGCGGAATAAAATATATATAAATATTCCCATTTGCTAGTTGTTCAAATGCGTTCAATTTCAGTTCATTGTGTCGTGTTGGACGACTTACATCAGCCAAAAGAGAAGATAGCGTTGATAGAGACATTTTAAACACACGACTTTATACGTAAATTATAATTTCTACAACGCTCAAAGCATTTAGGAGGCCTTCAGACCACTCTTACATTTGAGTGGACTTTTGACAATATATTGACACATACTTAAAATAAGTATCGTTTCAGTATACGGTTTTTTCATTTAACTGGACCATTGAGCACGACTTAAATGTAAGAGGCCTTCAAAAGAATAACTGACAATTCATGATACAAAACTAGAATTTGAGGGCTGCTCAATGATTTAAGCAGCCGTTACATATTTAACTAACGTCAGTATTCCAGTACATTTGAGGTGACTTTTGACAATAGATTGACACATACTTAAAATAAGTATCGTTTCAGTATACGGTTTTTTCATTTAAGTGCACTTTTGAGCACGACTTAAATTTAACAGACCTTTAAAAAGATAACAGACGTTTGAGTATACCAAACTAGAATTTGAGGGCTGCTCAATGATTTAAGCAGCCGATAAATATTTAACAAACGTTTCAGTATTCGGGCATGA